>VYXH01005096.1:2277570-2301185 GCA_013397275.1 Burhinus bistriatus | reverse complement strand
GCAGAATTTGGAGTAACAGTGATGTGGTTATTGGGGATTCCAAAATACATATTTGTACTTCAAAACAGTCTTCCTTACAGTGGGTCTGAGAAGCGTGCTTTCCTTAAACATATCTATATCCAAGAAGGTTTCTAAACACGTGAATAATGTCACTGTGGTCAGCTAAAACATGCCCTTTGTCCATTTTTATATCTCTTTGAAGTCACTAGGATTGTACAGTTTCTTAAAATTGAACTCATGCTTACATGCCATATTTGAATGAGACCATGGTAGACTCCCAGAACACTCCTGAGCTATAGTTCTAGTCACTTTACAAAGACAGATGATTATTTGCCATGATGAAGTATAGCAATTTTTAAACAAAATGGGTAATATTTATTTGTTATTATAAAGGTTATGCAGCATGTCTACTTTTTTGCCACTGACATTAACATTTATTTTTCTTTTATTTCTCATCTCTTTTCTCTACTTGATGCTTACAAATGTAGATCGTTCAAAAAACCCCCCTGTAATTAAATTCCTTGGGCAGCATAGGCATCAAAAGAATAAAGACCTTTTGCGCTTACTAATGTTCTGCAGTGGATACTGTTTGTGTCCCAAAGGGAAATGAGCACAAAAGATGAAATAATTGGCAGTTGTCAGTTGAATGTCTTCCTTCCAAAGTCAGGGCCATCTGAGAAGTAGCATTTGTTAGTTGCTGTCTTCCTTGTGAGAGTGAACGGTATGTACTACTGTGAACACAGTGACAGTGGGTCAGATGGCTCACCAAGCCAGAGCTCTACACTCGGGTGTAAAAACAACATACAGTAAAGACAAACTCTAAAACACTTAGAGAGGTTCCTGATGGACTGACAGAGATTTCCTATGGGTAAACTATTTGTAAATATTCACCAAACAACTTAGATAATTTTTTTTTTTTTTTTCAGGTCACGGATAACTTCTCCCTCTCCTCAGTGTTTCAGGGAGTTTAGCCACCACAAAGCCTGGAGAAAGTGAGGTAAGGCATTCTTACAATTACTAATTTTTAAGGATTTTTTCCATTACTTGTGTTGAGGGATTAGTCAATCCTCTGTTACCATTCCTGATCTTTAAATCCAATCCAATTTACAGTGAAGACATTGGAATAATCTAGATGCATTTTACTTCAACTAGTGCTTAGATGTTTGCATGAGAGAACCATAATGAAAAATAAGAGGCTAGTGTTTCACAAAATATTTGTGAAAGAGTTTTTTTTTCTATACAGTGAGTATTGGGCCTGTAGTCTCTTGCTGCTGGTAGATTGTTACAAATGCAATAGCAAGCATTGCACAAGATATTTAACAAAGGAAGGAAAATAGTTTTTAATACAGTGTGTTCTCATTTCAATTTTTGTACCAAGAAATGGGTTTTTATTAACAGATGTATTACATTTGTTTATATTCTCTCTCTCTCTCAAATGCATTATATTTGTATTTTGTATTTATCATAGTATACATACAGCATTAAGAAGAAAGATTAAAGCAAGACTCATTCATGCACGTGCGTTCTTATTTTTGTTTTCAAAATTGGCCTTGATATTCTAAATAACCCTGTATTTTGCCAAAATATCTTCAGTTTAGTTGTAAAAACATAGAATGATTATTTCGGAAGGCCTCTCTAGAAGTCATCTGATGTAGCCCCACCCTGCTGAAGTGGTGAAGACTTCAAGCAAATTGCTCAGGGTCTGTCCATGGGGCAGTTCCTCTGACTTCTGTTGTGTTTCAGAGATGATGGGAATGGCCTGACAATGCCACTGACAAGCTCTCTTGGCACTGTGAACTCATATGGACTCGCATGTGTCCATTTGCTGAAGCAGTCTGTAGTTTACCCTTCCTCTATTGAAATGCTTCACTCTCCCAGACCCTGCTTCTAGATGAGCCAGCTCTCCTGGACCCCTTTGCACTTTAGGACAGTCTGCCATTGTGATCCGCTAAGCAGATCCCTGAACAAGCTGAAATCTGCTTTCCTGAAGTCCGGTGTTGTAATGCTGCTGTCTGTTTTGCTCACTTCTCTCAGGATCTTAAAATCCATCGTGTGGTCTCTGCAGCCAAGGCTGTCATTCACCTCCACGTCCTCAAACAGTTTTTCGTAGTTATGAGGTAGTAGGTCCAACAATGGGCCTCTCCTGGTTAACTTGCTCATCACCCGTGTCAAAAAATTCTCATTAACTCTCTCCAGAAATCTCCTGGAGTAGTTGTGTCCTGCCATGTTGCCCTTTCAACAAATGTTCAATCATTAATGTTCCCAGTGAGAAGCAGGGCCTGTGATCATGAGACAGCCTCCAGATCTTTGAGGGCTGATCTAATCTACCTTGTCTTCTTAACCTGTACCAGACACCCATTATCATGTCACCCACGATTGTCTGTTCTCTGGTCCCTACCTCACCAGTTCTGCAGCAAAGCTGCATGTGTCTAAGCTGCTCTTTGGCCCTCTTCCTTACCTTCCTGTCCTGTCCTTCCTCAAGAGCCCATATTCCTTGTAGCACTCTGGTTGTGTTTGGTTTTCCAATGCCATCGTGCCCGTGCAACTGCTTGTGGAGCTGTACATCAGAGTCCATTTACATATCAATAGATGTAACACATCACAAAGCATCCTTAGTCGATGTCACTACACACCTTTATCATTGATAGGTGTCAGATTTGTTGTAGGTGATCTTTAACCATTGTCCTCTGCATTCTCCTGAAATACTTCATTTGGTGATTATCCTTGTTTGACTAGACATCATCTTGAGACATTTCTGATTTGATTCTTCCATTAGAAAATTTTCTATCACTTTTAAACTTCAAAGTATGTAAAGACCGATGGGGATGGGGGAGAGGGAGAGGAAAAAAAAAAACCCGGCATGTTTTTTCAGACTATTTGTTAATGCTTGTGGTCTTGGATTCTCTTTGACGTTTTCCACATTTCTTTTTGTTTTGTCACTTGGCTGTAAATAACATACTTTCCTGGCCACTTAGAAAGGTAATGTTCTCCTCACTTGTCTTGTACAATAGACTTATCATTGAGCAGAGCATTCCTGGCAGCCTATTGAAGAGCTTTAAATTGAAACATCCTTTTAGTGTAGAGTGGTAATCAAAATGCTTGTGTGTTATATGGGAAAGGAGAAGTAAGCATTTTTCAAGTTTATGGCACAGAGCTTTTCCCATTGTTGCAAGAGTTCCATCATTAAAGAAGCCACCTTAAATTGCCACATAGATCCCAAAGCAGTTCTAAAAAATGTTTGCTTTCGGAGAGCAGTCTTTGGATCAGTTGTAATTGTAATTGTAGTCTGGTGTCATTAGTTCTCTGTGTGGCTTTGCTCTGGGTGTTCTTCATCATCCAGAAAGTACATTCTATTTGAAGCATTTACTCCTAAGTCCCAGAGTGAAATATAGTATATGATTTTCTCTATCATCCCCAACAACTGTGCATTGTTAGAGGTTCAGATTTTCTTCTCAATGAATGTCCATTTTTTGTATGATTTTAAAAAAATGTAATACTGATGCTACATACATTACAGTAACGTGCTGTATATGCATTGTGTAGCATGGTAGCAAACTATAAATTGTAGTAACTGCTGCCTTTACAATGAAGTGTGTTTTCCCATGGGGGGGAACTGATGTTTATATTCTTTTGACAGTTTTCAGGAATTTAGGAGGATACGACCTAGCAAAGGAGGAGAACAACATGAAAATTAGACCTTTTTTTTGCATTTATTTACCAGATGGTTGTACTAGTCATAGGTCTCGTATTTTGGGACTTTTTCAATTGTTGAATTTGCCAAATTGTCTGATTGGAAGTATTTCACATAAGTGATTTCATTTTTTATGAGCTCATAATGAAACTTCATTTTCTTTTATATTGCTCATCTGGCTCTAGATGAATGCAGATGGGTTGCCAAGCCCCCAAGGCTTCTTGGGGTCATGTATTTGGGATCACTGGCCATGTGCTTTCATAAGCCGTGGCTTCTAGACTAGATCTCTAGGCTGGCCAACTTGCTTGGCATCTGGTCTCCAGATTTCCTGACTGTGGGAGATCCCTAATGAGCTGTGATAGAAGTTGTGGCAGGTGCAGACTGAAATTGAGATCCATAGTCAGGATGAAAATCTGTTGTGCTAGTCAGAGGTGAATAGCCGTGGAACCTGATGGATATTTTATCCATATCCATCTAGAGCTGCCAAAGCTGCTTGGACGTCCTGCTCTAGTGTGACCACTGATCAGTTTAGCAAGTAGATTGGTACCTTGGAGTGGATATTTCATTCTAGAAAAACCATGGCTTGGCAATAAGTACACACTTTCCAGTTTTTGGCTTATTTTCCTCATTCAGTCTTATTTTTCTTGAAAATATAAATTTCCCAGAAACTGAAATTTCATTTCTGCACCTGCTCTCGGAATGTATATGTTCCACCAAACATATACAAAATAAAAGTGAAATGAAATTATGCATATCTTTAAAAGTTAAGAAATAACAGATTGTTGGCGTTTTGCCCCTTCTTGCATGTATGTTACAATGATGTGCTGTTCCCCAGCATGAATGTACTGACTATAAAACCTAAGCTTCCTTAATCAGCTCCTCGTTGGTTCTGCCCTCCCAAGCATCAGCTCTTTATCCTTCATAAATATGAACTAATCCTGTTTTCTTCCTGACCATCAGCTTCCTCTTCTTTTGACAAGTCAGCTTTTTGGCACTTTCTCTGCAGTTTCAGACTACTCGTTTTCTTTCTTTCTTTAGCTTGGGATTCAGTGGTGCTGGAATGCCAACAGAGTGCAAGGAGACAACAGATCTATGCTTTTAAGACAAATACCTTATTACATTTTGTAGCAATTATCATTAAAACCCTTCTCCACCCATACTACCAAAGAACAGGATGTGCTTACTCAGTCTGTGGTATTGGAACATGCGCTGTGTGGTTAGAAACAGTATTAATACCCACTTTTCCTACAGACATGCAATGCTTGTAAAGTTTGGTCAGCAAAATCCAACCGTTAGAGCAGTGAGAGGCTCCGGTTCAGTCACTGAGAACAGATTCTTTTGCTTGTTAATCTTTGAGTGCTTGCTTACGTGTGTGGGAAGTGTGGAAATGCTAGCAGGCTTCAAAACAAAAAAGTCTGGGAACTATTTACATGTGCAAAATTCTTCTCTCTCGCTGCCAGTGTCAGAAATGACTGAGCTGATCAGGATGAAAGTATCAAAAATGAAAAAGAAAAGTTCAACCAGAGAGAGAGAGAGAGAGAGACCCAGTGTAGGAAATGTCATCAATGCAATTGGCTAAAGTTAGAGCCAGAAAAAGCAGGAGGTTGAAGAACGAACAGTAATGCAGTGTTAGTATTCAGTGCTACCCCGAGTTCCCTGAATATCAGCAACAAATAGTCATTGCTTTTATTTTGTATATTTAAATAGTAGTGAGAATAAAGCTTTCTGCTGTGAGTCCACATCCCTTAATTAGCTCCAGCTTTTGGAACCCAGCAATAGAACAAGTGAAGTGGAATTGCTCTTTTCCTTCCATCATGAGCTGTTCTGTATTGCCAGGGTTCAGAGGAGGTTTAAGAGTTGTAGCATCTGGAAAGCAAATAATTTTATTGGTTGCTTTATTTATTTTGCTTTTATACTTTACCTTTCAGGAGGCAATTATGTCTACTGCATAATTTCATATTTTTAAGTCAGCATGCAAATTAACTGTAGTGATATGTAGATTCATTTTGGAATAAATCCAAACTTACTCATTTGTCAGATATGATTATAATGTATCTTAACAAGTTTAATAAAGTGTGCCGAAGTGGTGTCACTATAAAAGTATTCCCAGAGATGTCTGCACTGGTGTGAAACAGGTCCCTGACTATTCTGATTTGATCAAAACTACTCAGCTACCTTCATATCAGGCTTTTCCCGCCTTGATCACTCAGATTTGCATTAATTTTTCAAGCCTTTCTCTAAAATCTCCTTTATTATTTATTTAGCTGTTTCTTTGCTACAAAGAAATCCAGTGGAAAATGAATGTCTTAGCTGCTTAACCATTTGGCTAGCTCAGGTTATTTACCATGTCTCACTGTCTTCTGTGTCACGGAAGGCTGAAGTGCTGCTTTGGTTTTGGCTGTATGCCATATGCCAGTCCACACAGGTGAATCCATAGTTAACCCATGGATGAAACTGGGCCTGTGAGTGACAAATACCTCCATGATCAGTGATATGGAGAAGGCTGAGGTTGCCTACTGTTTTCTCAGGCCTGAAAAGCTGACAGGAAAACCCAGCTACCCAGAATGGTTCATTAATAGCTGCTGCTTGGAGGTGCATATGCACAAGCGTGCATATGTTATTAGCTGTCAGGCTTTCAAATTAGCTCTTAAGAAAGGGAAGGTATGTTAGTTATTTCTTTTTATGACACAGAAGTGTTCATCAAAGTCAAGTTTCTACATCAGAAAGCATATCATATCGCAGCACAGTACATTACTTGGGTCATAGAGAGAAATCAGCTTTGGGAGTTACTGACCACCTCGTTGGGTGCAGAAAGTCCTTGTGACAGTGATTGGGAGGGTTGAGCCCCACAGACCACAGCATGGAAAAGTTTTCAGCCTTGCATGTCCAAATCTTACCTTCTTGCTCTGCCCATTCCCTTGCTATTCTTCCACCGATGTGAAAAGAGAGGAGAAGAGAAAGCCTAGAGTGGAAGAGACAATAAACTCCTTGGCTGGAGGAGTACATTATGGACCTCCATTTACGTGGGTGGGCCTTGGGCTCTCTGGGCAGGTTTGAATATCAATGAGATGGCTCCAGAGAGCTCCATTTGGCACAAGAAGTGCAAAACTACAAATAGCAAGAGAATGTGAGTGTTGGCATGCTGGGTTAGTAAAATTTTTACAGTGGTTTTGTTTTAGTTCACCTTAGGAAGAAAGTAGCAGTCTCTCCTGAATGCAGTGCCTACACTAGTGCAGGTGCCCACTGCCCACTGCAAATGCAGTGAGCTATTTCTTCTTCAACAGACTTCTCCTGACCTGAGCTCTATGTTTTTCCTGTACATTTATGTTCTACAGTTGTGAATCACTATATTTCAGTTTCATTTAAATTCCGTAGTGGGATTAGAAACTAACTCTCCAAAAGACAGTCTCTGTGTTTATGGTATTATGTTTTATTTATATCCTTCAGTGCAAAAATTTTCATAGGCTTAACTTGTTTTCCTATATTTGAACTTCTGCTATGGAGTATATATACACTGCATTTTAAGGCATGCATTGCTTCTGGTGTATTTCATACAGTGTTACAGATTTTAGCAAATTTATGTCATCCTTTGAAGAGTTATAATTTCAGATTTACTCATATACTTGCTGTTAGGAACTGCAGATTGTGGCAACCGATGCCAGATGGGATATGTATTCATAAATCTTATAACTCTAATGCTTTGTATTGTAGCATTTGAATATTTTAATCAAAAGAGAAAAGTGATAAGGAGGACGAATAGGTATTATTTGGAATACTTTTTATACGCAGAATATAAAGTGGAGAACCTGATTGGAAAGACCTAGCAATGTCCCCAAGTAGGTTTTGAAATAATAGGATGATATTGTTGTGGATAAGAAGTCTTTGAAACCCACCTACATTCCCTTCCTCACTTAAATAAAGACCTAGTTAAAGGTTAGTAGGGTAAAGTTACAAGTTGAGGATATACTCTTTTGTACCAGTCTAGCAACGGTTGGTCTTCAATGTAAACTACAGTACTGTGAGGATTTAGCATTCCTGTATGTGGTACGTTACGGTGTTAGTGCTTATGTAAGGTGAAATGTATTTTTTAAAAGTGCTATTAATTGCACATGTGTGGATACAGACACATGACTTCCGTGATCTGAGCTTTTAGAACGTGAGCTAGGTCTCGTCCTCAACTGCTGCAACAAAGCTTTTCCATCCGTCTCAGTACAAGTACAGTGTAGCCAGGTGAAACATGGGGAAATAATTTCATCACTTTTTCTGTTTGCTTGCATAGACATACAGGCAGGTACTGTGGTATATCCTTTGCACCGTTGCTGTGGTTGTGGTGGCTTAACCTTGACTAACAGCCAAACACCCATCCAGCTGCTCGCTCACTGCCCCTCCTCAGCAGGGCAGGGGAGAAAATAGGATGAGAAAGCTTTTGGGCTGAGATAAAGAAAGAAAAATCCCTTACCAATTACTGTTGCAGGCGAGAACAGGACTTGACTTGGGGAAAAATAATTTTTATTTCTAATTAAAATAAATTCAGGTAGTAAGAAACAAAAAGACAAAAATGAAAATAGCACACTTCCTCTGCCTTTTCCCGTGCTTAACCTCCCTGCTTCCCTCCAGACTCTTCTCCCCTCCCCAAGCGGCTCTGGGGGGTGGTAGGTATGGCCAGTGTACAGTAGTTTCCCTCAACCACTCCTTCCCTCTCTCACTTTCCCCTGGTCCCCTGTGGTCTCTCCCGTGGGCTGCAGGGGAATCTCTGCTCCGGCGCCTGGAGCTGTGTCTGGCTCAGGGCAGCCCCGGTCTCTCCTCACAGGGGGCCGCCCTGCAGTTCCCCCCACTGACAGCACCTCGCCAGGTGAATCCAGCACAGAGGTAGACCGAAAGTCAGCACAGACAGGAGTGAGTAGGGGAGCAGAAAATAAATGAAAAGGTGGTTTTGTGTATTTTAAATTGATAGGCATGTTGGATGAGCTTCTAGTGTGAGACTGGCTTGGGAGCTCACCGATGACGTTATATTGACAAATTGCATGATAAAATGATCCTGCAAGTAAATACCTACAGACCAAAAAGACTCCGTCAGACAGCTGGGGGAAGGAGAAGGCTACAAAACTGAATTTATGGGAGAGGGTGAGAGGTGAAAGAAGAAGTTATTTTGCCTTCCTGCATCTTGTATTTCTGCCACGTGCCTGATGCAAGCTTATCTCCTGCTTACTCTGTATGGAGAGTTTTATGTGCAGTTAATTCTGTGGACTAGCGGCTAGGATATTTTTGCAGTGTGCATGTCTTTCCCAAAAGTGCTGGTATATGAAGATCTGGGAATAAGCCATTAAGACTTGTGAGAGCCTTGTTCTTTCCTACAGGGTGTTGTAAATAACTTACAATAATTTGGACTTAAGCAAAAAGGAATTAAGAAGTTGATTGCTGCTAATGAATACTAATGATTGCTGGAAAAATGATCAATGTGAGGCACATATTATTAGTGAAGGTGCCCTTCTTAAACTTCATTAATCACCAAGATACCTCAGAAGCAACAAATAATACCTTTGTTTTTGGTAACAGCTGAAGGAAGAGCCAGTTTGTAATAGGTGTTAAATTCTTCATTCCTGTCTCATGCTGATGCAAAGCAAGATTTCTGTAAGAGTTCTTGCTGGCCTGAGTAAAAGTGCCCTATTGGTGCTCAGCGTGCGAGTGTCTCTGAATAAATGACTAATCCTATTCAAGTCAACCAAGTAACATGTGAGTTCATACTTAATTGAATACCAGTCTGTATGGGCAGGGTGAGGCCATGACAGTGAGATTGAGATTGTCAATGAGATTGTACTCTTTTGAAATCCGCTATCATACAAAGATACATCCTTCTACTTTTCGATAGTTAAATACAACCAGCATAACAAAAAAGTCTCTGAAGTTAAATGCTTATTAATCTCTTCTAGTTTTAGCTGTTTTAATGACCATAGTGATGCTGCTTGTTTTCATATGCCTATTTCACTGTCTTCATAGAACCTAAAAACAGATTTCATGTAATAGCTTTCTTACGTACTCCCCCACCCCCACCCCTGAAATCTCTCAGTAAATCCATTAGGAACGAGGTCATTTATCATTCAACTTCTGTTGATGTGGCATTGTCCTTAAATTTTTCCTTCTCAATAGCAAAATCTTTTAAATGGAGTCTTTTAAATGCAAATTCTTTGTGGAATGACTTCCCCAAAAATACATATTTTATAGAGAAGGTTTTAAAGCTGTTACAAATGCCAGATGGAGGAAAGTTCTATTTCAGACCCAAAGAAGGACTTTTTTGCAGCTGATAACTTGTCCACTTTTTCTGCCTGTTTGTCAGATAAAATATGCAACCTCTCCCTACAAGCCTTCAAACACATTAGTCACTATTTTCTTTGCAGCGTCAATGAAAATGATCTTGTTAATAATGGAAACAGCAAGAAACTTTTTGGACTTCATCATCGGGCCCGTCATCGGGCCCTCCTCTCTGGTCATTTAGTGCATCTGTGAGACTGACATTGGGGGTAATAGATTGAAAAAAAAACCAAAACCCAAACCAAACCAAAAATGCCCCAAACCCCCCAAAAATAAACCCTAAAAGAACAGTTTACTGTTTTGAGGCCATCATAGAGGTGGATATATATAATGAACAGTAAAAAGACTGTAGGTATTGGACTTTGTGATCAATTTTGTGCCACCAGGGATAGTAATAACTGTGTACAGACCTTATTTTCTTTTTTCTGACTTCTGATATTTCCTTACAGATACCACATCAGCATTAAAGCTCTCGGGAAAATAATTAATGTTTCTGGTTGAGAAGTACATGCTTTTAATAAAGTGCTATACGTGGTCAGCTTACCAAATGGGGGGCCTGTTTTTTATCTTGGTCCATCTGTTATTGTTCAGATTGCAAAGTTTTTAAAGTTTCTTTATTTTGCATCAGGTATTTCTTCCTTAGCTCAACTGATTTTTTTTTTAAATGACTAAGCAGTGATTGTGCCAGGAAAATTTTGGTTACTTTTGATATTGAAGTTACTGCAAATGTATATTTGCAACCTGTTAATTGATTTATTTGTTTTGTCAGTCTTACTAGTGGTATTAATTGTAAGGTATGAGTTAATAGTGGAGGGGTTAGCTGTCTTAAGCTTGTTGCTGTCTAGCAATGTTTAAACTTAATTAAACTGGGGATGTTTTATTTCTTTCTAAGAATCTCCACGGGAAATTTTTGCGTGGTTTAATTATTAAAGTTCAGAATTTCATGCGTGGGGGAACCCTTCTAGCACAGTCAAATCAACTAATCCCTTTGACAGTGTCTATGATTTGCAGTTAACCCAGACTTTTCATTTCCTGATTTGCATTGTTCTCTTCCATTTCATTTCAAGAAAATACTTTTACACCTCTTTGTCCTCCTTATTGGCTTGAAGTTTCCTATGTAGTTTGTTCATTGAAGTAACAGGCAGGCCAACTGTATCGAGAACTTCAGACCTCTTCAGCACTGTGTGCTGTACTTTTACCGTTCGGTAATTAGTTCCTTCAGCAATTCACTTAGCAACCGATCTTCCTAGGAAGTTGCATTAGATCCTGTTGATAATAACCTGCTGTGGAGAATTCTTTGAAGAAGCTTACCTTTCCCAAGTGTGATTTTTCTTTCTCCTGAGCTTTCTTGTGCTCATTTACACTCTTCACAGTAAAATATCTTACAGGAATGCAAAGATTCTCAATTTGGAAACTTAAATGCTCTAAGAGAATTAGCTTTTTGCCATTCTGCAGGGATGAAATCAGAGCTACTTTGATCATTTCCCACAATTCCCAAGTAAGCTGGATTTGGTGCTGATAAAAGGAAGGGGAGAATAGGCAAAGCAAAGGTTCGCATGGGTCTTCTGCATCCAATGGTGAGCTTCACAGCAGAAATTCACTGGCAATATCTGCCTTTGCCACTAGGTTTCAGTGTACGCAGAGAATAGAGCAGACTAGTGACATCTTTTCTCCTCTGTGCCACCACTGGTGCTATCTGTCCTTACAGAAAAGACCCATCCTCTTCAGACACAGAGTAAGCTGCTAGGTGTCTTGCAGTGGCAGTAAATGCTTTTAGCTTTATCCCTTGGATCATGTATTGGACCTATGGTAAATTTAGAATCTTTTTTTCTGGAACATTTTTATTTTCCTACCATACGCAGAGTGAGGATACTGCTAGTGGTTAACGTTTGGATGTCATGCTCTAAGGTTCATCACTTTGCTTTAGGTGATCATACAGTGAAAGCTTCAAGGAAAGCTGTTTTCATCAGTGAAGTAACATACTTGCTTTCTCACTGTCTGCTTTTGTCTCCCTTTCCGAAAGAAGTAGCTTCTGGGGGAAAACTGCCTTGTGAAAACTTCAATGTTCTTTCTCATCATGTGGCACAGAGTGTTCCAGCACTGCTGAACTTCGAGCCCAGATTTTTAGGTCAAACGAAGTATTCTGCATATGGAAATGTTTGTACCTAAGGCTGGTATCTGCGGCTAAGGGAGAGAGAATTAGTCTGTCAATGCAGCTATGCGTATTCTTGTGGTGGTGTTTTTCACTGTAGGTTTCAAATTTAAAAAGCGAGTTAGGCTGAGCCCAAAGTTTTTAGGTGAGGTATTATCTGATCATGGAGGAGTTCTAGTCTCACTCCCTTAAGTGCCTCAGAAATTTTTAGGCCTCTAGTTTTCCCCTATTTTTACAAGTGTACATGAGGAAAAGAAAACATTTGTAAATTATAGTATTATTAATAAACAGTTGTAAAAAATAATTCAATTACTCCTATTGAGTGAATAATATAATTTTATATTAATAATCGTGTATTTACTGATGTGGGATAAAATATCTGAATAAAAAAACATGGCTACTCTCACAAAAAGATGATAAAGCCTGACGTATTAATCGGAGTGTAAAAGATAAGGAAACAGATTGACTGTGGTTCACAGCAGTTTGCTATGGACAAAATTCTTCTCAGCACATTATGGTCACAAATTGTCACTCATATGTTTCAATGATAACTACTTAATTATCCTATAATAATTCTGTAATTCGTTTTTACCCTTTATATTGCACAGTGATTATTTTATAATTAAATATTAATTTAATAGCATGATTATGTTTGTGTTGTAGCACAGAATTAACATTGAGTTAATGATGAAATATTTCAGATGAAGCAGTTTGAAGTAGTAACCTCTCCCTTTTCCCAAAGGAAATGTAACAAGAGTTGTATTCAGAATGTATGCCAGAGTAGTAAACCAGGATAATCTCATGCATGAATTATGACAGACTTGTGCGGACTAAGGTAGTTTATTGGCATTTATAAATGTATAAGGGAAGAATTCTAGCTTTAACACACTTAATACTTCAGGAGGGACTGATGATTCTTATACTAGTGGTCACTCTCACTAGAAATTAGTATTCAGATACTGTTGTGTGTTTAAGATGCTGATCCTCATATGCAAAGAAATTGCAACTGCACAGGAATCCTTTTGTGATGGAATTATGGGGCTAAAAATTGGGCACCCCAAGGCTTGCAGTGAATGCTTATAGGATACTAAATAGATCTGGTATTTGGATTACTAAATGAGTCTTGCCAGCGTCTAGTGAATTCTAGAAAAGGAAAACATTGCTGACTAGGTAAATATTAAAAAAGGTTTAATTTTGAGTTATTAATTTTGGGGGCAGTATTATGAATACTAAGCTGCTGTGGAAGGACTTAACCTATCTAACAGTACTGTTTCCCTGTGTTTATAGCATGCTTTTTGCATTATTTTTACACCCAACAGAGAGAAAGTAGTTGCCTTTAACAAATAAAACCCCTGCCTATACTAGACTCGATGTGGAATCATGAATTATGTGGGGTTTTTCCAAGCAGTGGAAATAAATTCATTCTGAAGATGGATTTACTATGGAAAAGATTGCTTCATAGAAATATGGAATAGTGTGTTTTGAGAGAGTGCAGCTCTTCTTAAAACATTATTCCACCCTATCTTCTTCTTTTATTGTCTTTTCTCCTTGCCAAATCGCCTTGTCTCTGGTTAGGCTGAGAATGGTATTACTTAAAATACTGCTTAAAGTCACGTAACACAGAGTCACAGGTTATTTAGGGAATTTTTAAAAGAAACAGGTTATTTCAAAACAAATGGAACTTGCTTTTACAGAAATAAGAGTCATTTTTCCTCCTTGTTTATCCTGCTGCATTTCTGATATCCTTTTCAAGTAGTTCATCACGTGACTGAATTCAACCACCTTGGTATTCACAGTGTACTAACAGGAATGTTTTACATCGTAGTACCTGAAATACTGGATAGCGCTTCATAATCTGTTTTCCTCCCTTAGCATTACCATTGTTCCTTATCAATCTGTTGCAGTTGCAGGGTGTAAGTCACAGCATTGGAAGCTATTTATAGTGAGCTTTGTGAAAGGTCAAATACCTTAGGCTGTTTAGATGTTTTCATTAACAGTATTATTTCCTATTTTCATACTGTTTGAAAATATGCCAAACCAATATATTTTAGAGAATAATATTAAGGGGTTTTTTTAAGAGGACTGTTTTTTATCTTGGCTTGATAAATTCTTTCCTCACAGAAAAACAGGTAACGAAAGTAATTATTGTTCCTTTTTATATCTTTCATCTGATTTTGTATTGAAGAGTACATACATTATAAATACAGTCAGCATTATTCATAAATGCTGAATTGATTAGGTGGGTTTGAAACTGCAATATCCACAGGGTACTTGGGTAAAGAAGAAACCTGGAAAGCTGGTATTGAAAACTTAAGGAATTAATAGAAAACGACTTAATATTGCACATTTGATATAACCATTAACAGAAATAGCAAAATACTCCTTTTCAGGTTAAGTCATAGCTCTCTGAGGTGTTTATTGCTTGCCTTTGGGGCAGAAAGCACATGTCTTCATACTGAGATTCCCATCCCGGAAACCCTGTTTGTCATAGGTCCCAAACGCTTTTTTCAAAACTAGCTGTTCTCTCTCTTTTCTGTAACACTGCATCTTCCAAAAGAAAAGATAGTGGTGTAACCCCCACTTCCATAGAGCAATTCTGTTTCCAGCTGCACAGTCTCTTGTGTCGGTCTGGAGTCCAGTGCTTTGATGACCATTTATTGAGCTGATTCCACTAGCACATCCAGAAAAAACAAGCCCAATCCCCATCTCCTTCTCCAGAAAAATGGTTATTCTGGGTTAGTATGTTGGATTACCTTGTCAAGGGATCAGACAAGCTGCAGCCTGTCCACAAGAAGATTGTGGCCAGGGATAAAAAGATTTGGTAGGTAGAAGAGGGAGCAGGAGGTGAGCTCCACAGCAGTCTGTAAACTGTTAACGTATTTAGGTCCCCTATAATTGGACCTGAAGAAGAATATGAGACGAATTAGCTGGGCTAGAAGGACAGAGGGAACCTCCTTTCTCTAGTTTAGTGGCGAAGACGAATGCTGCTGAGGTACACACCAAAGAGAAGGGCATGCTTATTCTAGCTTAGGTCTGGTCTCACCAGTTTATGGATAAATGTGGAACACTGCCTCTTTCCACTCCAGACTGTGTTTCTGAATGAAAGTAGCATCTGGTGCTGTGTTTTATGCTGTCATACCTTCCCAAATGTTCCCTTTGGGGAACATAGCAGGAGAGCATCTACACTGAAGATTCTTCAGGGAGCCTGTGTGAGATGATACCAACCTGCTCAGCTCTGATAAGACTGTGATCCTTCCGGGCATGTGCAGAAAAGCATGTCTGTAACACCTGAAATATTCCTGGTGAAAATGTATGTATTTGTAGGGAGTAGCTGAAGCGACTTAGAACTGATTGAAACAGCAGGAAATACTGACTGCAGCTGGATGTCCTCTCTGGACGCCTCTAAGTCACCTGACTCCAACATGAACCTGAGGCTCTCAATTTTCTGAGAAATTGTCTTCCCAAGGATTCTTGTTCTTCACTACGTTTGAGTAGTTTTCTGTGTTATCCTATAAATACATTTGGAAGAATAGACTCTCCTATTATCTTCTGAGTAATTTTCCAAAGACCTTAGTGAAGTACCAGTTTTCACCCTGAGGAAGTACACATTCATTTGTAGCTGGTGGAGAGCTCCTCCTCCTCAAAAGCAAACAGAATTATGTGCTGTTTGGGCAAGTTGATCATACGGTTTTGATCCATTGCCCTTCTCTTTGTATAATATCTGAAAAATATATCCCACTTCAACTAACTCAACGAATGAAATATCATCAAAAGAGAATGGAAGATTCACGCACAAAACCAAACTGACTAATCCGACTTTTGTCCAGGCTTCCTGTAGTCCTGAACCTTGAAGCAGTGGGTTGGAGTTGGCTTAAAAATGTGCTGATGGAAACATTTTTCAAAAGGAGGAGATAGCAAAGCAAGTTGCTGTGGTGTAATACGGCGTTCAGTACTTGCATACGTATTTTATTGACTCTGAATATGCTCAATGTGAACTTGAATAGATTGAGTCATATAGATGTGCACTTCATGGGACTCTGAGGCTCCTTCTGGCCAGCCTAGCTCCTGAGGTCTTATTTAATACTGCAGCCATCTTCTGCCACTTTTGTGTGGGTTAAGCTCTGATCATCATGCCTGTTGAGGAACTGTTTATTTTTCACTTAACCTTTTCCTTTGCATGTGTTTAATTAAAAGATTTCTCAAGAAAGCGCACTGCTACAGTGCCACATTCCACTGCTTTTGTCAAGATTATATATAAGTGCTTCTCTAATAATTGTCCTGGGATTTAGGAGAATTCTGCAAACAGGTCACCTCCCTGCCTTCGAATCTGTTTCCCATATTAAACAGATTGCCCTTCAGCCTGCAATATGTTAAAGTTATGGTTTATAATACTGTAAACAGCAACATAACTGAAATAAATTTCACTAACGGTGCAATTTACATCAATTGTTAGCGTTAATTTATGATCAGACTTTATTAAATCCATTTAGTTTTATAAAAGGACTGTAAATTAATTCTGTGATTTGGGAACACACTGAAGTTATTACTGCACAGCACCTTATTAAAACATTTGAACACTTCCTGTCTGTACAAATACACTGTGATGCTCTGATAGTCTCGGTGGTTTTTAAACTGTACTGCTGCAACAGTATAATGATTTTCTTTAGTATAAGAGAAAATTCAGGTGATAATTATACTTTTTTGCTTTAATTATATGCTATATTTGATCACACAGATATACGGAGCCCCTTTTAGTTTATTATTCATAGTGCTTAAGGGAATCCCTTCTTGACAGTCTCAAGGCATTTATGTGTTATGTCCATTATTGTTTGCCATTGCTATTCAAGGAAACAGCAGTGTCTATAGACACTTTGTTAGACAGTACAAAAAAAAATAATCTTTGTTTTATCATGTCACATTGCAGGGGGCAACAAGAAAAACACCAAATTTGGCATTGCTTGTCTTCTAAAATTCTTTCTTTGAATCCATTCTGGGAGAAAAAAAAATAGCATGTGAAATTGTTAAATATAAATTTGAAAAAAACCCTCTTAGTATTATATTCGAAAAGGCATCATTTTTATTCCATTGATGTTGAAATGTCATCATTGGTGTAAAACATAAGATGTTAACGAAGTGGGGGCAGATACCTTGCACAGTAGAGATGTGAAAAGGTAAATTTAACATCTAACAGGTGTTAAGAGCCATAAATAACGAATGGCTCAGCAGTAATTTAATCCTTTGTCAATCAAAGTATTCACTATTGAGAAAACATCTTGCTGAGAATGCTACGTTTAATGGAAATGCTTGTTAGTTTGAGAGGCAAAGTGTAATTTTGCTAGCATAACACTGAGCATGGTGCGTTTTCAAACAGTCTGTGAACACTCAAGTATCAAAAAAAGATGAGTTTTATTGCTGGTAGTCATATTTTCTTGTTATTCAAGAATTCTGTATAAATAACACAATGGCAAATAGACAAAGCGCTTTCACGTTTAGTATCTCCATAATATTTATTGGTGTTCTAGGTTGGCCTTACTGTATGATAGATAAATAATTCAAAGGATTCTCAGAAAAGTACTTTCAAATTGTATGGAAAGTAAAATCCTTAAAATATGGGTGAAAAGATCAGTAAAATATTTAACAATTCTTTGACCTGGATTTATTGCAGTCTCTTTTCCACACGAACAGACTCAGTGACAAGTAAGTTGAGGTTTTGGTTGGTGTGGGAGAGGAAGGACGTGTGTGGCCCACTCCTCCGTAGCTGTGTTAGGTACATTGAGGGATTGTGGTAATTGCGGTCTTCAGTCAGCTGTGCATGTGCTTAACTAGGAGCTCATAAACAGTCACAGGGTAGCGACAGATGTCCTCTTCTGCTGCTAGTTCTGCCTATGGAAGCAATTATCATCTGTAAGTGATGCCCTCCTCCCTGCTTTTCTCCCCTGTAGGGTCTTCTCCCCTACCGGCACAATCGCTCTTTTGAAAGCTCCCTGACCCATTTCAGTCAGAAAGCTGGATTCCGAGAGACTTGCTCTAGAAATTGGCTAAAGCCATCCTGCTCATTCTGGCTGAAAGCAAGTGAGAATGGCATTCACAAAAGTAGCTTTGGGAGGAGAAAGCAGGAACAATTGCGAGAAACTTGGCAACAGCTTTTTGTCTGGCACATCTGGGTCTGGAGGATAACTTCTGTCCTCATCGCTTTGTCAGAACGGTCTCTGTTGTGGCTGATGACCTGGGGAGCTCTGTCTTTGCCTGTCTCCTGCAGAAGTGGCTGCACTAACCTGTCGAGAATTTGCTCAGGCCACACTGGAGTTCTCGTGCAGGACTGCTCTTTGCATGAGATGTGAATCTGGTCTTGAGGACAGGCTCTGACCTGTCCTTTTCTTCCAATGGATATAATTAAGTATGGTTCACTAGGTTAATTCCCATGCTTAAGCATGTTGAAGATTTGGGTGAAATATATGCAGACACATAGTTGTGCCGTAGTTGACTGCAGCGAGGTGAGGTATGTTGACGCCTGCAGTAATCGTGAGCATGTTGAAAGTAGAAATCACACTTCAGAACCCTCCAAATTAAGTCTTTTGTTTTGATAAGGACAAGCACTTGTTTTTATTGACTTAAATGCTCAGCATCCCAAAAGGAAACAAAACACTAACAAAAGAGCACAGTATAGTTAATTTTTGTTTAAAGTTGAGGACAGAATGAGTGTTCATAATGTCGTATAAAGATGCAAAAATAGGATTTTGTCAGTCACTTCTTAGTATTCCAAAGAACACGACAAATAAAAATTGTATACTCTATGTATTTTTTTACGCTTTTAGAAAGTGTGTTACACTTTTGGGTCATAATTTTGCCTGGGAAGATCTATTTATTAGCTAAGTATGATGTCACTCAGTAGACACCCTGCTGTCTTCATTTACGGTAAGCAGTTCTGCAAAAGCATGGAAAACTTTTTTCCTTTCCATCTGCTGTTCAGTTAAATTCATATTACATTTGGTTGGTATTTATATAAATTGCTGGTAAGTTCGTTATCATTGCTTCAGATGGTAACTGTTCAGTTTTCAAGATCCCTTTCCCCAAATTACCAGTGAGGGCTCACGCTGTTTTCAATTATTACGATTCATTCTATTTGCTTTGTAAGGAATGCTCTTCTGTGTTTGAGTCAGGCACCAAAAATAAGTTTTCCTTAAAATCAGTGGAATCCCACTGGAAGAGTATTTGTCTGATAGTGCCTGTACTGTGGGTACCTTTGGGCTTACTCCTCTTTTCTTTGAAGGCCAGCCCCTGCTGAGTTCAAAGCAGGTAGGGTCAGCGCCTCAGCGAAGCAGAGAATAGCCTCCATGGAACAGCCCGCACTGCTGCGCCAGCTCTGCCGCTGCGTTATTACGGCAATCTCGGCACAGGCTAAACAAGTGGATTTGAGTACGTTTGGCCTCATACAGCGAAAGATACGCAAAAGAGTGACCGGTGAGGTAGCTCATTTGGTTGGTTGCAGGATTTGATTGCCCGAGCTGCTCACTTTGCATATATTGACTAGGGAAATAGGTGTTCTGTAGTGACACATTGTGAGCATGGTAGAATCTAAGAGGAAGGTGGTTTGAGAACTTGCTTATGGTATTTAATATCCTAATGTATGCAGCAGATTTTGAGTCCCAGGGATAGGAGTGTGGGGGTTTTTTTTAATGTTTATTTTGTTTGTGATTTTTTTGACCGTAGAGGCTGGTTTGGACCACTTCTGCTGCTTGCATGAAATTCAAATAGTATTCAAAGTGGTGGGCAACAGCACAACACCCTCAGTCAGAAAATAGAAATGGGTCTATAGCTGCGATCACTATTTATGTCTGTGTGGGAAGTGTGTGCAATCCTAGTAGAGACTACATTGTGGTCAGTAACTTGCACTTATTGTAGTTCAAATTATACACATGCAGGCTGTCAAGGGTGACACATTTATCTAACGCTTTCTGACAGATTCAGCGCAGTTCTTAGCTGGCAGACGCGCTGTTTGGACCAAATGTTCCAACACCAACGCGTTAGGCAAAGAGCCAGTAACTGTTTGTCATGCAAATATAAATAACTGATACCACAGCAGTGGTGTCTTGTTGCAGAAAAGTCTGCTTTCTGCTAGAAACACAGTTCACTGGTTGCATTTGAAGCATTAGAGGATGAAGTAATACATGTGTTTTTAAATTATATGTCCAAGTGTCAGAGAACAATTAGTAATATTGTTATAAACTCTGTAAGATTTAAAAACTCATGCTATGTATTCTTGGAATCTTTGAAGCTGCCTTTCTTTGTGTATTTGAACAGCATGTGGCAGAGTTTGGTCCCTTCTCAGTGCAAGTGTGTAGGTTCTGCTGCAGTTTTAACCTTCCTGCCTGCCCAGACAGAGAGCGCCTGTGATCACATAGGTAGGGAGAAGGCTGCCCCTCGGAAGTGAACCCTCGTGTCAAGGGTTGAGGTCCTTTCCCACTTTATTTCACCTTGACCATATCTACCTGCCCACTGCTGGCCAGATGCCGGTACAGGACAGCAGAGCTGCTCGTCTCTGTAGTCTCCTCTTTGTATATGTGTGGAAACAGGGCAGTTGAGCCATTCTGACTGAGAGCACCTCGCCTGTCCTGCGTTGAAGTGCCGGTATCACATTCCTAAAGATGCCGTGCACCTGTCCAACTGCTAAGATCCAGAATCAGGAATGCATTTTTCTATTGTCAAGGTATCTTCTTCATAGCAGCCTGGATGTTTAGAGCCAGCCTGCTGGGGAGTAGGAGTTATACATTTCTTATTTAGATTGGATTTGTATTTTTGTCGCAGTTTTCAGCTAACCCAGGTAGATTACTTCCAATGTAATACAGAAGATTAAGGAGATAATGAACAATATTGGTTAACTAAAATAATAAAAAAAGGTATTTTAAATCCTCTCTGATTAAGGTAGCTCTTCTGTACTTACCTTCCTCCTTTTTTGTTTAAAAACCTAACTATCAGAATGCCTAGGCTGTATAATGTTTATTTGTCTTGGAACACTGTTAGCAACATACTGAATCAAGTAAAAACATTTCGGTGTAATACCTCTGCTTCTGACAAAAGTTAATAAAGTTACAGCCACCCACTTTGAATCAACTCTTCTATTCTTAATTCATTTGTGCTTATGTCCTAATCAATAGAGGCACTTCTGCAGAGAAATTCAGCAGCTGTTAGAAAGCAAACCTGTTACAATAAAGGCTTAGGACAAAACTGGAAATGCAACACAAGGTCTTTCTGGGAAGACAAATTGTCATGACTGCCTGAAATTGAATTTGGATCGGTGAATTGTAATGGGGCCTTTACTTATCATAAAGAGTCAGTTTCTTGACTTTCATAGAAGCATCAAGAAGCAGATTACCTTACCTTTTCCTCAGGATCTATTAGAAGTACTAAGGGTGCAACCACTGATTCAAATACTGTTTCTTAAACAACTTGTGTGTCCTCCATATGTGTGTGGCATAACTAGTGTTACTCTTACATTTTAGCTTTTTTGGATCTGAGTAATTGCATATCTGCTGTCTTAGTTTCTTGAAGTATCTTACCCAATCTTTGTTTGTTTGTTTGTTTGTTACTTTGTTTCTAAAATACACATGCTTCAGTTTCTGGGAAAACTGTTTGATAATGAAAGCTCTGCTTCTGCTATCACAAAACAGTTCCTTATCCTTCTCTTTTGCCGTAAACAAGGATAAATGGTTATGCTCCCTTAAAGCTTAAGTCTTATGTCAGTCACAGCATATAACCATCTTCTCTTTTTCTCTTGCATTAGTGGCAGGGGAAAAAATGACAGCGCTGGTGATTTCCTTCATCCTTTTACTTGTTTCAAATCTCAGAGTCATGATACATAAACATAACCAGGACTTTGTTATCCAGCCACAAAGCTGATGTGCAAAATGTAATTAACTTGGACGGTGACATCTCTCTGTAACCTATCTAGTCAATACTTCAGCTCTTTGTTCTCTAGAAGTGTTAAAGCTGTTGTCTTATTTCACTTTATCTCTTTGGTATTGCTCTACATCTTTCAATCCACCTCCAACGTTTGTTTCTGCAATGTATTGCACAAAAATGGAAAAGCTGCCCCATCAGAAGTAAAAGCACTAAGAAGCATGCAGGAAGTATATAAACAAATTGCTATTTGGCATCCTTCTTAAAAGTTGTAATCTCCCTATCTTGGCTGTTCATTAAGACAGATGCATAAAACATCTGTACTAGTTATCACTCACTGCCAGAATCCTGACTACTCCAAACATAGCTGAAAAACCCATTGTATTAATTGAGGAGGGAGTTACCAGCAATCATTTTGACAATAACGGTTTCATGGACTTCAGTCACTGGGGGGGGAAGCCATGTATGTATGAATGTATTCTATATAATACCACCCAGGATTTCACATCATCCAAGCTGGCAAACATTTAGAAACATTAGTCCTTTTTTAAAGCTAATTATTACATGGAATTCTAGTTCAATATTCAGTATCATTACTGATGTAAAGGCTAAAAGTTTAGTTTCAGGACAGCTCGGAAAAATGAAGTCCTGCTAGGTACCTCCTCAGGTACCTATTTTATTACTGTATGCAGTAAATTTGTTCTGCTTCCAAAATATGTAGATACTTATCCAAAAGATCTCATAATGCATTGTGCAACAGAGGATGTAGACATACAAGCAATATTTAACCCAATGTGCAAAATCAATTTTTTTTCCTTTTTATGATCTGTCACCATATTTTCATGGAATCATAGAATCACCTAGGTTGGAAGAGACCTTTAAGATCATCGAGTCCAACCATAAACCTAACACNGGGCCTCACCAGTGCTGAGTACCAATCAATTCCCTAGTCCTGCTGACCGTGCTATTCCTGATACAGGCCAGGATGCTGGTGGCCTTCTTGGCCTTCTGGGCATGCTGATCGCTCGTATTCAGCTGGCTGTTGACCAATGCCCCCAGGTCCTTTTCTGCCAGGCAGCTTTCCAGCCACTCTTCTCCAAGCCTGTAGCGCTGCATGGGGTTGGTGTGACCCACGTGCAGGACCTGGCACTTGGCCTTGTTGAACCTCACACCATTGGCCTTGGCCCATCAATCCAGCCTGTGCAGATCCCTCTGTATAGCCACCCTACCGTCAAGCAGGTTGATGTTCCCGCCCGACTTGGTGTCGTCTGCAAACTTACTTAGGGTGCACTTGATCACCTCGTCCGCATCGTTGATAAAGATATTAAAGAGAACTGTCCCCAGTACTGAGCCCTGGGGAACACCGCTTGTGACTGGCCACCAACTGGATTTAACACCATTCACAACCACTCTTTGGGCCCAGCCTTCCAGCCAGTTTTTTACCCAGCAAAGAGTATGCCCGTCCAAGCCATGAGCAGCCAGTTTCTTGAGGAGAATGCTGTGGGAAATGGTGTCAAAGGCTTTACTAAAGTCTAGGTAGACAACATCCACAGCCTTTCTCTCATC
>VYXH01005096.1:2194658-2277417 GCA_013397275.1 Burhinus bistriatus | reverse complement strand
CAACTGGTCTTACTGTTAAAGACTGAGGCAAAGAAGGCATTAAGTACCTCAGCCTTATCCTCATCCTTTGTCACTATGTTTCCACCCCGGTCTACTAAAGAATCGAGATTCTCCTGAGTCCTCTTTTTATTGCTAATGTGTTTATAGAAACTTTTTTTATTGTCCTTAACATAAGAAGCCAGGTTAAGTTCTAGCTGGGCTTTGGCCCTTCTGATTTTCTCCCTACATAGCCTCACAACATCTTTGTAGTCCTTCTGCGTGGCCTGCCCCTTCTTCCAAAGGCCATAGTTTTTCCTTTTTTTTTTCCTTTCAAAAATACATGTTTTGAATACTCCCACTAAATTTACTAAATGAGTAGAAGTTTAATGAAAAATTCTGTTAAGCTGCTAAACTCAGTGGTGTGTAGGTAAAGTATATTACGTTTTACTGTTCAGTTCATTTTATATCTGTGTTAGGGAGTTTGAAGTGATAAATTTGTTCAGAAAGAAAAACCTTGTTTAGCTCTACTGAAAACTATATTTGTACTTAAGACTGTTCTAAATTAGGCCACGTATCATTTTTGATAGTAGAAATGCATGGATTCTGAACTGCAGGATATAACACAAAAAATGTAGCAAAGAAATGCAAAGGCATTCATATTTTTAAGTAAAGTACTGAACAGTTTCCATCAGCTCAGGTATCTGTTTTATAAGGGAGATACTTCAATGAATTTCCTTAAAATTTTTGTTGCTGTTCATGAAAGCAAACGCTGAGCTGGTTTATTCCTGAATGAATTTTATGTGGCGGGGACGCGCAGGGGGAGTGTTGGCAGCGTTCTGTAGAAATACAATTTTTTTTCCACGGATATACTTAATTTTCATCAAACTTTTTACCCTTCTTTTGTTTAAGGTCCCATACTGAAATGAGACTTTGGGTTTTACAAGTCCACAACAAGAATATCTGAGTGTTAGAGAAAGAAATAATTTGGTCTTGAAGAATGCCCCTAAAAATGAAGTGAAAGTTTCTCATTAAAAACTCCATGTAATGAGGAAAAATCAGGTATTCTCTGACTGACAAGTTTTAGTGTTCTATATTTGAATATCCTAAAAGGAGTATGAAAAAGTGCATTGCGCATTACTTAACATGTTAAAAGCAAGTGTATAAAACTGTTAGCATCCTACCTATATAATGTTTTTTCTTCCATCACTGTTTGTTGTAATATCTGTGTATTTGTGAAACTATATATACCAAATATTCCAGTAAAACTGGTGCTGAAGAAAAATGCTGCATCTTCAGCTCTGTTGCCTAATATCTTCTACTTAGACAAGATTTGTTGTATTACAGGTACCAGTAACGTAGCACGCACTTCTGACTGCCTCTCGGGGTTGAGCTCCTGGTTTGTTTTGAAAGGATGGTGATCAGGGCACTGGCAGTTCTCAGATTCTCACTGTACTGTCTCCCTGTCTTTTGCTTTACAGGTGCGTTAAGCAACACAATTAACTGCCACGGAGTTTGCTCTTTAGGGGAGAAGCGTGTTAAGGCAAATTACTTCATTTTGAATTGTTGTTTCATATGGGATGTGTTTGTGGAAAAACAAATATACACAGACTTACTGGGAAAATAATAATCAGCGTAACTCCAAAGACACCGTTCTGCTTTGCAAAAGGGTTTGCAAGAAGCACACGTGTTTACACAGTCCCGTACTTGCTGCTTGTGGCACTATCAACAGATGTTTCTTGAACAACTGAGTGAAGTGTGGAAAGATTTATGATGGTCCTTCGTTAGCTGGAAGATTTATTCTGCAGTCTTGAGCTGTCCCAGGAAATTTCCGTCTCTTGGGTAAAATATTTTCAGTGTTCCAACATTGATTTCTAATATGGTTACTGATTAGAGCAGAAGCATTTACAGTAAATAATTTATTTGTGAATTCAATTAGGGTTTTTGTCTTTGAACAGCTTGTGCTTTTAACACATTTCTTCTCAAGCCATAATTATCTAGTAAGTCATTTTATGATTCCTATTCTCAAGACAAACAGTACGCTATGAAATCTCAGGTTCAAGGAGTCAAGTGCGTGCTTGTGATTCATATTTGGGCTCTGATTGTTGTCTGGTGACAAGGAGCTAACTCTACACTTGAGTGGTTAACGTGACTGTGATAGGCAGCTGAAACTCTGGGAATGGCTTTGTCCTTTTGAAAGAAAGTGGAAGCTAAAGAGCTGATGCTCTATGGGCTACTCCTCATCTCCATTTATTAGTTTGAGAAGAGGTCAGAGAATGCTGAAATTAGGTAACAATTATAACTGTCGTACTTTGTGCCTTTGGGGAAAGTGAACTCCTTTTGTACTTAGTGTTCCTTGTACACTGAACCAAGCTAGAAAATTGGAAGTGCCTTCCAAGGGAAGCCGTTCCTAGTCTTGTCGTTCTACACTAAGGAAAAATTTGCATGGGGAATGAAACCTAAACGTATTGCAAAGCTAGATGCAGTCCCATAACATGTGCCTTTCAGGTCTAATATACATCATTTGGGATTTTAGGGGGAAAAAAAAAAGAGAAAAATCAGGAAATGGTTACCTAGAAAAAATAATTTCCCCAATGTAAACAACATGTAACAAATAGAGGATAGTAGTGTTGTTTCAGCAAGTACAAACTTTTTTTAGCTTAATAATAAATACAGCAAAAAATTAAATAGTACACAATCTAAGAGTATTAATTGAACTTCTTTTGCATATAAATATGCTATATATACACACACATACATACGTGAGTGTGTGCACGTGTGTTTAATACACAGCAATGATTATGAACGTGTTGGTTGGTCTAATGAGGTGATAGTGATAGGTGTCTTTAGAAGGTGGAGGTTCCAACTTCCTAGGCTTTCCTCTCTCCTCCCTTAACTGGCTGCACTTTTCATAATGCTTTCTGAACTTAATTTATCTTCCTGTTCATAACAGCTAGGACTCGGTACCGTAGAACTTTAAAGATAGAACATCAGATGTTTGAAGTGACCTACCTTCTTCTGTGTTTATTTATTTTTTATTCAGTGCATGTGCTCAGAATTGTTTGTTACAAGATTCCGCCTGGGCAAATATTTTATCTTTGAAGAATGAACAGCAGAAGCGTTTACTATGCCTTTACATTTACTGTTGCCTACAGATCAATTCCACTTAGATGAATGCGGACCCTAAAGCTTCTCTTTACTAAACATCACAGTATAAAAAATGCCAAACCAGCTGTTAAGAGAATTGCACTTTTGATAAGTGGAATCAACTATATCTAATATTATTTGTACATCAATGCAAAGTTTAAAAGTAAACTATAAAAAGTAAATGGCCCTGTTCTTTAAGACAAGCAATAAACTCAAACCTGATGTAATGAAACAACTGTCAGTAGAATTGTAATCGTGCACTTTCATCTAAAGTAGTTTCTGTGCAGAGTATCCCATTCTCATTCATTTTATTTCAGAGATAATTTCTCTTAAAAATTAAAGGCATCGTGGCCATATGCAACAAAAGTCACAGCAGGGGAAGGTAGAAGGGACACATGCACTTTTCAGAAAAAACCCTATATTGGAATTCATTATTGTTTGTAAGAAGAGAGAACAGTATTGTGTGGAAGCCCAGAAACAAATAAAAATGCTTAATTTTATTGCACATTGCTTATGCAATTTTTTTTTTTACATCCTAGCATAAGCTTTTTTCGATTGACTCCCTGTCTGAGCTCAGATTCTGTGTGATGCATTTTCATCTTTGTCATAGATATATGAATACATGTGATAGTTACGAAATATTTGCTATAACTGATATTCTGTACACTTAAGTAATAAGTAAGAAAGGTGACTCTACTGCTTTCTGGCTCAGTCTTAACTGAAGTCCAGTCTGTCCAAAATAAAAGAACGTATTATTGGCATGGTAGTAAGTAGAGGTAGGCATATTCCCTTCTAATAATTGAACTTCTTGCAGAGAAGGGGTTTTTAATGTGTTCTGGTAGATTTAGAGTCCTCTGATCTCGATGGAGAAATTCTCATTCTGTTTAGTGGATTACAAATGTAACCTCTTAAAAAAAAAAAATCTCTTGTAAATTTTCCTCCTCTAAATTATTATGTTTGGGCATGCATTAGTTTGGAAAAATGCATGTAGAAATGTCTTTTGCTTTTGTCATACAGGTGTAAGACAAACTTTCTTAACCTCTTGGTCTGCTTAGCAAATCATTTACCTGCCATTTTTCAGAGTGGAAAAAATAATTTTTAGTATTTATGACAATTAATATTGTTCAGCTCAGATGCATTAAAGGTATCTAGCGGGGCTTGTTTAGAGTTAAATCCAAAATACCTGTCTCAATTTCAAGTGAAAATAAAATCCTGTTTTATATTAGTTTGCGATATGTGTGTACAAATTGCAATTCTACTTTCAGTAAATGGAATATAATAAAGCTATTTACTTGGTAGGATTAAACTTTAATAATAAATACAGAAGACGCTGAGTGATATTTTATCATTTTTCTGGTTGGTTTTTTTTTTCCACATTCCCTGTCTGCCTGACAAATATATTAACCCTCTCATATTTTGTCATAATTATACCTGTAGGTCAAATGGTTGTGAGGCTGTGATGTTGCAGAGACTTGAGGAATGTGCCCAGTTGATAACGATGGTGCTTGTACACAAAGGGACAATAAAACAGGTGATAGAACACAATCTGTTTGCTCAGTGTGGTTGATACCTTGATTGGGATGTGAGGGGAAACATTTCTTACTGGTTTAGTTTCCTGTTCAATAGAATTTAGAACAAATCTTTCCTCAAAAAGGAAAGGCTTCTCTTTCTCATTCAATCATGTTTGATGTGTGTTCTAAGGCAATTAAACAAGGAAGATTCACATAGCCTGAAAGTATAGAAAATTACAAATGTTCGCATTTGAACTGTTGAGAAAGTGATGCATGTTTGATGTTCAGAGCACCTGAACACTAATGTGCAACAAAGAGGTTTTATTTTCCTTAAAATTCTACTCAGTTTTTCAGAATCTGGTAGGAAATTTGCTTTGGTAATAGGACAGTTGTAGCTTTTTAAGAAACAAAAATTGAAAATACGCTCAGTGTACTTCAAAGACTTGTATTTTGTCATAGTTGATATTGGACTTGGTATAATTCAATTATCTCTGTAAATTGCTTGCTGCATACTGGAGACTGCGTTCTACTTGATGACATTGAGTACGAGGCAGCCAGTGTGGATTGCTTTATCCTAAATCTTTAAACAGTACATGGGACTGAAGGTGATTTGTTGGCTCTGGTTGCATCCTTCGTGCTAGCGTATGTTCATACGGGGTGACTGAATTTTCTGTATTTGCTGTCTGACCAGAGTACTTCTTTATCTCAGTTCTGTTTGCAGCTGAATCTAATTGCTATGTCATGTGTAAATACTAATCCTTATCAAGAAGTGGCGTTGAATATTATTGGTTGGAATTTGCACAATGTGCTGTAAACTAACGCAGTGTAAGAAGTTCAAAGATGAGCTGTGGCAAAAGAGGAAGAAGTATATTAAAGTTCCTTCCTCCAGAGAGGTACAGAGGTCAGCCTAGCATGATAGCAGTAGTTTTATAGCATTAACACCATCTTCATTGGTATTAGACAAAACTGGAAGTGTGAAACCGCTGTAATTATACTAATCCCAGATCTGTGCAATAGCAACAGAGCAGCAAGAAAGATGGAGGGAGGGAGGACTGACGTTCCCTGTTGGTGGGTTGCTCCTCTTCTTTCCTTTGGCACAGCAAAGGATTTTCTCTGGCTTTATGCAGAGAAAAGGAAGGAAGCAGTTTGGAAAGCTTGTGAGAATCACATTTCCCAGCTTCCCAGAAAATTAAAAGGCTTTGTAGTACTCAAACTGGGTTAGTGAATGAAGGTTTTGGAGCAATCCAGAAATAGGGAAACTGCTAGTACTGTGGCTGGTATAGGTCTCAACAGATCCATGATGTGCAGGAGAAAAGGGATAATGAACATGGCACTCTCAAGGCTGTTGCTGCAGTTTCCACTGTTCGAAGGCACGCTCTGCCCAAGGAAGCTCATACATGGGGCTAGAACATAAAATGTGGTAAGAGCTTCTGTAACTTCTAGGTAGGCAATTGTTCTTATGGATCCTAAGCAATTGGAAATCATCTCTTCCTGAATGAGACTTTGTGACAACCAGGTATCTTCCCTTTCCTCTGGAAAGCTTGCTTCTTGCTACTTCTGCAAATTATATCCATGCATGTCCTGTCATTAGCGTACCCCTCAGACTTGATAGGGATGGAAAAATTCACACTCAGTACTGGCTTGTTTAGCCCAGATACTGTGTAATAATAGCATGTAACTGATCAGTGTGTTGTCCCTGAGCCTTTGTGCTGCGCTGGCACAAAGATTGCAGACAGTCTAAATTCATGGCTTATGAATTGAGTTGGGCATAATGGGCTGCTGAGGCCAAAATCATCTAATTGCCTTGGGATTGTATATCCGTTCCAAACCTGGTTCTTCCTTTCCACTTTCTGGGAACACTTTGCAATTACTGTTGGCCATCCTAATGTTTTGGCAGTAACTAAATATTTCAGTTGCCTTCAGTCTTAAAGAAGCTTATTATATATAGCCGACAAAATGGTAGTTTACATGCCCATGAGCTTCACTAGCATTTTAGCTTCTTATAGACCAGGCTCAGCATTAGTGCTTTGCATTGTAGTAATGTTCCAGTTTAATCTTATTGTGTACTAAAAGCTTGAGGCACATTGGATGTCAACACTTTGTTCATGTAAACCTTCATCTTATCTACTGAATTAATTTTGAATCTCCTAATATTACATGTTATATATTATGAATCTTATCCTGCAAAAAGGGTTCTCAACCCAACTTTCTTTAAATAATTAATATTACAGAGATTCCATTTGCAGAAATCATTGCAAACTAGAAATTATAGGCAGGGTCTTAAGAAATGCGTTTTACTCATTCAGTTAGAGGGATTCAGCTATTTTCTATCTTGTACGTTAAGAGTACTATTTAGTCTCTTTTTAATATGTGTGTTTACAAGATGAATTTATGTCTGCAAGAGCATCAGGAACTCTTCTGTGAACCTAAACAACATAGCCTTTGTGTCCAAGACAGAGCAAAGATTAAAAGGTTGTGTCACATTTTGCTTAAGAGAACGAGTTAAGAGCACGGGATTTAGTCTGACCCTGGTTATGTTTGGTCATACTTTTTGCTTCAAGTGATAACAGTGTGGAGTAAGTCAACAAAGACATCTTAACCACAAAGTCATTTAGTACATCTACTGGGTTTATATATTGCATGTGTTTTTGCACACAGTCAGGTACATGCGCTAATATTAAAATTTCCTCTTTGTGTTGGGGGAAAAAAGCACTACCCTCTTCAATAATCTGTCTTCATCAGAGGGAATTAGCTCTTGTGGGAATATTCTTTTTAAAAAGTACTTCTGTTTGTGTGCAGAGCATGCACACACAAAAAAACCCCAGGTTATATGCTTTTCGATTAAAGTATGACCACTGTAACTTAGTGCTTGAGAGCTTGTGTCATAAAGCTGTAATTAGAGTGACAAGTATATAAAGGTCCATTCTGCTTTCTTCTTCCCCTGCCAGTCTGTCCCACATCTGTTCCTCATTTGTTATGATTTTTACAAGTAAGTGAGAAATACTTTCATAAATATTTTCTTTCTCAAAGATGCAGGTTTTTTAAAACAGAAAACCGTATTCTTTGTGGTCTGCACCGTAAAAAAACTTGCTTTTTGGGGAGGGATGGAGAAGAAATAGTATGGGAGGGTTTGTTGTTGTTGTTGTTCTTTTATTGTTTTGTTTTGTTTTTTTAAACTAATAACTCCTAGGGAGTTGATTAGATAATTCTACCAGATTGGTAAAATACTGACCTCTGTGAAGGTGCTGTCATTAGAGCAGCCACTAGGACTACAGTGTGTTAAAAACTCTGGATCAAAAGAGTCCTTTCCCAAAAGCCAAATGTCCTGGTTTGAGGTAAAACAGGACAAAAATGCATTGTGTAGGCTTAGCTTTGAAACCGTACTTTTTACAGTATTTTTAATAGAAATTCAGTTTAATCGTGAGTGAAGATAGTAATTCAAACAGACTTTGTTCTAGACTCTTTGTTCTAGGCTAATACAAGATGTTGCGCATAAGAACAGTTTTCTTGCATCTTTTTTCAAATTTTTATATGAATGACTTTAGAATAGAATCTCCTGGCAAGAGATACAAATTATAGCAACCTGAACAGGCTTTATTGATGATGTCAGCACAGTGGATCAGATATACAACTGTTGTAAACTTGGACCACATGATCTGAGCATCTGATACACTGTGTAAAAATAAGAAAATAATGAAACAGTAGAAAAAGAAAAAAAACAACAACAAAAAAAAGTTTTATAGATGTATGGAACAGAAAAGAGATCAGCAGAGACCATACTTTTTCATGTTCTCTGCTGAACCTGTTTGCAAACTATATTCCAGAGGACCTGAGGGACTTTGTTTTTTTAGCTGGACCCCTGCATTGGTCTGCTTCATCTGTTTGAGTCATCCTGGTCTTCTCAAGAATGCTCAAGATTTTCTAGTTCTATTTAGGTATGAGGTGATAGTGAAATGCTGATACACGGGAGGGTATTTTACGTTCAGTTAACTAAGTGTGCCTTTAGTCTAGGATCTGTTAAACCAAAATAGTTAGCGCAGAAAAATTAAGCACAGGAGAAAGTGGAAATCTTTAAAGAAAAAAAAACATCAAACCACTTATAACAGGCATAATTTGGTTATCCTATTCAAGAACCTCACCACAAAATTGGTGCCTTTTGAATGTGCGTATCCCACATTTGTAAGTGGAATACCAGACCCTGTATCACAGTTTTATTTTTCCTCTCTAAAGCTATGTGTATCTTTTTTCACTAGTTCCCTCTCATACCATGGAACTGATACTCCTCAGTGTTAATGAGAACAAAACCCAGCAAAAATACAAGTTATTTAGAAGTCCTTATACCCTAAACAAGTGATTGGATATTTAGCTTGAGAGCTCTCTGTGCTCAGTCTTTAAAACTAGGGCATCTTTTTAGATACTTATTGTTGTTTTAGGTTTCATACATGTTTGAAAAGCCCTTGTGACTAAGTGTACCGTTAAAGGAATAAAAACAATCTTCAGTTGTAGAAAAGATTTTTCCCAAGTTTTATAGCTACTCCAGCACTCTAGACTTCTATTGTATCTTTGCTTTTTGTCAGAGATGAAAGAGTGAGAAGAACCCAGTGAATGAAAAGAAACAAGTTTCTGGCCCCCACCCCAAATGATCCTTTCTGATACATTTTTGTGAATCTGCAAACGGTGGGAGGACAGCCAGGCAAACATAAGAACGAAAAATAAATAATCTGGTCTGTAAGTAATTTCTCATTTCCTCCTCTTACAGCCTGTCAGGGTGATTAGCTCTTTCAGGGCTTGTGATGAAATACAGTAGCCCTTGAAGTATCTGTGTTGGAAGTGGTTGCTGTTGGACTTCATGTGCAGCCTACGTCACAGCAAGAGACACGATCCCCATCTACAGCCATCAAAAGAAAGACAGCCAGGGAGTGAGCCTGGCGCTGTTGGATTGTTAAGCCTTTTTTGGACTGCTATGTCTGTCTTTTCAGTTAAAAGCTTCAGCGTAGGAATAGTTTACTCCTGGGATACTCCAGAAAGGCAATATAGACAGTGCACTCTCAGGTTTGGCCTCTTCCTCTGTAAGCAGTGCTCGAACACTGGCCCATCAGGCTATGCACTCCAGATACGCGCAGACGGATGCATGCAACACTTCCCTCAGCTTACCGTGGTAACAATACCGTTCTTGTGGACTGTAATATGTATTATTATAACATTATTTCAGATTCTTTGCACTGAATAAAGCACACAAAGTACTAATGTTTTAGGGCCACAAAGATGCTGTATGTGGCCCAGAGGGGACCTTGTGGCAGGGTCTCTAAAACGTTTCCTATTCCACGTGGTGATTTGTGTCATGACCCTTGTTGTGAACCGTGACTGCATGCTGAGCATGAAAGCTCTACTATCGGGAGGGGCAGCAGGCGAGAGAAACCAAACCCTAGAAAGTGAAGAGCTACTCTTCTTTTTGGTCTTGGTTTTCAGCCCTAACTCTAAATAGGCTTTCTATAAACAGGGGCAGGGTAATCCACCAGTTTGCCTTCAGTGCTTCTAGCTTTTTAACTTCATCATAGTTGTAGTTAGTAATAGTGTTAGCAGCAATCTTTCCATCCCATTCATATGAAGCTAACATATTCATATATGATAGTTTGTATACATATAAAAACTATGCATGTATATAAGTATTTAGTTTAGACATATGTATGTGTGTGTCTAAAAATGCAAAGGGGCAAGTGAGAATCAGAGAGAAGCCAAAGTGGTGAACTGAAGGTTTAGATCATTTTATTCACGTCTGCCTCTAGGTGTTTGCTTCCCATAACGTAAGGAAGGTTTAAACTTGATTTCTCCCTGTACCTGGTAAATCCTACAGTGTATAGTAAGTGACATTAAACTAACACTTGAGCCTGACTTTCCACAAACCTCTCTTGTAAACAAACTGTAATTTGGGCAAAATGAAGGTAGATATAGTTTTCTGCAATTTCTTTCCTCCTCCATGTGCGTGTGACCTTGGGAGGAGAAACGCATTTTGTTGCTAACACCCATCAGAGAAAGCAGAAGATTGTTTAGTGTTGAGACCAAGAATATGTGGAAACCTTCCATAAAGCTGTAGTGATGGTTTGAGAGGCAGGGAGATGTTCCTTCACGAAACTGAAGCAAAGGCTAATATTTTTAAGTGGGAGTTGCAACAGTATCTGGTGTTCCTTTGTGGTGTGTCCTGTTGTTAGTTCTTTTAAGGGGAAATAATATTAGGCAAATATTTAGGGTGCTGCTGTCTTACTTGTTTGGTGACCAGTACAATAAAAACACAGCTTTTTCTTTTAATCTTGAAGCTCCGTCAAACTTCAAATTATGATGTATTACTAATTTTGTATGTCTCGCTTTGGAAAAGCTATGCATACCTATGTATGAATATATATATTTATCTTACTTATGCTCTTAGCTTAAGAGCACTAAGCTCTTAGTGGCATTCAGGATGTTGGAGATTCTATAAAGCCACTAGTCTCCATACTGAATACGTCTAAAATATCTCTGGAACACTTGTGGGATTTGCAACTCAATATTGTAGCTTCAGTTTCAGAGGGAGAGGAGTTAGTTTGTAAGTGGCAGTAGTGGATTTCTAGATAGTACCTCCTTCATCCTTAAACTTGAAGAACAATATAGATTTGTAAATCAGAGTGAACTATGTGAATTTAGGCAATCTGAGGTAAAAGGGGAAAACGTATTTTCAAAATATGTATTATCTTCCCCATCTTTATCATCTTTAGAAAAGAGCTGTCAGTGAGAACAGTATTGCCTAGCAATGAGATCCTAATTTTCCTTTCCCTCATCAGTCTGCTATCTTTTCAGCTTTCTTGGCTTTCTAGCAATTGATTTTTCTACAAGAACAAACTTCATACTAGTCAGCTTGTCAACTTTAAGGTTGTTTTTTCTTCTGTTACTGTTTTTACCTAGGCTCCTCTGCAATGGTTTCTTAAGACAGAAAGTTAACAGTGCCTGGCTTTTTCTTATTTCTTTTTCTGAAGTGTGTGTTCTTCAGGACTGTTTAAGAGGATGTTGTTCTTCCTGACAGTGATTCAGCAAAGACAGTAGAAAAGGAAGTTTTCACGTATGATCTCATACCACTCCTGTGTTTGTATACCTTGACTGAAGGTAAAGTGTCTTCTAAAGTAGTGATTACCATAGCACTCAGTCTCTGTAAAGGAAGGAAAGTGTGATTTATTGCTGTTTCCTCAATACAGGACCATTCCTTGAGACTGAAGTGTATCAGCTTATCCTCTGAACTAGAAAAACAAAGGTATGGAAATGTTGCCTATATTCATGCAAGAGATAAAAGAGAGGTCTGGGAAGAGGGATCAGGTGCCCAAGCCATTAAAGAAAAGTGTGGCCTCAGACTCAGATGGGAAAGTGACATTGTTCATATGTTTTAAAATAAATAAAAATTATATTACAACTGCACTAAGCAATAATTAATCATCTATGGGAGGCAGTGCTTGGAATTAAAAATAAACATGTCTAATTAAGTATAAAAGGTAGATTTAAAATCGAAGTTGCAGCAGAAGAAAGTTTTACTTCGTAAGAAAGGGAAGGAGTGTCTTTCATGTGCATCACAGGCTAGAGCTATACATAAATCTGCTATCCGTGGCAACTCATGTCTGTCAATTAGATATTAATAATAATTTATTAAATTACTTAGTGTATTCATGTTATAGAAAAGATGGTAAAACTGGTAGAAGGGCACATAGTAATTTAATTGCAGTTTTCTTGTGTTTGAACAGCTACTGACCAAATTTTCAAATGCCAGTGACTGAATGGGAGCGATAGTGGATACCAAGCGCTGTGATTGCTCCTGAAACCCAGACAGTCCTGCTGTAAAAATTCAACTGCAGGAGTAACAAAGAAGTCAAGTTGTTAAATGACATGGAAATGTCTCAAGACAGCCAGACATTGAAACACTGGGAAATTTGATTAACAGTCCTGCTTTGGCTCTTAATTTGCAGTTGTGCCTCTTTTTTACAAACATTTAGCATTTTTTCATCTTTCCCAAAGAAGATAAAAATGTATACACGAGTTATAAATTTTACTATAATGTATAATTTTATAGGGTTTTTGAACTTAGTTGTAAATGACTACTTTTGTGCTTCTCATTGCAAGTCTGAAATCTTTAAAGGAGTCAGTGATAAAACGTAGTATGTTATAGTCTGTTCTAGAAGCAGGGCTGTCTACAGCCTCACTTTTGTTTTACTAGAAGAGAACTGTAGGAATAGCTCACTTGCTGGCTAACACAGGGTGGCCATCTTCAGCGCTTATATACTTCACTTGAAAGCTTCGTTATAGGGTAGTGGATAAAACCCCAAATAATTCTTTCTAGTAATGAAATACAGAATAAAGTCAGATTCTCTGATTAGTTAATATTAGTGCAATGAGCTTTTCCAATTGTTACTACATAAATTAATACTGGTTCTTAGGGGTTTTTTTGGTTGGGTTTGGATTTTTGTTTTTTTGGGGGTTTGGAGGGGTGTTTTGTTTTTTAAATGTGGTTCAGGTTTCATCACTCTTTAAAAAAAAAAAAAACCCACATGCTTTTGGTATTTTGGAAGAGGAGGGGAAGAAAATGGTATTTGTGTGTACTGGGGGGTGGGGGGTGGGGAATAGGGAAAAAAAAAAAAGAAAAGCAATGAGAGCCCTTTCCTTTGGTACTTTGAGTGGGATTACAGGTTCACAAAGTACAGCTTGCAAACACAGGAGAATCCATGAGCTTCTTGCTTATTTTCGGAAGTGAAATCTCATGAGAAATTTTCTTCTTTGATTAAAACTTGCCTTTTTTCAGTGACTTGGCATCCAATTATTACCTACAAAAAGCCATCTTTGACCTAGCAGAAAGCTGGTGCTGCCACTCAGTCCATTTTATTCCAGTAAATATCCACAGGCTTGAGACAAGAAGCACTAGATCAATTTTTGTAAGTAGTTATTCTTTGCCAGGTTGGCATTACTGTTCCCAGTATATCATGTTTGTGTATTTGATGTATGCTTTATTCATTTTGGGACACAAGATAATGATGTCTGTTGCATCCTGTTCTATGAAAGTTTGGAACTTCTTCCTGTACTTAATTCTACTGCAAAACAGAATTTCATACCAACCCACAAAAGTGACAACAGTAAAATGATAGAAGTGGCACCTCAATGTACTTAGGAGCTAGAGTATCTGAAGTAAGACTTATTATAAAGAAGCAGCAGTTCGTTGATGAGCAGTGAAGATTTTAAAAGCCTTCAAATCTTTAGACATACGCACCTAGATACTTGAGACTGTCTTCTTTAGCAGTGTATGGATATGTCAAAGCATCTCTTCAGTCTTACTGATTCTGGAGACATTCCATTTAGACTTTGCATTTATTACATAAAATGCATTTGGGTGGTTTTTAAGTTGCTACATCTTCTTTTACTTAAAGTTCTGCTGTCTCTTCAGTACAGGGCAAATGGAACTTTAAATGTTTGCAATCTTCCTTTTGCAAATGCTGCACTGTTACTTTTATGTTGTACCTTTCTCAGAAAAGAAGCTACCACCTGGGTTGAATTTGTTTGTTGACTTGGTGATATGGACAAATCCAATAGGATTTATTCAGGACTCTGCCAGACTCATTTGGCTTTTATGAGCCTAAGTAACAAAAAGAAAGAAACCTAAATACTGCTTAACTCAGTAATCCATCTCTCTGGAAGAGTGATGCTATTATCGTGTGTCTCAGTGAACAAGGCCTTGGGCAGCTTCTTCATATTTCATGTCAGTTTGTCTGGCTTCTTGTAGCCCCACTTACCTTGTGTGAAATGCATTTGTTTTCCATGAGCATCATTGTGCATTCAAGGAAACTGTCTGTGTTCTCATCTGAACTCAGATCCCACTAATGTAAATTACCATTCTTCCATTTTACAAACAGACCGTGTACATACTAGTTAATATATGCTTTTCTCTTAGGGTACATACTCAAATTTAGACATATGAGTGAACTCTAGTAAGCCAGGAAATACCTTGCTTTTTTTCTTCTTCATTAAGAAAAAACAGTTTGAAGAAAAACTAACGTAATCCTCTGACAGGAAGTCCACAGAAGAAGGTAAGAGGTCATTGTGCACCCAGGAAATTAGGTCACAACAAAAATGCATTTTTTCCAGTTTTAATCCAGAATTGAGTGGCATTAAATGATAATGGACAGATGGAGGAATCCCACACAAGAGGTCACCTAGTAATTTATATTTTTTTTCTGGCCAGGTTGACTGCAAATCTATCAAAATCCACGGTTGTTAGAACTGCTAATGGGTTCCTAATTAGAAATTAGCCAGCCATATGAATAATATATAATGTTTCCCAAGTCTGTCAACCAAGAGGATGAAACTGTTAACAGCCTGACTGCTAGGTTGATTCATGCTTTTTTTAAGTATATGATTTTACATACTATTTAGCTTTTTCTCTCATCGTGACCAAGTAGTTTTGAGGTGAGTTGTAGCATTTTTTCAATTAATTCTACACCAACCTTTTTTAATGACCCAGTTTGACTGTTTTGAAACCTCAAAGTAATAGTGGTAGTACTGTTTGTTGTATAGCAGTGCTGTATAGATGTAAGTATTACAGTGCAAAAAGGTGTTTGCTTATTTGGCATTAATGCAGTAAAGAAAGTAAGTTGCATTCATCACAAGATGTGAAATCAGGAGACCTACATATTTAGGTTGATTGGTTGTGTTTGGTCAATAAAACATAATATTTTGTTGGGAAAAGTGTGAATTAATTCAAGCTCATTACAATTAAATAAAGTATTACCAGGATCACAAAATAGAGATATTTCTTTCTTTAATTTGCTTCTTGAAAACTCCGTAGATTAATTGCATTCTATATCCCATTTGAGACAGCAGAAATGGGCACAGCCAAAATTAAGAAATTGTCTTAGGCTGGAAAGTTATTTAACTATTTAATGGCATTTACTTCTTTGGAGTAGTGCGTTTTTATCACTGATATAAGTGAAAGTAGCATTAGTATGAACACTGGGATACCAAAGAAGAAAAGATGTTAGTATCAGCTAGACTGGATTCAGCTTTGGAGGCAGGAAAGCCAGGGAAATTTCAATGCCTTGTTTGGTTCTGCAAATGTTAAACTGCAAAAGATCTAAACTTGTGATACAATTTTGAACTCACTATTTATGCCCTAGATGATCTTACTGTTGTCTCTGAAAAGCAACCATCTAGAGAGGTGCCATTAAACACATGAATCCAAAACCATGCTATTAAATATTTCTGAGTTTGCTGTTTAGTTCTGACAGATTCACTTTATACAGTTCACGTAGTTACCACTGATGCTGTTGAAAATGGGGGCTGGCCAGTTTTGGGAAGCTATCATTAATATTTCAAGACCTTTTAGCCAGGATACATCAAAATACCAAGTTAGAACCAATTTACGGGCTTGCTAATGAACAGCATGTATGAATGTGTTGAAGTTGCATTTTCATGTGCTCCATGTATGTCATGCAGAATACTTGAGAAATGTCACTGTCTTTCACAGTATTGGACCCTCATATAACGAATAACTTTCACAAAGCAGTGAGGTGTTAAACCTATATGTGCTGCATAGAACTTTAACTGGTAAGGTTGTTTTGGGGATTTTTTTCTGCTCTTTTCCTCTTTAAAAAAATGTTATGAATCAAGAAAGGGCACAAGAGGGAAATACTTTAATTCAAGAGATTGTTGCTCATACTTTCTTTGTATCCTGATATTTTCAAAAAGCCACTCGCTTCAAAGTATCAGACAATTGAGGAATTGATTTAGGCTTGTAGGTGAGCTCAGAAGAAGAAAGGTGTGTGCTGTGGTCAATATTTTAGCTTTAATGGAAAATTGAGTATTCCAAAGCTCACTCAGACCTTTAATGAGCATTTTAGACTTCACTAAGGCCAAAAGTAATGTTCTCTAATTCTTGCAAATAAATATTTTACTGTTTCTCTCTAATGTGAGTGCTCAGATAATTGAGGCAAAGTGTTGGTGTTTAATCATTGCAATTAATTTTAATTGTAAATGTACATTTCCAGAGGAATAATTGTCCAGAGCACCTTTGTGGTTTTTTCAGATGTGAACAGCAAATCGTGATAGTGCCTAAAGCATTAAAAGCAAACAGCAACAGAGATCCCATAATTGTTGATTTAGGCTACATGAAAGTTGAATAAACTGTTAATGAGTAAAAAATAAGCTAAAGTGAGTATCTCATTAATCTTATTTTAAGTAACTAAAAGTAACCCTAACAGTGTGTTGAGTTTCGACAGAGGTGATGGAGGTTTTGTTGGCAAGGGCATTGTGAGAAATGTGCATAACGTGATGGAATACTGCCTGAAAATTGGAGGATTTTTTCATACAGTGGTGCTGATTCATACAGTATAGGAAGACTGGTTATTAAGAGTGGTCGGAGTGTCCTAATTAGTGTTCTGTGTTTTGCGCTTGTTCCCTGGGATGGCACTTGAAGGTCAAAAAAAAAAAAAAAAAAAAAACAAATGAAATGAACTGAAACAAGCCAAGACATTTCTGCATATTTCTTTTCTGCAAGTAGATCCTCTTGTGAAGCTCTTTGTGTGACCCAAGATGGGGACACAGTGGTTTTGCTCTTTCTAATATGAGTTTGTACAACTTCACCATTTAGGAATTGGCAAGGTGCTAATAATTTCAGCCTTTTTCTGTAATATTCACTGGAAAAAAAATGCTACCCTTTGGGTTGTGAGAGTATGAACCAAAGATCTCCAGCCTTGCTGAGAATAACTGGACTTTATCTGAAGAGTAGGAAGTAGGAAATACTTGTTGCTATGGCTTATAGATAGCCTGAAATTAAAATTTGGGGGTTGGGGGGGGAGGAGCAATTTCTGCACTTGAAAATAAAGAAATCTGTATGTGGGTAGTTGTGCTAAAGTGTTTCTCAGCAAATTTGAAGAAAAATACATCACTAATTTTTCAATTTGCTTTTGAGGATGCAATGATCTTATAGTAAAGCTTAATGAAAAATGCACTATATCATAACTGTTCTCCTCACTTTTATTCTAGTATATATGTATTTATGATTATAGTCATCATTCTTAGAAGCTCTAAGTGTGGTTTTTGTTGGCGAATACTCAAATGTCCAGCAGAAATGTAGTCTCTGAATTTGAAATGGATTTGAATAAAATTTAGACTGTTGCAAGATAAGCCTGGTCTCGTTTACTAAGGAAACCAGTAGAATTTCTGTAAATTCTACAGGCTATAACCCTATAGGCAGAACTTTTGTTGGACCACTTCTGCTTGGCTTATGCCACAGTTAATTCAATGGAATTTCTGGAAGCTTTTCCAATGATCGTTGTTTTTGTATCAGAAGCAGCATTAGGCATAAAAAAACAAACAAACAAAAAACAACCAGCCCACAAAAAACCAACCAACCAAACAAAAACTAGGGAAAAAAGCTGAAAAAGAAGCTAGACTATACAGTGCTCAATTATATTGTTGAATTGCTCAAGAAACTTGTCTTTTTCAGTTTCCAGGCTACAGCTATCACTATGTAAACATAAACTCTGGTGCATTGTTAACCCAACCTTGCAGAGAGCTCTCTCTAGCCAAAAGATGCTATCTGCAAAGGTGTGAATGTGTCAGTTAAAATGACATGAGTTGGTACTTCCTGTGATCTGTTTGTTTTCAAAATTTTCCAGCGTTAAAGAAAACTGTGTTAATTCTTAGTTTGCAAATTGAGTAGGCCTTGGTCTGCGGTAGATCTGTGTTGAAACTTGCATATTATTTCTTAAGAAGTGAAGCTAAATCTTACAAGTACAACTCGGTTAAATATGCGTGCAACTAAAAGCAGAAACAAATTTGACATACCACTAACTGAAATGACTTCTCCCTTTTAAATCTCTGTGTAATCTAACAGAATTCTGAAAACTGCTAAAGAATCTCGAAGGATTGTTTGTGTATGGTAGCACTTTTGGCTGGTGGCATTGAATTTAACTTAAGCCCAGCAAATAAATTTTAATGGAAAAAAAAAAAATTAGTGGAATTTGTCTGAATTTTCCGGAGTGCAATTTGATCACTACCATTGACTTTGGAGACCTTCGACTGAGAAGATTTGTTGAAGTTTTTTGTTGGCCTGACAATTAATACAATGTACTGGCAGAGGACAGACTCTTGCTACAGCAGAAAACTTCAAGCTAAAGGAAGCATGTGATGCAAATTAAAGGGATGATGTAATATTACTTTGTTCTTACATAGCCTGAGCTTTTTTCTCTGATACCCAGCTGTTTATTCCTGTGCCCCATACACACCTGATTCATCAAATACTTCAGACAGTACAAAGCCATTTTGCCTAATCAACACAGCAGTAGCTGGTCATGGAACTGTGGTCAAGAAGTATGTCTGGAGGAAAATATAATTTCTTTTGGGCAACGATACCATTTCAGAAGCTGTGGAGGTTTGAACCCAAGCTTTGAATTGCGGTTGCAATAATAGCTACTGCTGATTCTATGTTAAACCACACTGTGCAGTGAAATGTATGCCTACAGGCTTATTTGCTCTTCTTAAGTGGCAGAGCAACACCAGTTTTTCATGGCCAACGTAATGCCAAAAAAAAATTATGGGCACTGGGATAGGTATTCACTGTGCAGATTTCTCTGTTTCTCAGCTTCTCCAGGAAAGGGCAGAAGCTAAGATGAAAGGATGCTGGATGGCCAGATCCAACCCCTGGACCGTAACCTGTTAGATTAGGAATCACCTGGTCTGTATTTTAGTTTGATTCCTGTAATCTTCTGTATTAGCAGAATTCTGTGTGCCCTGATACATTCTTAAACTTCTCCAACATTCACAAAAAATTCTCCCCAGTCTTCTATTTTGTTCTTGCGCAGCAGCACTGTGGGTTTCTGAGATGTCCTTGTAGGATCTGACGTCCTTTTTTCCTTCCTCCTGCAACAGAAGTTCTCCCCATCTCACCCTTTACATCACCTCGCAGTGGCATTTTTTCCTCCCCAGAGTACTAGAAGAAATGCCATTAGAAGCATGCAGAGCTTTTTTATTTTTTTATGTCTTTCATATCTTTCACCTTTCTGTTGACCTAATAGCTTGTCAGCTGCACCTCACCTTCTCTTTCTTTTGTACAATCTTTAGTGTCATTCATTTTGAAAGAATAAGTAAGTTCATGGGATACAAACCTGTTTGAACTGCAAGAAATCTGTCTCCACTTATATAAAGCCATATTAGTATGCCAGAGCAAAAACACATTCAGCTTGGTTGCTCGCTAAGTGTCTTCAAAGGGGATGAAAGGATGGGCTATAAGGGAAAGAACATCCTTTTGCACAGAGATTTGTTTCAATAGAAGGGAGAACTTTGTGTATTTGTTTGTGTAGTACTCTATATGCGGTGGATGCGAGGAAAGGGTTCTTCCACATTCAGGCTTAATATAAATAGACTGAAAAAATCGTGAGGCAATGTTTCACAAGTGCTAGCAGATGCTTGTGGAACAGAGAGAGATAGGCAGGAGTAAAAGACCTTCAGGAATATATTACTTCTTGTCATTGCAGAACTATTGAGATATATGTGATTCCCAGAAAATGTCTGTCTTCATTCAAAACTCTTCCTCAGTCTGTATTTGAGACATACTCTACCCGTAGCTCTTTAGGAAGGCTGTCAGCCGCTTCTAAGGCAGTTCAGGTACGCGTTGAAGTTTCTGTCTTGCTTCAGCCAGCTCAGAGCACTGACAGCATGACGGCGTGTGGGGAGGCTGCGTAAACCCTGTGAAACTCGAGTTCTATGTGGGTAGGAAACCCCAAAAGCTGAAAACAGTGATGGAGTAAAGAATGTTTGTAATGTGTGATCATGAGCAGGAAAGCTCAAAAGCATGTCTAAACTGCAGACAAAATAATGTTTCAGTGATGTATAATTATGCATATGTTTGAAAGATGGATGTTATGGTATTTAAACTAGGTAAGAAGAATATGAATTTGAACTGCAGTAAAGGTCTAAAGTCCCGAGTGCCACATGTACAGTGAATAAAAACTGAAAGTAAAATCTCTTGGGAGCAAGAGAATTCATCTCTCTGTCAAAGGTGAGTCCATACCATCCCAGCTTGATATGTGTCTGAGGACCTTGAGGTGTACCATACGGGAAAAGCTCATACAATATCTTGTCTTCAAGTCAACTGCAGTCAAGCTTGAACCAAAGATAATTACCTGTCATCTTAAACAGATTCTCTTCAGTACCAATCAGCTATGCAGTGGCTAATCCTCACCAGAAACTCTATTATGCACATCATCATTTGTTCTGGCAAATGCGTGAAATCTCTGGTCAGAATGAGCTCCAAAGGTAATTGCCTCATTGCATGCGAGCGTATGGATGAAAAGGTTCTGGCGAGTGCCCTTCCTAATCTTCTCTTCTTGCAGCGAAGGCTCAAGTACTTTCTCAAATCATGAGGTCTAGTAGTGCTTTCAGAATTGTTGCCCTCCCCTGAATCTCCCTGCGTGCCACTGTACCTCTGGTACAGCTGTGAGCAGCAGGAGTCCTTTGAGAAATCTCTGCACGGAATAAAATTTGCAGCATCTTGGCAGATTTTGTATTTTCAGTTTTAGGTTATTTCAGATCTCTGGAGAGACTATCAAAGCAGTTAAAAGCATTATTGTTTTGATTCTAATTACACAGAAAGTGTACCTGGTGGTTAGGCACAATATGAAGCTTTTCTCACATGAGTTTACAGTGGTGGCTAGTTGGAAGTGCGGAAGCAAGAGTGAGTAGTGCCACTTCTCCCGGTTAACCAGATATTAACCCATGTGTTATCCCATCCTAGTGGTTAAGTAGTATATTGCAAATGTTACCCTTAAGGCCTCTTAAAAAGTTACAGCCTCTCAGAAAAAACTGGTATGTTTTAGGAAACTAAAAGAATAACCTAAAAGAGGTAGCATTAAAGAATAAAGAATTAAAGACCTAGATCCTCTGTGGCTGTAAAAGCATCACACTTAACTTGTTACGGTTATATTTCTTACGTGTATAGCTATTTAAAATAATGATGCCTTGTTTAGGAACTAGGCTTGGGGTTTTTTAGCACAAACAACTGATATTTTTTATTGTTTCTATTGTCCGTTATTAGTAGTACTAATATTGAATATTACAGATGTTACGCGTTTAACTTGCAGGTCCTGAAAGCTTTCATCCTGTACTGTTCATTTTTCTTACTCATCAGTCTGTACTGGTGATGTGCAGTCAGCCACTCATGCATCACCACCTGATAGGCAATCAGATGAAACTGTCTCCTTTTTTCTAAGTTAACTTTAACCAAAAAAACCCAACCAAACAAACAAAAAAAACCACCCCAAAACCACACAACCAAACAAAAGAAACCCGACATCAAAAAAAACCACAAACCACCCACAAAAAACCCACCCCCCCAAAAGGGGAAAAAGTAATCACAGGAAAGAACACTTTTTTCCTAATTTTATTTGAAAATTTACAAGTTTGGAATAGTGGACGCCATGTTAAGCTACATGTCATTTACAGAGATATGAGGAATTTAGGTTTGAATTTTTTGCTATTATTGCTGGGTTTAACAAACAAAATAATTGAATTATTCGAATTATTCTAATGAGAGTAAGCCTTGAGCTTACGATGATGATGTTAGAATAGAATAGAATGGATGTAACTAGAAGTCAAATACATGTAACTAGAAGGAAATTAAAGCCAAAAGGTATTGTTGCCTGAAGAACCAAGGTATGATATTTTACGGCAGATTGGTTGTCACAATGTATATTTGTATGTTTAATCAATACCAGGAGAGTTGTATTATGTTAATAGGGTGTATGAGGTTCATGCATACCAAATAAGGCCACATTGTAGCTGTAAGGCAGGTTGGTTGTGTTGTGTGCAACACTGTAGACATATCATAAACAAATGCATAAGGATTTCAACCAAATAAGTATTGGAATATTTTTTGTGCACTCCTGTGCTACATGTCGAGTGGTAGAGCTCTGTTTTGTTCAGCTGTGAGCTCCCAGCAACTTTGACAGGCTCTTCTTTTTGAATCTGCAGGCAAATTGAAATCCTGTTTATAAGGTTAGTTGTTAGCTGTCCATCAGTGTGCTCACTGACTGTGTTATAATAACGCATCAAAACCCACGAAGGGAAGCACGTGCGCCTCTCCCCACCTTTGGCCAAAGCCACATTATACATCAAAGCTTCTTAAGTGAGGAACTGATCCATTCAGTGGGCTTTATGTTTTGGAAAGCCAGGATGTTAATATCCCAAGTTCAGCATTATGACTTAATTGCAGAGTCAGGAAGGAAGAAAGAAGAGATGGAGGAGGCAGTGATGAGGAAAAGGATTGATTTAAAAAGCCTACTGAATAAATGATTGGAAATTGATGTGAGTTCTCATTAGGGTGCACTGCGAGTAGGGAGTTTTCCTTATCTTTACTGGGACTTACATCTTTGCTATTTAAGAATGAGGCACATGACTGAAATAGTAACTGTTCTCATTTCCCGCTCTGTACTAAAACTGAAACAGGTGAACCGGAGCAGAAGTCATTCACTGGTTTCTGTTTCTGAATAGCATCTGAGATCTTCCATTACCTGAGCAGAAGTATTTCTTAGTCATGACAGATCATCTGTCCCCTTCCCTCTAACTGGGGCAGAACTGGAAGCAAAAGCTATCCAGGTGCATACTGAAGTCTCAGAGCTGGTTCCCTATGTTGTTCTAATAAGCTCCGATGCTAACGGAATAGAACACAACAGATTTTTGTTTGCAGCAAACTGCCCTAGAACCATGCCTCCACAAAAGGCTCTGGGAGCTTCTTCTACACGAAGATGTGAACAATCTTTCATCTTCTTCAAAGAAGTCCAGCTGGACCCGTGTCAGTATGCAAACTCCTTTTGCCTTCTTGGTCCAGCAGTCTTGGGCTAGAAGCACAGTGTAGATTTGGCTTCCATGGAGCATCTTGTGATGCAAGTGAAGTCCAGAAGTGCAGTGCTGTGGATGGGTTTGAGAGAGACTATATGTGAGATTTTTTCCAACTGAACGTGGATGTACAAATCCAACACAACAAATAGTTGGCCTTGAGAAAATAAAGTAACAAGTGGTGTTGGAAAACAGTAAAAAAGCAGTAGAGACAGCTGAGAGGTAGAATGAAAACAAAAATAATCTCAGTTCTTAGAGAGTACAGTGTACAGTTAGAGTGATAACGTAGTCAATCAGGTATGAGAAACAGCATAAAGACTACATCCTTCTGGCTTTACAAACTCCAATTTTAAATGCTGTATCTTGTCTTTTGTTCTTTTAATGACATTAAATAGAATGGATATATTGTCTGGAAGGAGAATTGTCAGATTTTTTAGTTAGAAGTTTCACATACCTTGTTTAAGGAAAGCATCTGAATGTTAGCAGTCTGATTAAAGTGAAATTTTGTGTTTCAAAAAGTGACAGGAGTACAATCTGATGTTTATTTAGCTTATTTCAAGAAAATGAGATGGGGAAAGTAAAGATAAGAGGGAGAGAAGTGTTATTCCTCACAATGGATTACTTTTTATATATAGCATTATCTATAGTCTCTAGTAGTAGTACAGAGAAAGAAAAAACCTCTACTGGTAGCTGTTGCTACTTCCTCTGCAGAAGTTAAACTTGGTTTCCCTGTGGTCTTTTCTCTTCCTGCCAGCCCAGAAGCTCCTATCTCGTATTTTCCAGTCCTTACTTCTACCATTGCTGTACAGTCTTGGAACAGGCCACCCACTCCACCTGAAGTCATTGGAACAGTGTTTAATGTTTTTAATGGAATCTGAATCGGGAACTTTATATCTCCTGTATTTAGATTCTACATTTTTACATTGTTCATACCAATAAAGCATCCCTTGTGGAAGATTCCCCACAGCTTTACATTTTTTTTAAAAATCATAAAGGTCTTTTTGCAGAACCAAACTAGAATTTAAGATTTATAAAACCTTGAATTCAATTGAACCCCTTGTTGAAATGCTGTGAAATCAGTCATTGCAACTATTTGCAGAACTTCAGATAACACAGTAGACTGAAGTGATTAGGTTAGGCGTTAATTTGTATTAAATGTGCTGTGGGATAATGTTTCATGACAAAGAAAAATGCGAACACAAACTGCCAGAGCTCGTGGTGTCCCGAGCAGTTATTCCTACTACTTGGTGCTGTTTGAGGCAGATTCTAGATTATAACGTGACATAGAGACACCTAGGGGAGATGACTTGGATGGTCAAAACAGCCTTGCGAAGCCAGATATGTCTTATTTTATTAACCTCCACAACAGAAAATGTGTTGCTGTAGCTGCAGTTAGAAAAAAATCCAGTACCTAAAATTCCATTGTATGTAAAACAACTTGGGCATCTCTGTCATACTTTAGTCTGCAGAGTTGCCTTAAGCAGCTGAAATTCTACAGAAATGCTCCAAGGCATAACTTTGCGCAAAAATACGTAAATCGTGGTGTTGTTATTTATGTTAATTTTTCAAAAGTAAGTATTGGTGAGTGTCTGTTTTTAGGTAGATGCCCTGTATTTGGCTGTACTAGACTCTGTGAATGCAGATTTTGTGCATGTCAAGCAGTGCCATAGTACGAGAGTTTCCTTTGGATTCTGTCCCGTTGGTGAGAGTGGTCTCTTGAGACAGAATCACTCTGTTGGGCTGTGATTTCCATGTTGGGCTGTAATAACAACCAGCATGCTATTTGACAGCTTACATCCCAGTGCTAGTTAGAGATCTGTAAATAAAACAAGTTTTAGTGGTGGTCTCTTGGTCATTCAGACTGGGGCTCTGGCTGGAATGCACTTGAGCTCTCCCCCGACTGAACGCTCGGCTTCCTTCCTTGGCGGTGGAGAGGAAGCGCCTCTGGTCCTGACAAGAAATGCCATCTTTCTCCCACAGCCTACGAATTCAACATAAACCTAGTCTTGTCAGGCTTCCTGTAGGAGTTACTAGGGAGAGATGAGTTTCTCCAGAAAGTGGTTGAGAGCGTATTTCTTTTCAGAAATTGTTTGTCTCCACTTGTTTCGTTGCAGATGTACAGAGGTGACTGAAACTGTGTGCCGCAAATAGGTTCAGCTCTACACTGGTATGCTAGGCGTTGATGTTACTGAAATCTTGTCGGTGGGGAGAAAAAAGAGCAGAATGGGTTATCAGCAGTTTAATCTCTTGGTCTGATGTTTTCAAATGTTTTCAGTAGTTCTGTAAAAAGTTACATCTTGGAAAAATTTATGGAGTATTTCAGTTGACAACATTTGGCATTTTTGGTACGACAAACTTCATTTCTACAAGATAAAATCTATCCAGGATCTTGCTTTAAACAGTGCTAGTAGGAAAATACCTGCCTTATTGTACGTATGGTAAGTAGTCGAAAAGTAAGTATTTCTTTAAGTGACCTACAGAATATCTGCTAAATTTCATCCGGTCTGAAATCTTTCATGCAACTACGTTCTAATAAAAACTTTGCTTTTTTGTGCTGGTTTTAACATCATCCAATATGATGTCTTGAAATTCAGTACAGCTACTGGAAAGAAAAACTGTTTCAAACAAAATGGGTTATAGAAATGTTTTTAGAGGATTTAATTTGTAATCGTTATAAAGACTTAGCTGAAATGTTTCATGCTGTGATAGATCATTTAAATATTGTGATATCAAAGGCAGTTGAGTGATGTACTGAGAGCACAAATTTATTAGCTATTGCTTAGTATTATGTTATAATCTAGTCGGTTTGAGCGCGGGTGAACCTCTATGCTGAATGAAAGCAAAGGGAAGACTAAATGAAGTCTGAAGTCTCAGCTTTTTGCTGATCTGTATTCTAACAATATAGACATACTGCAATAAAGTTGCTTAAGCTTTTATTATTTTTTAAAAAAATGTAACTTCACTCAGACAATGAAATGCACATTTGTTTAAGAATACACTTCACTTATCTGTTAGAAGGGGCATGATCTTTGGAAGCAATGAATTTTGCTTTTTTCTTGGAACTGGTGACTACTAAATGTCAGAAAACTTTCCTCATTTGTTTTCTGGAATATTTTGATTGTTGTTAATAAGCTTCAGTACTAGTATTAAAGGAAATGAAGTACAAAGTGATTCAACATTTTTTACAGCAAGGGAGAATTCAGATTTTTATTTTCTTTTTAAAATAAAGTATTTGTGTCTGAAGTTAGATGAATTCATTTTTACCATAAATGCATATCACTAGCATTTCCCACTTAGCATCCTAGGTATTGTTTTCTTTCTGGCTAATCCAGGTGGAGGTGTGGGTGTGTGTGCGTGGGGAAGTGTTTTCAAAGGGTTGCTCTCTCCCCCCCTTCCCACCCCAGTAATACCCTGGTGGCTTCAGTGAAGCAAACCCCAGATCGCCTGCTTAAATATCAGCAGGAAAAACGACTCCGTCTTACTGGAGGATCTTTCACTCGTTTGTTTGGTGGGTGTTTTTTTCCTTGGTTTTCATTTCATTTTCATTCTTTCATACCTTGGTTCAGCAAATTAATAAAAATACAGAGTACGAAAACAAAGAAAGTAAATGCAGACATTCAAATCCCTAAACTCCCAAGTAGATTTAGCAGTACTTCTCAGCGTTAGCAGTAGTGACTGCTAACCCAGATAAGTATAGTGCTGTTGGGTCCTATGTGTTTTCTGTGCCATATGAAATCCTGCCATGGCTTTCTGAAGGGTCTGACAGACTGCACTGTCAATGCTCTCACTGGTATCCAATCCAAGAAGTTCTTATAAAGTTCAACCATTTTTCTTCCTTTCTGTCTATACAGTCATATTCTGAGTGAATGAAAGGGTATAGTCACTTGCAAGGATGTTAACCGTGCTCGAGTCTGATTAGTAGGTTCTAAAGGTGTCCACGGATTAAAGTGGAAAAGTGGGGAGTCTCAAGGGGCTCTTACTGTGCTGGTCTTCCAGTGGAGCAGATGATGCGCTGTGCATAGTCTAAGGGTTTGTTGAACACTGTGGCTGTAAAAACAGAAATCAAGAAATAGCAAAGGAAGCTCATTGAAAAAGTTTTGATTTTGAAAAGAAAACAATGAACAACAGCAATTAGCATTAAGAAGAAAAGGTATTTGACAAGATTACCTTATGTTTAAAGAGTCTGTTTTGTAAGAATTAAAATACTGATGCAAATCGAATTTTCTTAGAGCTTTAATCATCTTGTTAATTCCCTTTCATTAGAAAGTCCCTAGTCAAAAGTTCCTTTCAAAGCCCAGCTGGAGAGATCTTTAAAATTTGCCTTTATTGCATGTTTATTTCTCGCTTGTGTGGATATTCCAGTGAGCAGTGAGAATTCCCAAATGCACAGAAATGATTGGGAGAATTCAAGTTAGTGTTGTGCAGTTTTACATGACGTTCAAAATTCACAGACTATTGATGTCAGAATCCCATCAGCTTCCGAGTGAAGTGGGACATGTAGTTGGTAGAGAAAGGTGGGAGCAGGAAGCGGGTGTGGGGGAGTGCTGTTATGTTGAGATAGAGCTTGGCATTTTCATAATGCTTTCTTTCTTGGAGAAAAAATAATTCTAGAAAGGCCTGCACCTTTTTTGGAGGAACTAGTTATATTGGCCCATAGGTCATAGCTGTTATTCAGATGCTGAAGGAAAACATTCTGGTATAATTTATAGGGAACATCCTGTGTACAGTGTAAAAGCATAAAGAAAGGCAATTTAATATCTTTCATGCTGAATTGATAGTGTAGAAAAATATTATAAATCAGGATGGAATGTTAAAGAATTATAATGGATGAAAATGTGCCAGAGGAAAAATATTTCTTCCTGAAAACTGAAACAGAATTTGAATGTCTTGAATTTTACCTAAAATGACAATTGTAATATTTACAATGAAAAAATACTGGGAGGGGGGGAACCCTACAAGCAGTAAGTTGGTAATTATACACTTGCTGAAAACATGCACTCTGCATTTTTTCAATTCCCTAATTAAATCCTAATTAGCATGTGCACTGGAGTGTTAATTCTTGCTTTTATTCCTCTAGGGCATCCCTACACCTTCAGGAACATAAGCTTACTCAGATATGTAAAAGATAATTATCAATAAATAGGACTACCACATAGTATATTCATTACGTTACTTATTTGTTATGTGCCTGATAGTCTATTAGCCAGAAAAGCAATAGAATTTTTTTTTTTGTTTTGGTTTTGTATGAATACATTCAGGTTTATTAACAGGATATCACAGTAGCACAAAAATTGGTCAGCATATTGTCAGGTGATAACAACACTGGAGCAATTTTTGACTGCAAAATCCATGTTTAACTGCTTGTGTGCTTGAAAACGTTTCCTAAAGCCTTGACGTTTCTGTTACTAGACTGCAAAACAGGAAAAACAAGTGGCAGTTTTAAATAGATGGTCAATTCTCTGTTATACAGATCTTTAGGTTATTTCTAGTCTCATGCCAGTATTCCACCTGTCAGACTACTTGAACTTCACGTTGACCACTTGGTGGTTTGTTCATATTTACAAAAGCACTAACTCTCTTAATAAACGAAAGATATTAATTAAACACCCATATTAAAACCAAAAGGTAAAAAACCCCGAACATTGAAAATAAACGAGCAGTGTGATTTCTTGGCAACCACTAATAAATCGGCCAGTGGAGCTGTGTTAGGGAAACAGATGGGATTACTATATGAGATATGTTCTAAGCGTCCTCTCCATAGGGCCGAAAATCTCACTCCTGAGGCCATGCCTAATCCAGCTCATTAGTGTTAGGAAAAAACAGGATTTGGATTGGGTGGCAAGTCATTTGTACAAAACAATCACTAGATAACTAGCTTTGTTGATCAAGACAGGTGTAACTGATCAATTGTACTCTTAAGGTAAAAAATTTTATTTCTGAGGCTGGCGCTTTGATTGTATTCAGCTTTTTAATTAGAGTCATTTGATAAAGTGACTGAAAATAGGTGGTTTTCTTCCATTCATTTTTCTGTCCCTTTCTTCCTACAGCAGGGATGCTGTCACCATATGTGATGGTTTACAGTTCATTAAGTTCTTGTCCTGAATGTCAAAGGGGCTCATCTTTTCCATCCGAAGGAATTGTTTTCAGAAGTATTTTGCCAAAAGTTCTCACAGTTTTCTTAATTGCAATTAGTCTTTGAAAGCAAGGTTTGAACCCCAATGAACAATGTAAGCTCAGCTGTCCTTGGCATTAAGTAACCTGATCTGTAGTAACGAATTATTATTGGGAAAAAAAGTTTTCTCTCAATAAAGTCAAGTCAGTAAAAATATACAACATATTAGCGTTTGCCGCTTCTAATGAGTTTCAATCACATTTAGAACTGAATATCTATTTTATTGTATGCATTTTAGTGACTTTCACTAAAAATTGCTAACGTTAATTTTCCTTAAGCAATTAGAAATAAATTCTTAAGTTTGCTTGGACTTTTGTTGGTCAAGAGGTGCTCGGCTGTAACAAGATAATCCATTAACTATAGGAACGTAAGGCTAGGAGGTGTGTAAGGAATCATCTCATGCAGCCCTTTGCACCAAAATAGCTGCTTGTCTAATGTGTTTATAACAACAACAAATCAAAAGGGTTTCTACAGCCTTTCTAGAAATCTCTGAAGGCTTAGTACCTCTTTTAGTCAGAAAACTTTTCCTAATATCTAAAGTAAATCTTTGAACCAAATTATAATGCCTGTCATTTGTTGTTTCCTGCCCTGCATAGGATGACTGTCATTTTGCAGGTTTTTGCATTGTAAGTCTCTCATGAATCTCACTTTAGTGTTTTCTTTTGTAAATCAAATACATCAAGTTCCTTCAGCTCTTCTTTATATGTCATGTTCTAAAATCTATTGTCTTTATTGTTTTTCTCATGTAGAGTCTGCAATTTGACAGCATCTATTTTGGGGTCTCAGAACCTGGCTCACACTATCGGTGTCAGGAATAATTTTCTTTCTGTGTTTTGCAGTCCTGCTGGTAACCCAAGAGTGAGTTTGTGGGGGTTTGTTTTTATTTTGGTTTTGTTTGTTGGGTTTTTTTTTCTTTTTTTTCTTTTTTTTTAATACTGTTTATGTTCTAGGCCCTCTCTTCTTCAGGTTTGCTCTCTGGCCCCTTACTCCTTATTTTGTCTTGACTTATTCCCATGTGCAATGTTTTGAATCTGCCTTTACCAAATTTCATCCTAGAAGTGTTTATTGACTTTGTTTCCAATTTGTAAAGACCATTTTGCGCCACAAAGACCCAGAGTGCTTGCCTGTTGTCCTGCCATCTTTCACCTGTGCTTTTTCCCCTGACCCTCTTCACTGGAGGATAATTTAGGTATTGCCTGGGTGGACCCCTGTGAATTTCCATCTTAATGTCTTTTTTCAGTTCAAAACCAGAATATTGATAATTGCTCCTCGAGTGTATCTTTTAAATTAATTAAGGATTTACCTCAAGGTTTTTTTCATCCAGGTAATATTTCCCTGGCTTGCCTATGGAGATTCAGTGTCTAGCAGTGTTAAAAGCTTTATTAAAGTGAGGCTGTATTACATCTACTTCTCCTACCTTATCAATTAAACTAGTTACCTGTAAAGGAAGGAAATTTAATTGGTTTGGCACAGGTTGCTCTTGACAAATCTGTGTTGACTATTTCCATCATTTTATTATCCTGTAGGTGATTATTAATTGATTGTTTAATCATTTTTTTCCAGACTGTCAAGCAATTGAAGTTGGGCTGGCTGATAATTATAATTCTCTCCTTTTTACTTTTTGGGTGGGAAGTGAAATCTGTACAATGTCTGTACTCCTTTTTGGCTTCCATGTTCTTTGTTAGTTGTACGTAGTATTGCACCGACATTTGCTTGCACTGTTCCTTTATATACATCCTGAGTCATATGCCTTTTTATTGCCATTGTAAATTTCCTTTTGATTTTTAATTCTCTAAAGAATATCTTCACCAATTCTCCTTTGTGTAACCATATCTTACTTTCTTTTGTCATCAGTGTTTCTACAGCTCTTCATTCACCTCTCCCATTCATCCGCCTGCCTGGACTCATGAGATTGAGTTTAACATGATAAGGATCTACTCTCTTTCTTACAGAACAACTGTTTCATTTTTGAACCAAAGTGATCCTTCATCTTCTTAAGCTTTTTAATCTTTGCTTTGTCTGTATGCTTCCTAGTGACTTGGATGTAACGTACAGTCAAATCTCACTGCCAAGTGAAACCTTCCTGTAGATTCTGGATTCCCCGCCTCTTGAGTGGCACTTAGTGCCTGGTTTACTACTTCGATGTATGTGAAGGTTTAGACTGGAGGGTATATGCCTGGGCAAGTGCATCATAAGCATGCCTTTATGTGAGAGTTGCCAGCACTTCTGGCAACATGGTATTTTCTACACATAACAGCCCAGAAATCTGTGCTTTCTCCTCTCCTTTGTTGGCACGCTGAACTAGCTCCTCTGCTGCTTTCATTTATAGAATGATTTCTTCGTTGCTTTTTTTCAGTTCTGAAGTCTTTAGTCTGAAGAGTAGTGAATGTTTAAGAAAGAGCTTGTCTAGATAAGGCCTCTCATTTGAAATAATAGACAGATATTAGCCCTCAGGTAAGTGTATAATTCATTTACCTTTTTTTAGAAACTGTACATAAAGAAATTAACCTTTGCCCAACGCTCAAAAAATTAGTGTTCAAATCAGTTCTGCTAAGGGCCACAAGTCAGGTAGGATTTGAGACAGAAAAGGGATCCTGAAATGGTGTTTTCTCTTTTTCTCTAGAATACCTTCTTTAACCACGCTACATTAAGTACTTGCTGATGTCTGTGGTGTGGTCCCCACTGTAGAAGTCATTCGCGGTGTTCTGAGTCCATACTGTCTCTTGAACGTAACTGCCACTTTAGTAAGGCTGTGGCAGGCTGAGGGAGTTGGGGTTGTTCAGCCTGGAGAAGAGAAGGCTCCGGGGAGACCTTATAGCAGCCTTCCAGTACTTACAGGGGGCCTACAGGAAAGCTGGGGAGGGACTCTTGATCAGGGAATGTAGCAATAGGATGAGGGGGAACAGTTTTAATCTGAAAGGGGGGAGATTTAGATTGCATATTAGGAAGAAATTCTTTACTGTGAGAGTGGTGAGACACTGGCCCAGGTTGCCCAGGGAAGCTGTGGCTGCCCCATCCCTGGAGGTGTTCCAGGCCAGGTTGGACAGGGCTTTGAGCAACCTGGTCTAGCGGGAGGTGTCCTTGCCCATGGCAGGGGGATTGGAACTAGATGATCTTTAAGGTCCCTTCCAACCCAAACCATTCTATGATTCCACCAGCACACAGTCTTCAGTCAGTGCACACTTTTCAAAAATTACTTTTGCTTGGTTTCTCCTTTTCATGAGGGTATACTGGCTGGAGGCAGGGCACACTTTCTGAAATGATTTAGAAAGATTCCCACTATGCCCCCATGAGGAATAAACATTTCGGTTAAGAGATTTTGGGGGTCAAGCTTGAGGCTGTGTAGAATTAAATCACACAGCACTGGACCACTGCTTTGTTTTGTTTCACTGTTTCTTCTCAGCTGATTTTTCACTTTTCATAGTAAAGAGAAACTAAAAATCAGTTCTCCCGTGAACTAGACTAGCTAGTCTCAATGATCCTGTTTAGGCAATTGTATTCATATTTGCCTTCTGAATTTAACCTTTCCTTCTTAATATATGGTCCTTATTCAGACAAACTTTGTGATTTAGCTTGAGAAAATGCTGAAATGCTTCCTTGTAAAGAGATCTTTCTAATCAGGGTTCTGTCTCACAGTTTCTATACTGTCACCTTGACACGCTCTGGGTTCTTTTCTCAAGCCTTATTGATCATTTACGCTTGCCTGAGTGTTAATAACATTGTCTCTCACCAGGTAATTTCCATGGAGCTACCGAAAAACTTAGGGAAAACCACTGCAAAGCAAAGGCTGACTTACACATGGGTCACACGCCCACGTTTAATAGAGATATAGCTGTGCCACAGCTAGTGATCTTCTCACTGTATCATCCGTGAGAAGCCGTTTACAAATGACCCTTGGTCAATTCAGGACTGTTTCACCTCTTTCATGATAATGTGACTGAGCCTCGAAGCCAAATTTAAATAGAGCAAATGCTGTATTTCAAGTGTTGTAATATCTTAAATTTATTCACTCTTTCCAGGAAATAAACGCTTATCTAGAATTTAATGATTTTTGTATTAACGTTTCTTATCATTGCTGAAAAACACAACAACATAGAAATTTTCCAGCTGAATTGTTTAAAGCACTATGAAGTGAACACCTTTATGCCATCGTCGTCCTTTCACCTTGGAGTCCTTCAGAAAGCAATTGGCCTAGAACAGCATGGAATAATAGATATTCTGTGTCTGAGTGCTGTATCCCAGTTATCTTAGAAATACAATTTTAATGCTTACTTTGTGCTCGAAGTGCAGCAGGGTCTTGGAGGGAGTATGAGGATGTGAAAATACTAGCGTAGAAAAAATAATGATGTGATCATTCCCCAAAGTTTTTTTGTCAGAAGAAGTTTCATATATTTAATACATTGACACTGAACTGTGGGTGTTGTCATGGCCTTATTATGGAATGTGCAGTCTTCAGAGATACCGTCCTAGCAATTTAATTGGAGAATAAGTTATCAAATGTTAAAAAATGTAAACATACTTTGGGAAACATATAATGGTCTATTTCATAATAAACGTGGAATTTAGATACATGCAGTATGTGTGCCAGACCAATAGAATTGCCTAATACTGCTGTGCCTCTGTCCAGATATAGATGTCCAAATGTGTATGAGCCTAAACTTTGAGTTATGTGCACATGGTGATAAAGTCCTGCACGCAAAAGCAGTTGTGCAGGCCTGTTCTAAAATTGGGCACTGAATACCCAAAGAGAACTGGAGTAGGGAGATATTTATTCTAAAACAATAGTGAACATTATTCTTTGTAGTTTGATATTCTCTAATTTTGAACATTTTTAGTTATTGTTGAATTATGATATGGAGATTGATTTTCGTCAGTGTGTACATACAGTAAAAGATTGCATTGATCAAGCTCTTCTTCCCGCTTCCGTAAACTGAAAAAATCCAGTGCTATTAGGCATTGAACCTTTAAAAGGTTGCCCAGCGGGGAACCATGTAATTCTTGGACATTTAGTGAATAGGACTGACATGTTAGAGGATGCAGGCAGAATGAAGCAAGAGGAGGACAAATCTCTGCAAATAAATATTGGACTGTGCTGAGAGCAGTTGGCTCAATTCTCAATTGCTCTCCCATAGAATTCTGTTTGGAGTTCTGCAAACTCTTTGCCTTCTCAGTTCCCTTCTGGAGATGACACTCAAAACATGACAATGCGTGCTGATCAAGAATTTTTGAAAGAATGTCTTCCAGAAGAAAAGAAGAAAACTATACCAGTACTTTATAGCACCCCATTTTAAAAGATTTTGAATGAAGCCCTGGATTTTTCTTTTGAGACCAGTTTTTATAGTGAATGTATAATATTATACATTAAACGTACATTTAAACTTTAAAATTTCAATGAGTTAGAATATTTTTTAAAAAAGGAAAAAGTTGATTGATGTCTTCAAACCTTCTGGAGAACTAGACTATACGCAAAGATGGCCATACCGTAACGCTGAAATGCTAAAAATGCAGTTGCAGCATGGTTTTATCCTAACCGACCTCTACGCTGCAGTCTTTTACAGTGTCTACCCCATGAGCATATGAGTTTTCATCGTTTAAAAAAAATAGTAAATTGCAAGCCATACTGTAATAACTTACAATTTAGGCTGTTCATGCAGAAATTGAATAGATGACATTGTAATCATTGCAGTAGGATGCATACTTTATTACAGTATGTTTTTAAAGTATCCCAAGGAAGGTTATTCATGCTTCACTACTCGGGGATCATTTTTGTTAAACAAGAAAAATAAAAGTGTTAAGTGCTAGATCATTTACCTGGCTGTAGAGTTTAAGCCCATCTGTGTATTCTGCAGTCTCTCCTGAAGAACACGATAGCTTTACACGGCTTAAAACTGCAAGCTGACTGTAGGCTTGTCAGACAGGCTCATGTCGACATCAACAAATCAAATAATGGCTGTGAGAAAAAACATGTGGTGGTGGGTAGGAGGCCATAAGGGTCAACAATTGGCATTTACACAGATCTTTACTTTGAAAAATAGTATTAGCAGCTTTTTGCTGCTGCTTTTCAACAGCAGTGTGTGAGGACTAGAGTCATGTGGAAAAAAAAAAAAAAAAAGATCCAGTGATGCAAGCCAAATTGCTGTGGCTTCACTTAAAATCTGTCATTCTCAGTTCCTTCCAGCTGGCTTTTCCAAAAAAATAAAGAGGCAGAATCCACAGATGGAAAATTATCCTTTTAACAAGGGATTTTCCAGGTAAAAGTGGTAGAGCTACTGCATGGAAAGAAAAGTCCTTTTCTTACCCATAGCATGGGTATATAATCATTATTAAACCTGTTTGGTTTTCACTTGAAGTCCTACTTACACGTGTCTTAAGTTTATGGAAGATTTATTAATCCTTTCCATATAAAAATCAGACATAAATCAGGAGTTACTATACTTTAAATTTATCTTTTTGTTTAAAAATGCATTACACAATATAATTATCAGATTTCTCTGTATGAGGGAATATTAGATTCTTACGGAGTAAATGTGCTTTACACAAAATTGCTATCTTGTCGGTTTTTGAAATTTTAGGAAGTGAAAGGAAATCAAATACCAATATTTATCAAACCAGCTTTATTTATGAAGTGTTCATATGTGCAAAACAGGATGATGTGTTGATTTTTTTCATGCGTTATATATGTTATTTTGTATTAGATATATATCTTCACCTCTGAGCATCTTATTTGTTATCTGTTTTGCATATAATTAATGCTTTCTTTTTTTTCTTAACCACCATCCTCTTTATTTAAAACATTCCTCTGATTTTGATTTTTATTTTTACTAGTGGGAGGCTACCAGTAGTCATGGTGCTATGTCAGATGAGCTATATTAGTACAGTTTCATTAACATAAATTATGAAATGAGAGTAGAATGCAAAAAGAGGTCATTTTTTATTGCAATTTTTTTTACTTGAATTATAAGAAAACATGTTGCAAACAAAAACACATACTGACAAGCAGGATAGTATTAATAGTAAAAGCACACATATATAGCAGTATGAACAAAGCTGATAAGACTAATAGGAAATTGTGTGAAATTCTTGGAATTCATGTTGTGTAAAATTCATGGGTCATTTGAACCAAAAGATACCTACATTGACTACTTGCCAGGATAAGCTTAGGACTGAATGTCATACAGTGAATTTCTGATGCAGGCGCCAATGTTCATGTCTTTTGAAGTGCTTAGAATTCTCCATGGACCATTTAACTGTTTGCTTTCATCGGGGTGTGTTTCTTCCAGTTGTGGGGCCATATGGTAAGGAATTACCCTGCCTTCCCTGCAAGCTGCACTTTTTATTAAGGTGCAGAAAACTTGTGTTTAACAAGTGAACTTATTTTTATTGAAATGTTAGATAACAAAGAAATAAGAGCCTGCTAGCAACAGTCTGTCTGTTCTGTGCACTCTGGAAAACAGTCTTCAAACAGCAGGTGAAGCAATAACGTCTCCATCGCAGCGCTAGTGTGATCACAGCAGGTACAGGCATATGTGTGTCGGCTTTGATATAGATGGTCTGAGCCACTAATACCAGTGAAGTCCAAAGTCCAGAGCCACGTAGGTTTCTAAAGACAGCTGCTCTAGCTGAAGCCCGTGGTTCCAGCTGCACTGTCGCTGGTACGTGCATTCACGAGATGAAAGCTAGATTTAATACGCCTGTCCCCGTTCCAGTCATACCTCTGATTTCCAAACAAACGACCTGTGCGTAGGTGCTGTGCCACACCTGCAGATTGACACAAGCTGCGTGAATCACTGCCAGGAACTTGTATTTGTGTACTTCTGCTGAAGTCTTTCACTGCTCTCTTCTTAGCTACTCATACCGAACTTCACAGGATTGGAGGTGACTTGCGCGTGTGTTCTCATGCTGCAACCAAGCCTCCAGTCACATTGGAGAGACACTCACTCCTCCTGCAAGGACTGCGTCTATTCAGCGCACAAAGCCAGTGTGCGTTAGAGGGCACAAAACTGCAGGTAGTTTCTAAGAGCCCAGTCTTGCATGGAATTTTCTGATTGTGGGTGAGCAAAGTATTTAAGCAAAGTGCTTGCCTTTTAATGACTGTGAGAATCTTTACATCGGCTTTAGTAAACTGAAGCACTTGCTTGTGTCTGGAGGCTTTAGAATTAGTCAGCGTCGCCTTCTAAAGGATAAACCCCAAAAAGTGTGTTTTGTCTTGGCCTATGACTCCTCTGCCTCTTCTCCTGTATAGCTGCAGAGGCATATGTTGTGTGGAGATGCAACAGGGATGTGGGAAGTGCTTGGGAATCCAGCCTGGACAACGTGTCCCACTTACCTCCCGAAGAGCCTAGATGGCTGTGCAGTAATAAGTATTGCTGGCATTACTGGGCAGAGGCCCAGTAGAGCTATTGTTTTGTGGATCCATTGCTACGTTTCTTGTTCTATTTATAAAGGGGAAAAAATCATTGTAGTTCCTTTATTATTTCGGGTTACTCAAAGTCAGAATAGTATAGTATATTTATTCTTTTTATATATAACTTGTTTTTGAGTAAGGGAAACTATTTAAGGTTTTTATTTATTTATATTTACCTTTTGCTTTAGAAATCAGTGTGGTAATGGTAGACCACGTTGCTGCCTGTGTATATGCATTATACAAAGCCACTGTATTTTCCAGTGTTTTTTCTCCTTCCTGACTGTTTCTGTTTGACTCGTTGCACTTCCTGCTCTGCCTCCAAGGAGTGATTGCCTAGCTGGGAGGATGGTGGGGATATACATCATAGAACAAGACTTGAGGGAGAAAAAGGGTATCAACCATTCCTTGAATATTTTTACTTTAGGTTCTTTGCTGCCTGCCTTTCTTTCTTCTCTGCTGCTTGTTATGTGATAGCTACTTGATTTAATTATGCTTTTTCTTTCAGTGCTCTTCTGAAAGAGCTTCCTGTTAAATCATTCTGCTTTTTTTTCTTCATAAATACTCACTTAGCAGTAGTATTACTGCATTCTAGTATTTCATGAGTAAATTTCTCATAATTCCTTTAGATCACTTTTCAGGCGCTTAACAAATACAGTGGAATCGTCTGTTCTCTTTCAGATCCCTTTCCTGTTAAGCACCGATTCCCATCTACGAGCGGAATGCATTCAGATTGACATCAGTTGTTTTTAGGATGAGGCACATAAATCTATGTCTTTCATACAAACATACTATTCATTTTCTGTTAATCTAACAAGCAATATCTGTGCCCTTGTTTGATTGTTTTAAGTAACTGTGCTCTGGCTCTTAAAAATAAGACAAGCTTCTAAAAAAAAAAAAAAACTAAAACAGAGCAAACAAAAGTGACAAGAAAGTAAACATGATGGAAACGGTGGAGGATTGCTATTTCTATGCTTTGCAAACCCAGTAAGGAAAAAAATAAATACAACTAAAGCCGTGGCCCAGAATACTAATCTGGAGCATTTTTTGTTGGAATACTTTGTGGCAAACACATCCACTCAATCCACAAAGCAGGTTAGAACAAACCCCTAAACAGCAAGGCTAAACAAGAGCAATGCAAATTGGGTTAACGTAAAACATGATCGGCAAGCAGAAATGTTAACTTAAAAAATGGCTCTGGCAGTTACCAGCAAGTGTCTTCCTGATCGGCTTTTAGCAAAGGGTGACAGAGTAGTTCTGAGTTGGACAGTTGGACTAAGTAAGAGAAGGTTTGAACTCCATACGAAATAGAAAAATTTCTACTTGGACGAAAGAAAAATGTAACTTTGTAATAGACTTTTGGGAAGATCTGACAAGTTCTACCTGTATTGCATTTTAAATGGTTGAGTTAGTGTCAGTAGCATTCCCCTGTGCTTCCATGTACCGGACTTACTGTAAATAGCGTGTCCCGTACTAAATGCTCACTCCACCCTGAGGGGATGACACAAGGAATGCAGTTGCTCTTACCAAACTTCCTGAAGGAAACACATTGAAAACTACAGCTGCAGAGGCACAAGAGGGGATGGGCTGTCAGGTTTTCTTTCCCTTTGAATGTGAGGTCAAGCACAGGCATTCTGTCGGGGTTTGGGCCAGACCGGCCACTGAGGTGAAACGACAGATGCTCTCCCCACCTCTCTCTTCAAGCAGGGGAGAGAGAGAGAGAAAGAGACTTGTGAGTTTAGAAGGAACTAAACTACTTCAATGAAAATATTAATAATAAAATAAAAAGAAAATAGTGAAATATATACAAAACTGGGTCAAGCTCCCAGGACGACAATTACGTCATNGCCCAGCTAAAAAGTACAGTTACTGAACAAAATTGGTTCTGTTTTACCTCAAACCAGGACACATTCTTACAAACAAGATGCAAGCAGTTGAAGTGAAAGCTGCCCTTGCTTTCTGTGTGACTTGGGTGTAATTGCTCTTAAGTAATGGTATAGCTGTACTTCCTTTAGTTAGACCCCTTCAGCACAGCACTAAGCCTGACAGCAGATCTTGAAACACCTTCTCCTTTTACACATCTGTAAATGCGTGTTACTTACTAGACACTGGTGTTCCGCTGAAAGCTCTAAAAATGTCATCAGAGTATCTGGAATCCCTCTTAACTGCCTTATTAGTTACCCTAATGCCATTATCAGCTTCTAGTCTTTGATGTAGTGAAAAGTCAGAAGAAACTTGGCCTGCCAATGTGATAACATGCAAAGAGAAGGTGAGTGCTTAATGATTGCATCTGTCTCACTATCACCCTATTAACTTATGACATCTGCGCTGATATATTAAGGTGGCTGGCTTGCCAGCAGGCAGTCTGTTTTCACTAAATCTAGTCTTTAAAATCTTAGAATCTTTCTAGATCCCTTTCTTAAAATTCCTTCACGTAAGAAAGAAATTGCCCTAAGTTTTTTAAAAATTTATTAGTATAGCGGAGAAGATTAATATTGTGTAGATTCTCATATGATTAGAAAGAACCTCAAAAAGCCATCAGTTCTGTCCCTTGTGAAAATCAAGATGAACTCTCTGTCAAGTCTGACAGTTGCATGCCTGACTTCTAAAGATCTCTGCTGACAGACTAAACTACTTCAGTTAACTTCTTCAGTAGTTTGAACATTTTTGTTCACGTCTAACCCAAATCTTCCTTGCTGCAGCTTAATCCTGTTGCTGTCGTATCAACCAGAGACATAAATAATCACTGTTCTCGTATTTTGAAGACTGTTGTTCTGTCCATCCTATCTCCCCTCCCCATAGCATTTTCTTCTCTATCTTGAGCAACTCTGATTCAGCCATCTCCCTTTCTCCTCCCCTTCTTTGTTTGGGTAACTAACAAATTGCATTTTTTCTTTGAAACTCTGCCTCGTTAGTGTTTTCCCATCAGTATTTCGTGAAGAAAAGTGCTGAAACTGAAGACGCATCTTCAGCTGAAGACCTTAGTGGCATGGAAGGATGACTTCAAGTGTTTTACAAACTGCTGCTGTCAGCATGTCCTACTATAGTGTTTGCTTTTGTCTAATTATGCCGTTGGTGACTTAAGTCCTGTTATAGGTGATCTTCATCCAGGTTCTTTCCTGTGACTTACTTTTCCTCTCTCATGTCCATGGGGAACTCAAGTTGTGAGCATTTTGCCATGTTGGAGAGTTGACTTCAAGTGTAAATCTAACTGCTAAGGCAGCTTATGTCCAAACACTTACTAAATAAGTAGAAATCAATTGACTGCAAAATTGAATAGGTCACACAGTAGAAACACCGTAATCCCTGTATAATTTGCAATCTAATTGAAATTAAGTAAATGAAAACAATGCAGATGAGGTAAGCACAGTGTAGCTACGTGTCTTGACTATGCTATTAGGAAGCCTGTATCACAGCTTCTGCTTTCTTCTTTTTTCCAAGCAAAGTAAATTGCAGTTTTCAATTATCTGACCTTTCAGGAAAAATAAGTATGGGTAGCAGAATAGGCAGCTCACCATCAAGCTTTTATTTGTTTTTATTTCAATTCCTATGCAGATGATGGGTCTATTTAAAAGACTGATCTCAATCATCCTTCCAAATAGATTCATCATCTTCACATGATTTGAACCATCAGGTCAGAGCAATAGAGCGGTGCTGAACAATGATTACAGGCCAGCGCATATGGCTTTTCACAAGACACAAGCAGGGTTCAGATGCTTAAATCTGAAATCGCAATTTAAAGGTTAATTTTTACTTTAAAAGTTGGCTATTGCTGACAGACTTCATTTTTAACATAAAGTTGTTCTAAGCGCCTGCCATTCTGCTTTCTCCACATAGTCAGAATAGTCTTGGCCTGAGCAGCTGTAAGCCTGTGCCTAAGTGGGACCCTAAAGCTGGAGAAAACATTATGCAAGTCCCTGAAAGGTTTATAGTTTATGTACTTCATTTCTAAAGCACCATTCTCGTAGCTCTGGTGCTTAACAGTTCTGATATGTCATTTTTTTCTGTGCTTAGCCAGTAGGATTTATCTACTCCACAGTTTGTAATAGCGGCGGCTTGGCATTCAAGGTGGACTAGAGAGCCTGCGTTGTGTTCTGACAAACCTGAAGGAAGTCAGGCTAGGCTACTGTCACCGCATTTCCATTTGGTCTCTCTAGGCTGTTGTGACTACACTGCTATCCACAGCCAAGTCATTTGGCTTAAAATAGCTCAGGTCTAATTTTAAGATACATTCAGTTGACAGATGCAGTACTGTCCCAAGGATTTTATGCAGTAATGTGTCTGTGTGTTAAAAGCATTTCAGTTTTCCCAAGAAGCACATCAGGGATAATCAAATATGGGACGGATTCTGGATGTGGAACATTAAATCAAATAAGACTTTTCCACCTGGAAAAGAGATGACGTTAGGGGGATATAATAGAGATCTGCTCAACTGCGAGTGGCATGTAGAAGGTGAGTTTGGGAAGTTTATTTTCTGTCTTTTCCAGTACAGAGCTAAATTGAACCAGTAGGTGGGCAAAAAACAGAAAAAACCCGAACAAAAAAAAACCAACCAACCAAACAAACAAAACAAAACAAAACAACAACAAAAAAAACCACCAAACCACACAACCCCGCCCCCCCAACAAAAAGAACCCCAAACCCAAAATGAAAATAAACAAAACCCCATCTTCAAAACTGTGTAATTAAGCCGCTGCTTAGCTCTTGCCAGAATAAATATTCAACAGATTGTTGTGGGAATTTGGAGTATTTGAACCTCACACCGTTGGCCTCGGCTCATCGATCTGGCCTGTCCAGACCCCTCTGTAGAGCCATCCTGCCCTCAAGCAGGTCAACACTCCCACCTAGCTTGGTGTCATCTGCAAACTTACTGAGGGTGCACTCCATCCCCTCGTCCAGGTCGTTGGTAACGATGTTGAACAGAACCAGCCCCAGTACTGAGCTTTGGGGAACACCACTTGTGATGAAGGGTTTTGAAATACAGAGGGATCTCTTCAGCTGGTAGAGTACCAGAGCTATAGATTGTTAGGGGAGGGGAGAGTGTTTTGAGGAGGCATCATTATATGCTTGTCTTTCTGTTATATTCCTCTAAGTAGTGCTTGCTGTCAAAAACAATTGGAGGAGTCGGGCTGGAGGAATCTTTGGTTTCACCTGATAGAACATTTTATTTTTGTTTCTGCTGCATCAATTTATTTTTCCCCATTCTCCATTTCTCGCATGATTTTAACTTCAGTTCTCTATTTGTCTCTACAGTACTCACAAACAATTAGTCTTAAACCTGATCTTTTCTTTATTTTGCCCAGTAACACCTTTTTTTTTTTTTTTTTTTTTCCCTAAATTTAAACTGCTTGCACTCTTTTCCTATGTTTTTTTCTAGACTTTAGGAGCTATGCCTTCCCCCCTCCCCTCCTCCTGCATTTCTACCTTTAGGAAATCCCGACATACCACTGTGCCTTCATTTCTTATTCACCCACTGTGATTTATTCCATAAGAGGCTCTAAACTACAATGTTCAGTCAATAAACAAAATACTAGGGTGGCAGCTTGATGGACCAATTACAGAAAGGTAATTGTAAAAATGTGCTTTGATTTCCTCTAGACATTGTGTGCAGAAGTCATAAAGTGGACTGCACATTACTGAAGTCAAATTATGATAAATGAGAATGCATGCCAACATTTCGGCATGGTTTTGGCAACTTGTAGATTTATTAGCTGATTAGAAATAAAAGATGAAGACACACTGCCTGTTGGTTCATTGAAAAGCTGTTCAAATACTAATATAATGGAACTATTATTTCTAAGAACTTTGATTAAATGTGATATTACACTTCTTCAGCATCACTTTTCTGTCTGCAGTCTCACTGGAAAGGGTAATCTGTTGTAGTAATATCAATCATGGTAGATAATACCATCAAACTTTAAACCAATGGAATATTTCACTTAATAAAGTGATGTAATTCTGTGCATTTTAAATTATTTCTCTCTTTTCATTGATTTGTCCTTAAATCAAAATGTCTTGGAATAACATTATAGTCTTTCTAGTTTTCAGTAGTTTCCAGGATTGTTATCCGGTACTTGCTTACTTGGGGTTCGTAAAATTCTTCTTATGTGAGGACCTCCTTCCTTCTACCACCATGAAATTCTCCAGGTTAGTGTTACTTTTTCCCAAGGGTTTTATGCTTGTACAATTTGTACAATTTTGTCAGTACAGATTATACTTGTACAAACCCGATTTTATCAGGACTTTTTTGAATGCAAAATAATAGTGTGCTGTGAAGAGTTAGATATTGTAGGATTTCCTGTAATTACATTCATTGAGTTTATTGTAATTGATTTGCAGATTAAAAAGTCATGTGATGATCTAATATATCCTCTAATATAATGTCAGTCCTTCCCAAGCCTCTATTTATCTCGGTGGGGGGCTGGTGCGAGGGCAGGGCTGGGAGTGGCAGACTTGATGGTAAAACTTTGTAGCTGCATACAGAATATAATAAAATATATAATCAAATGTGAAAGTGACCTTTCTGCCGCTTTTTCCTGACTCATCTTTTCTTATCCTTATGTCTAACTTGTGTGTCTCAGAGACTGTCTCTTGTTATATTTTCTACAGTGGCTCAAATCCAGTGTCTTATTTAACTTCCAGTTAGCTGTTCAGCATTTAGTAAAGGTCTGAGTAGGAGGAAATAGAATTAATTGCAGAAAAATAATGGCCCCTGCAGTAGTTTTTCTTTGTTGGTTTTATTAGTGGTCTAAGACAAATTCAGCAAAATACAAGTATTTGCCTTATATGAGGGGAGAGGTGGTCATGCTACAACACAAAAAGTTTGTAGTAGTACCATAATGGGTATAATTGGAAAAGCTCTTTTTGGAGGTGAGCTCTATGCCTGATGTTATTTTAAATCTTATCAGTCTGTTTGTTTTAATAGATTTTGAGGCTTGAAAAATTAATTGCAGGTTATTTTTAAAACTGGCTTTAAATTTCTTGCCTTTTAATCACACTGAAATTTCCGTTCTTCTATTAATTTACATCAGCATAAATAAGAGTTCCCAACTGGCCTTAACTGTAGTATTAATTTTTTTATATATATCAATAGGCCAGACGGGCAGATTATTATCACTCAGCAACATCAGCAGGAGCAGGATCAAAAGGCAAGACAGCGTTTAACCAAGAAAGTATACACACATTCCACATATGAAAGAGAGCTGAGGAGTTCTGCTAGCAATTAGAGTCCCAGCAAGGGTCCTGCTGTTGTTGCTCCGCAGCCAAGACATTGCTGAGCCTGACCTATGTGCTGCGCGTAGTTTTAAAATGCATAAATATGAACATAATAAAATAACCCACATAGGATCGCCTGTAGATAAGTTGGCTTTTTTCTGAGATAAGCTATAATAACTATAGTGTGTTTTCATGGGAAGCTGTTTGTGCAGGAAGAGAAGAGCAATACAGAATACAGTCAAAACTACTCTCCTCAGCCCGTGATTTGGCGGTTTGTGGAGAAGAATGCGTTGGAAAGCTCTTCTGCACATTTTAGCAGTCTCCTCAGAGTGAGTGACATTGCTTGCATGCGTAAGTGTGTTGCTTTATTCCCCTGAAATACAGGGCAGAAGAGGAAAAGGAGAACTACAAGCTGGTGTGATACCCAGTAGGGTGGATGATAGTTGTGTCCATTACTTTGATCCTTATTCTTCACCAACAGCCTTAAAGAAGCATTAACCCAGGGTGTACCCACTGTGCACGTGTGTGCTCTTCAGCAGCGTAATACGTTCTGTGCTGAACTCTGTGCTGCAAGGAGTTGGCTGTGAAGAGCAACAGTGCCCGCTGTCTTTAAACTGTCACATATTCTGTGGATATTATTTATCGTGCTATTCTCTCCTTTTTTCTAGTAGCCTCCTTGTCATGTATCTACTCCTCAAGAGGTTTTATACCTATACTTCTTTAATCGTGATACTATGTAGGAGGAGCCTTTCTGCATTCCTCGTGTTTGCTTACCATCCCTAAGGAGTGTGGTTAACATACGTATTTTCTATCACTAAAAAAAAAGCTTTTCCTCTTTGTGCTAATTGAAAAGACTTGTTATTTGCTATTCTGGGTTCATTTTTGCAGTGCACAGTGGATTATTCATGTTGGCTCTATGTTTGATTTTGAAGTATTTCTTGTTGATCTGGGTTTTCCATGTGGTTTGTGTGAAGAGAAGAGGTTAATTTTTAAAGAGATTTGTCACTCGCAGTACCTTGTTCAGGAGGAGAGGCTGCCTTTGTCCCAGTGCTTTTGTGTATACCAGGAATATATATATTTTAGAAACGTACTAACTGCTGCTCACTGTATTTAATGGCTGCCAAAGTAAAGTTGCAAATGCCGTTAAAACAGGAAGAGAATTGAACTCAGTTTCTGGGTTGTCTTAGGAGAGGACAGATCACCCCAGAGGTACTGGAAAGCGTGGTTGACATCTCCCCAGCAGGACAATGCTAACATACAGGCTGCCGGGGATGGAGTCCATGAGAAAAGAGAGTGCCGTGGCAGTGCAGAGTAGGAAGAGTTGCTGGAAGCAAGTTTTAATACGTACTTCCACCACACCAGCCTCCTCCCGGGCCCAGGTGATGCAGGTCTACTGGTGAAGTTGTTATGGCATGAATAAGCCAGACTCTTTGTCTGCCACATGGATTGCAATTCTAAACAGCTGGGATAGAAGTCAGACCAGGAACAATGTGCTATCTAGTAGCCTACTATATCATAATATACAATAATTACTATAATTATTCAGAATTACAGCAGCAACCAAAATCCTGTCTTTTATAGTAGAAATCCTTGTGAAAGAATGCATATGTGATGATGTGCATTTCAGGTGGAGGGAGAGAGTTGAGAGAGAATAACTCAGCCGTGGATGGTGCAGGTGTGCATAGCTGGAGATAAAGGGTAAAGAAAAAAAGATGGTTTATGGTGTTGCTGAAACTACCTCAGTAGGGCCCGTGCTTTCATCAATATCCACCAGAGTAACATAATTTCAGCAAAGTAATATGATTTCTTAAATGCACTATGTAACTTCAAGGCTGTTTCTTGTCCAAGCTGGAAATTAGTCAAACCACTTTTAATATAATCACAAGCAAAATATTAACATTTCCTGGTAACGGCCAAAGCAGATGGATGTGGAGTCCAGGAGTTCAATCTAGCATCCAGATTCATAAACGGGAGTGGTGGATATGAGAACCTGATTCATATGAACAGCACTACTGTTTTCAGATTTTGTATGTCTTGTTCTGTCTGAAACTGGTTTCTGTTCTTTTACTTTCTTTTCCTCCATCTGGGACTCTTTGTTTCCTAAGTCGACCATTTCAAAAGTGTTAGAGAAATGAAAAACTGTAAGTCTAGGAAGAAAATAATTTGAAAGAAAGAAAATAATAAATAATGTTAATAAATAATACATTATTTATTGAATTAAATAACAGTGGGGGTCTTTTCTCCTGCTGCTCTAATTGTGCTATGTAATTCTTGTGCACTTGTAGCAGTTAGAATACCTGCGTAATCAATGGTTCTTTGTCTCTAATGGAGACAAAGACTAATCTTTCTCTCAAAAAATTGGGGATCTAACAGCAGATGTTATCTTTGCTTTGTCTGCAGTTAAATCTGGTTTTATTTCTGTTCCTTAGAACACAAAGGGCTGAAGTTTATAATTTCCAAAACTGCAGGCTAAAAATACTTCTCTTCACAAAAATGATTCATGATGACATTTTACTATGTCGTTTACTATTTACATTTTACTATGTAGCTATAACAGAGATTTGCTGTTTGTATGTACACGGTATAGCAGAGATTTACTGAGATTTGCTTTCAAAACCAGAGATTCTCGAATCTGTTGTAGGATTTGGACTGCTTCAGCCTGAATGGTTCAAGGTAAATAAACAACTTTGGACTTCACTGTGTATTTTCACTATTCCTGCACTTTCTGCAGTAACACAGCCCACCCTCACCCCCCCTCCCGAAACAGTGTCATCCATTCAGTCCATGGCCACAATTTGGTCCTCTCCTCAGATTCATTTCTCCACTGGAGTAATAGATCTGGAGCCATTCTGTAACCACAAGGCTCTCAGAGAGTCCTGCATCTCCATCTCCCAGTGGCAGTGGCCTAAACAGAAGTGGAGCCAGCACAGGCATTTTGTCAAGGCCACCAAAGCCAGTACTTTACTGAATTTATTTTGAGAAGGCAGGATTTTTCCAGCTGCATGACAGCTGGAAAACATCAGTAGGAGCTAAGGTGTATCATTATTTTTTTTTAAATGTCAGCTGGCAAAGGTAGGATAGAGCTGTACTTGCTAAGGATATCAGTTTTCGGTGGTGAAAGGAAGAACAGCTGAACCTCCTCCAGAGCTTTGTGACCTCACCTGTGCACTTATTCTTAATGTCCTTTGATTTCCCATGAAGTTTTCTCAAAAGTCCTTCTCTGAGGTAATGCAGACTGGATCTGTAGTAACAAATTGAAGAGTGTTGTGGAACACTCCCAGGCACTGGCACTTGATCTCAAAACCTGTTAAATTTTTACAGTGGTCACGGTCACCGTTTAACAGAAACAGAAACGTCACGGTGTGGGATAACACAGGGGCCATCAAATCGAACACAGGGGCATTCTGCCACTGAATTTCCAGTATTTAGAGTCTCACTATTTGAAGATGTATGTTTGAAGTTCTATGCCTGCTAATGCTTTCTTTAGTATTAAATATTCTGGTTCTAGATACCCTTGTTCTCACAAATGCCCATCACCTGGAATCTCTGCATTATTGGCCTCAGCAGCATACTGTGCACTGACACATTAGAATTAGCAAGACATCTAAGTATTATATTTCAAACAGAGATTTTTAAATTAAAACCCAAAGATACAGAGTGTGCTTTGGAAATGCTTGCTTTTTTCCTAGAGTTTTTGATAGGTAAGTGGACCTTCTGTAGTTCTAAACATGGTGTCAAATGTTTAGGTCTCACAAAACCAGAATGTTGCTTCTTCATAGGCTTTATCTCAGGGAATCAGTAAACACTGATCCAAACCCCCAAAAAGGACGTCACCTGTTTCCTTTATGCTTTCCCACTAGGCAAATTCAGAAGATAAAATGGCAATATGGTAATAAATCTCTTTTTTCTGATGTTAGAAGAATTCATGGTTAGAAAAAAATGGGACACCCTAAATAGCATCTTGCATAGATTTGTGTAAAAGAAGATACAATATTTTAATTTGAAAAATGTCTTGTCTTGAAATGAAATAAGGAAAATTTGCCTTTCTATATAACAGGAATAGTTTTGGCATGTACCAGTCATTTCCCATGTCAAATCAGGAGATAAAAAATCTTGCACAATGCTCCTAAAAGGCAGAAAGATGAATATTAGGATACTTCATACTTAGCTCTTCTGCATATTACTATTAGTCTGAAATGGTTACAATAAATAGCTTTGAATAAGAAAGCTCAAAGTCGAAGACCAAAGAGTTATATAGGAGGTCTATGAAATGTATATTCTATCAGAGTCATGTTAACGGGAATGTGTCATGAAGATAATTCAGCTCTTTTTTATTTGACACCATTATAAGACAACGTGGTAAGTATGAAGATTACTGTTGATTTTTTGTGGTTTGTTATTTCCAAGGCAAAGGATTAGACATAAAGCTGGAATGTGTAGAATACTAGAGAGACAATAGAAAAGGACATGACAATTAGTAGATAAAAAATAAGGGCAAAACTATTTCAGTAATTTCTCTTTCTACTGTTTGTTGTAATGAACTTCACAATTTGGTATATGCCTTTTAGTACAAAAGGAATACCTTTTTCCCTCGCATTGCATTTGTACAGTTTTGCCTATGCAGTGATGCCAAGGTCATTTCAAGGCACTGACTTTAGCCATCTTGGTACCCACTCTGCTTGTGCAAGTACTGTAGTTGTCCACATGTTCCTGTTTCCTTTTTGCCTAAATTTACATCTTGATCATAGTTCTGTCTGAAGGACAAAATTTCCCTCTTAGATCTGCACATTGAAGCTCAACTCTAATAAGCAGCTCTCACTTTGAGTGGATCACCCAGTGAGATCAATGGGACTTTTGCATGCAGGGTAAGGACAGTGGATTAGAGGTGAGCTTTGCTCTGTAGATTTCAGAGGGCATCTCTGTCCTAAATATGAATTATTTTTTTTTTACATTCTTTTTTTAAAGTGGAGGCCATATCTTTACATGCAGCTTCTACATTTGATGCTAGTGCACGGCGTAAGGTTATTTTTTTTATCCCTCTGATAACAAAAAAGTGATGTCAGCACAGGAAGCTATAGCTAAACAATAGGCCAAAAATTTATACAAATTGTTGAATGTATCTAGACATAGTTAGTCCATTGTGTAGACACGTGGACATTGATATGTTTAGAGAATGCAAAGGGGAATAAAGGAAGAGACCCAGATTTGTCAAAATCTTTGGGTTTCCGCCTCCTATTTGTGTGTCCGACTGGCATGGACGTTTTGCTATTGAAGTAGTGGAACTTGACTGTACCAAGCATACTCCGGTGGGGACAAGCACATGACATAAATTCACATTTTTCAGCCCTATCTTTGATGCTGTGAGGAAGGCAGAAAAGTCTGCCCAGGTTCAGTCAACCCAACTTTTCTAGGAAAATTCCTCATCTGTCTCCAAAGCAGGCACGTGGCTAAGTGTGGATCCAGTGTAGGGAGGCAGAAGCGAGCTGCCTACATGTAGAGACCAAATCCAGCCAAACTACTGGAGAGAAGCAATGCAAGAGCCATCTCAGCAAGCAGTTCCTAAAAGGTAATTGCACAGCCTTATTTGAGCCACATTCTTTCCCCTGCATCAGACCGATCACCACATTTAGTTACAGAGTGCAGCATTCCTGGTAAATACAGTAACCTGGAAAAGGGGTGGCTATCCTTTAACGTAGATGCAAAAGTGGGTAGTTTCTAGAATGAGGGAGGAAGAGTGGAAAAGAACGAGTGCAGAGAAGTACACTAAATTCTTGTGGGACTGAGGTGATTCTTTATTTTTGTATCACAGTAGTGTAAATACAAAAGAAGGGAGGGCATTCTTGACACTCTGCAGTACACTTTCACTTGCATTCGCTAAGGCAACAAGTGTGAAGATGTTAACAGCCTCTGGCTTTCCCTCATTCTATTTCTGCAAGCGGTTCCTGTCCATGGGAGCGGGTCAGTAGAACAGGGCAGACCCCATTACTCCAGTTCCTCTGTACTGGGGGGTTAAGCTAATCTGTCTGATTGTAAACTGAGTGAAGTCAAAGGCAATGTTGTTTGCTGTTGACTGTGTTGCAGGGGTGACAAACCTATGGCACAAAGGCAGGTGACGGCTGAAGGGTAGTAGCTGTTCATTCCGTTTTTCTTTCTCTGCGGAAAGCCGGGCGTGAGGGGTTTCGTACAGATACAGTTCACCAGGTGTGGCTTCTCATTCAGATTAATTCTGCCCTTTGGTGAGTGGCTAAATATCTTTGTACCTTAGTATTTCCACAACAAGATACAAGCACGACCACAGTAGAATTGCGGTCTCTTTTAACTATATATTGAAGAATTTTGAGATCTGCCAAAGAAAGCACAAAGGACAGTGTTTTTGTAATTCATTACTATTATAAAAACATTGGTGCAAAACCCACTCACTACAGTAATTTCATATATGTTGAAAACTTAATGGAATCTATATGGATTTCGTATTTCAGAGTCTTCGGGCGATTTTACCTGCCTATATAACATGCTAGAAATTGCTTGATTAGCTGGCAGATGAGAATTACCAAGTGGTATCTCTCACTTGCGGCAGTAAAGCTGTGCCATTACAACTTGCTGTACAGTTGGTTTAGTGGGAATTCATTCTTAGTTGTAGTCTGTGCTAGCAACATGGACGGAACTGAAGCAAGAACACTTCTGGATGGGACAGCCATCATTAATCTTACTAATTAGTCATTGATATCAAGTATCTCTTTAAAAAATAAATAAAAATACGCATTCTTGGGAACTGGACCTGCACTTAGTACTGGACAAATGCTTCAACTAATTTTAATTTTGTGTTCTTCTTTTTCTCTTTATATTATTTTGTTCTTTCAATCTAAATATTTTAACTTTTCTCTCAAGGCTGTATGAGGTCCACAGGAGGAAGTCTATAGCTTTCATATTGATTTATAGAGATGATGATAAAAGTTTAGTCTCACAGCTTGTTGCCCATTTCTCTGCTAGATTGCTGCCTACAGCATATGTTCAAAGACAGGTTGCCCATAGTTGAATGTAGCTTTATTTCAGTAAACATAGCCTACAGTAGAAACATATTGAATTTAGGCTAAACTTGCAGAGAGATTGGAAGAAAAACACTGTGTGTAGTGTTGGGTTGCAATTAACTCTCTTCTAACATTTATAAGCCTGTGTGGCTATGCTAGAGGGATAGAAGTGGATGGGGTTCCATCCCCGTTTCGGATGTCTGCGGTAGTCGTGGTTTGTGGCTCAGGGTGTACAGAAACAAGATATTGTCACTTGTGTTGTATGAATGTATCTTCTTGTGAATCAATTTTCTGGGTGTCTCAGGAATCTGTTTCTCTCAGATATCACAAAGAATGATTTCTGTGCAAGTTTATCATACTATAGAGGAGAAACAATATGAAACTGCAGATGAGTAAGAGGAGACTTATTCATCCCGAGGTGAGGAAGAAGACTGCTTTTTCATGCTTCCTCAGAAACCTAGGAAGCAAGGTGATAATACAGTCATCACTTTGAAATACCCTTTACCATTACATAATTTTTAGTATCTGTATAAAACCCATTTTTATATATAACATACTTATACACACATATATACACATGTATTTTTTTAATATGGACAATATACACTGTTATGTTAATAACAACAATGGAACTGATTAATTTTATTGACCAGTGCCTTCAACATTAATTAGTTTAATATTAATCTAATAATCAAATTGATACTTTTATATGTTACTGATTGCTTACTATAGGAGGGTGTTCTCAGTTTTACCAAAAGAGGACTTGTGTTTGTTTTTTTCCTGAAGTAAGCGTTCACTTGACACTAAAATACAGCATCACCTCACCAAACAAGCACATGTTGAAGTAAAAGAATGCATATGCTTTAGGGTCACTCATTCTTAGTATTCCCTGAATTTATTTTCTGGAATTACTGCAGTAAGGCTCTGCTACAGCAGAAAGGCAATTCTTTGTGCAGAACTGTCTGTGGGTTGGAACCCACTCCTGTCAAAATTATTGCAATGTAGAAATCCAAAGTTACAGATTTTTTTCAGTGTTAAATATTTGGTAATGAAGAGAAAGTGTTTATTTTTTTCCTTTCTGTTGCTGAGCCAGCGCTGTAGAAAGTGCCAAACAAAGCTGCATTTCTACCGCTAACGATGGAAGTCTCTGTCACTGACTTACGGGACAGACAGCAAACAGATTGGTGCTAAAAGAGAAGAAATGTTCAGCTTAAATGCATCGGCTTGAATGGAAATTTTTGTTACTTTTAGTTAAGTTAGTTGAAACAGAATAAAGTGAAGGATGTTACTGGCACTACATGGTGAAGTAGTGGTTCATTAAGATCATCATCCATAACCTGCCTGTCGCACACCCCTTGTTGAGACCAGATTGTCTGCTGTAGGAAAGTTCACATTAATCTATCCCTTATGTTGTCATACTTGCTGGAGTGGCAGATTAAGATTCTATTTTTGGTGCCTAATTTCTAAATTAGCAGTTTTCATCAAACCGTGTTTACTGCTGTCACAGAAGAACAAGCTGGGATGTGCACAGTCTCGCTGAGTGACGTGTAATTATAAAAAGCTGAGGATGTGCCCTTGTGCTTGCTAAATGAGATGGTAGCAGTTCTTTTTCCTTTCTGAATATACTGATGAGCTCTTTTTTGTGTGTATTTAGTTGGCACATTCTTTAATAGTTAAAGTACTGGGAGTTTTTTTCCTATCAGCAACTGGTAATTGGTCAAATTTAAAGGAGGGTTTTTTCCTTAGTTTAATCATTGTCTTTTTCTGAATCTTTTGTACTGTTCCAGTCCCTGCTAAGTGGATAGTCTTTCACTATAGATTTTAGTTGTTTGAATACAGTTTTAGTTATTGAAAAGTAGAAGAAAATGGCTTTCTCAGCTCATAGGAAAAAAGATGTCAGTCCTCATGAGGTGAAAAAGGTATCTGTGACTGGCTTGCCCTGTCCAGCCGTGCAAAGGGCTGAAGGTTCAAGAATGCTAGTAAAATTCCAGGGAAAGTTCTAAACAACTGTGTCCGAGTGGAGTGAATGATATAATTTTGCTTCCTGAAGTTATGTTCGTTGTAGATAGACATTCTCAGTTCTCTAGGAGGTGAATTTGGATTGACTCCCATTCCTAAAATTAGCCTTTCTGAAAATTGGCACTCTTCAGATAACTTGGACGCAATCCACCAAACTTTTTTAAGTTCTTAAAAGATGTTAGGCTTCTTGGGAAAAGTCTCATATCAGTGGGGAAGTAACCATCGTAGGGAATGAAAAGTAAAAATGGGGCCACCAAAACTTGCAAACTATTAGGTTTTGACAATGAGGAGGGGTTTCCGAGAAGAAAACGTTTGCGGAAAGGAGGATACGCTGAATGTGGAGGGAGAAGTCAGGATGTTAGCCAAGATCGGTAGGTGCTGGTTCACTTTCTTGTTTAGTAAGCGCCCAGTGGAACAGAGTAGTTTTCATTCTGCACGTAGCCAGGATTCACAGCACATACCCTGCTGATGTGTAGTGGAAACTCAGTTTTAGAGTAGAAAGCATCAAAAAAGTATCAGGTGATAGCGCTCAGTATAAATGTGAAAATGGTTTTGGTGTATCTCCATGTTGTGCTCATTAATACTAGTTAAGCAAAACTAAGTCAGGTGCTACTTAACATAAGGCAGAATCAGGTAGTTTTTGAATAGGTCATCTATATTTCTTAGAGATACTCAGATTAGTGATGGTTTAGGATTTCTGTATAATTATATGAATTTTAAAATATACAGATTTATTTTAGTAGAGTTCCTAATTTGATTTACATTTCACTACTACATATATGCCCGGGTGATGAAGGAGCATTTATATTTCTTAAATGTATATATGAAATAGTTAAGTATCTTAACAAACTGCTATATATTTAAATACTAATTACACATGGAAATATTCTCACAGATTGGACAGAATTATTTTTTAACTTCAACATCTTTTATTCCTCATTCCCCTTTTTTACCTTATCAGGAAGGTCATTCAGGATAAGCAACTGATTCTTTATTCAGACTGCAGTTTCTTAAAACGGGGTCTAAGAGTCCTGAAAAGGATTCATAATCACTCCTTTGGATTTCTTTAGATATGTTTGCTGAACTCCTCAGGGAGCCTTTGATATCCTGACACTTCATGTTAGTGCAGCGTGTTTGCCGAAAGTATTCTTTGTCAGAGAGGTTGCAGAGCTTTTTTCTGTTTGCTTCTTGAAGCTGCGTGGCACACAGATGCCTACAGTGAGAAAATGGGATAAAGAAAAGGGTGTAAATGTAATTACTGTCAGCAGTTTGGTGCAACAACTTGAAAAGATTTTTCATCAAACAGTGGAGGAGCAGTGGTTCATTTGGACTAAAATGGTAAACATTAGGTTTTGATTAAAACATCTAGAATCTATACTGCGGAATTCCTTAAAGAAACTCCGACTAGAGATGTTTCAAGTATTCCTGTGAAGATGAAGTTAATTCAGATGGGGGTTACTCACTGAGCCCTGGGTATATGTATCTGTGGGACTCTCTTTCAGTCACAGTAGTACACTGGTATCTCCAGATAACACTAGATTTGCAAACAACATTTTAGTCCTGGAAATGCTAGCACATTCAAGTTGTATTTCCATTTCTCTGGTACAGACTTCTTACCTGTAACTTTCAGAAATGTAGACACAGAACAGCACTAGAATAAATCATAGTGATTTCATTCCACTCTTGCTCTTACAAATTGTTGCCTAAATTGTCAGCACCTCTTCACTATTAGTGTTAAGTAAATTAGCTTTTATAAAATATGAGCAACTTGATCATTTATCTTAAGCCCCAATCTATCTTCTTGTTGTTTTTAAAGGTAAGATATAATATTAAGTGAAAATAGCAATTGCTTCCCTGAGGAAATTTTACTGCAATCAAAGCAACCTGGCTGTGCATGAATGAAAACAATGCCTAGCTTAATGAAATTTAAAAGAAATTAGATAAATAGATGAAATGGAGGATTCCAAACAAATTGTGTAGTAACTCTGAAGAGTGAAAACAAAATACTGAGCCTTCAGTAAACTAGCTCATGAAATGTATTCTTGTGAAGAAGGGGAAGGAAGAGTGCAGAAGTGGCTTTGGGAGAGGTGGGCGCTCGATTATGTTAAATTGCTTTTGGAGTGATATAGGTGAAGGGTGATAAGAGAAGAGACTACATCATAGGAGAAGGGAGGAGCAAACTTATGTAGAGCCTCCAAGATGAGGGCAGGAAGGCTGAACTTTAATTTAAAATCTTATTTTTCATGAAAAATGTAATTTAAAAAAAAAATCTATATTTCTTAATAAATGGAAGATTGCTATGCAAGCAATAGAGTCTGGTTTGAAAGTAATCCTCCCATCTTCAGGCCTGCCATAGAAATAAACATGAAGTGGGCCAGAGCTAAATGTCTGCCAGATCCAAATACAGCTTGAACTTAAAATAGTTGTTCATTTCTAATTCTAGTTCAGAAGTCATAGACTTCAAGGGATTTGCTGTTGATTGACTTAATAGCCTTTATACTTGTCATAATATCTCATTTCTGAGAGCCCTGGTTTGTATGGTCTACTCACAATCTCAGGATTATATTGTTTGCCAGATTTGGGCCTGGGAAATCATTCTTCCCAGAGCAGATTGATGGGGTGATGGACCATTGACACGGGTAACTTAACTATAATTGCGCTGTTGATTTGTGTGAATTTTGTCAGTAGAAGTGATTCAAAATTTAGGGACAACTTTTCTTCTTTGATTTTACCATCCAGTCTGTGGGGACAGAAATCACTATATTCATTTAGGAATGTCTAATGATTTTCTTTGTTCCTTCTCTCTAGGAAGTCTTGCTTACCATGTGGAGAACCAGAGAAAAGTAAGACAGTTTTTTAATTCCTGTCCATCTAACATCTGCCCCTGAGGGGAAAAACACAACTTTCCTCAGAGGACTGCTTACACGGAGGTTTGAAACGCTAATCAGAACCTTTTGCAGGTAAACACTAGGCTATTGCAGGGTGTGACGTGAATGCAGATGTAGCTGAATAATTGCCAAATTGCTCTGCACATATTCAACCAAGGCTAGGAATTGTTGGGATTTTGCCTGTTTTATATAACCTTCAATTTAACTGTAGACTCTTTTCTCTTCCTGCACCCCACTAAACCTAGATGGATACAATTACTTGGTTTTGAATGCATTTCAACTTCCGCAATTATTTTTTTCAGCAGAAGAAAAATATCAAGTGTTAGGTTGACTTAAAAGTCTCCCAATTTTTCTGTTTCGGTCTTCTTCACAGATAGGTGAGAACAGGTTTTTGGATCCTAACATATTACACGGACATCTATATAACATTTACTCTTTTGTGTCTGATGTGATGGCCAGCAAAATGCTCATGCTATTGAAATTATGTTTTCATCTTTAAGCCTAGTTGTTTATTCATGGTGTAGTGACACCAGGACAAACATTGTCTGCTTATTTTTTTTGTAGATCTCCATCTCTGTCTATATCCATCTGTTGTCATGTTTCCTCCTTAGGCAGGTGCCCAAACAAGTAGTCTGGGGAGCAAATATAATCGAGTTAGGGTCAGATGCCATTTTATGTTATATGCTAACTGTGTTGCAACATGTAGCAACTTCCTTGCTATCCAATACCTGTACCAGTCTATATATTCTAGTTTTAAAGATGCAGGTCTGAATAATTCTTAGCAAGAGTTGCGGTTGTGTGTTAGGCCCAAAAGCAACACTGTCTGATGTCACCTTTCTTAAAGGTAGGATAGACTCCACTGGATTCTTTCAGTGGCTTTTAGATCTCACTTTCTAGACAGAAGAAAAAAGAACAGATGGTCCAAGTTCTGTCTGGTTCTATAGTAGTCCACAGGTAAGAGGGTGGACCTTTCTTGACCACAGATTGGACAGAGTAAATGAGGTTCAGGGAGGTGGCAGCAGCAGAAGATACTGCAATAGTATGGGGTCTCCAGATAATAGTCTACCTGGGGGAGCTCAAAGTCCTACAGCTTATTTCGACTGCAGACACTTAAAATGTGAGCTTAATGGGAGCATCATAGGAAGTGACAGCTGTCTAAAGGACAACCGTATGTTTTCATGCAGCACGAGTTAGGCTTAGTTTGTTTTCATTACAGGTATGTCTTTGTTTGTTTTCATTACAAGTATGTCTTTGACCTGTATGGATTTTCATCCCATCACTATTTCAATATCTTTAAATGAGATAATTTTCTGCTACATTGCTGTTTTGAAACGTGCAGCTTTCCAATATCCACATTCCGGGCCATTATTCGTATAGCAATTCATTAGGAAACCATTTGAAAGTTGGAGAGACTCCTAATTTAAATCAATTAAAAGGAAAGTTGTCAGTTGCATTTTCAGTGCTCATCTGCAACTTTGCACTGTGTGAGAGGAAAAGGTTTTCTATCTTATTCAATCCAGCTACTCCTCAGACTTAAACTGGTCGTCAAAATTCAGGAAGTAAAGCTGAGAATTAGGAACAGATAATTCCACAAATCATAGACAGGAAAGCTGCAGTAGAAACGTGGGTTGTTAGCCGAGATCATTACGTGGTAAGCTCTTTCGCAGTGTCAAATAATAATAAAAAATATTTACATCTAGTGGATGTAAATAGTTAAGTATCTTTCTATTACCTTGCCTGCCACCCATTGGTTTTGCCAGTGCAGTGTGGCTATTTTATTTTTGTGACAATATTTTGTTTAGATTGGAGCATGTTGGTAAACAACTGAGCTGTGATAATTACAGTGTCAGTAGTTTGTTTGGTTTTATTTCCTCCCTGGGACAATCTGAGTTTTTAGTGCTTCTTCCTCAGGCAAGTGTTTCGGTATTAGAAATGTTATCTTCTAGATAACTTTATGTTAAGATTTTTTGTATTTTATTCTTCACATTTCTATTTTTTTTCCTACTGCTGCTTCTTTCCATTCCTTCCTTGTCTCTTAATAGAAATGATTTACAATTATGTTTGAAGAGGAAGGATATGCCATTAGAATGTGCCGTTACAAGAATTTTATTGTGTGCGTATGAACTTTAGAACAGACTTCTGTGCTCAGATAAACCTTACTACCTTTCTCAACCCCTTTTCTGTCCCAAGTGCATACTATACTTTCATTAAGATACAATGCAGTTATATTGAATTCTGTGTTGGTATTTTGAGTTTTACAGGTTGCCTCAGTCAGTATTATCCAAGGGGAGAGCCAGTTTATTCAAAATGCATTGTTTCTGCTTTTGCCTAATTCTACTGAATACATGAAAATGTTTTCAACAGGGTGGTACTGTTTCACACAGACAGGGAGGGTTGTCTAAAAGGAACAAAGGCAAATGCCCAGTTTTATCATCTTTGCTTCTTCAGTGAGATCGACTTGGCTGTACGACAGCTGGTGCAACTGTCGGTGAGTGTGTCCCCGGTTTATTGTTTACTGAGGGTGCAAAGGCAAAATAGAACTTCTCTGGACAAATTCTTGCTGTTGCCATTTGTCTGTCTGTGTGCAGTTTGGAATGTAGTTTAGCAGAAAACAGGTTATACTCTATTCTTGCCTGTTCTACTTTTATTAGTTGTTACTCTTCCAAATTTTAACGCATTCCTTTGTCATCCCACATATGTATGGTAATGATGAGATGCACTTCCTTCAATGCTAGTCTGTTCTTTTAACAATCCATATGAGTGACACAGATTAATAAAATGTGGCATTTCAGGATTCAGAGTAAAATACGAAATAAAAAATGACGGTTTGAGGAAAAATTAGTCATATGCAGAGGGACCTATTAAAGTTGCCTCACATAGAAAGCCTTTGTTCTGAGCATGTGTGACTGGAAGTGCAAAGCTAGGCTGTCAGAATTTGTTTAGCTAATGATTCTAACTTGTTAAAATTTTAACCATGGCTCCTTTTGTTGTGCTTCAAAGGATTCGTAATGCTCTTTATATTAATTTGTCTTATATTCTTGAAAGTATAGTTTTTTCTAGTTACTATTTGGACATTGATTTGACTGCTCAGCAAATACTGTTTATATGTAATTTTGATTTTGAATATGGGGTTCAGTGTAAAGAGAACCTGCGTAAAATTCATAGCTCATATACAAGCACTTTTTTGTTATCCACTAAGACACAAGATACAAATCAAGTGTGAGAAAAGCTTGAAGTTAGACTGTAAGATGTGAATGCTAAAATCTATCACAATTCATACTGTAAGAGAAATACACATTTAAAATTCCTTGGTCATGTATAATAATAGACTGAAACACAAGTAGCATGCTCAAACATAAAACTTTAAGAACACTTTTGTCTGAGAAGAACTTGAAAACAGCCCTAAAAGTACAATGTGTGAAGGAACTCATGCTGATGTTAAGTTTTGAGTGTTGCACTACCGCCCTGTTATCTTTGTTCTGTCTCTATGTGGCAAACAATAGGAAGAAAGGATTTCGCTTTCTGTGGTAAGCTTCTGGGTAACCATCTGGGTACAAAAGTGTGGTTGTGGGCCCTTGCCATGGGGTAAAGGTGATGCGTAGCCGTTTTGGTTTATGGTTATGTTTGGCGCTGTTCTGTCCCTGGCCGTGCTGCAGGCATTTGGCTTCCTAAGCGGGCTCCAGAGCCCAGTGGAGTGAATGGAGGTGATCTGGTGGTTTTCAACAGGCTTTCGAGTAAGCTCAGCATCATACCCTGTTCCTTACACAAACATCAAAATGCAGAACCTGCTTCTCCCAGTGTACACAGTGAGGTGGGCTAACCGGTTCCAGGGTAAAGAGAGATGTTTTTAAACAGATACATCCAAATGCAGTTGTTTGCGTGTGCATACCCTCTTGGTCAACAGAAAAAGGGCCTCCTGAAACATCTGGGGGAAAAGAAAGACAGCTTTAGAAATCCTTTCAAAAGATGGGTTCAAACCAAAAGCAGACACAGTCAACAGTCGTTTAAGTTGTAAAGCAAAGAACTGAACTTCTTGCTTCTCACCTAAGAAAAACCTGACTGATCAGGAACACCTGATTTCACAGGGAATACAATTTCTTTTTCATCTGTTTCTGATGGGGTTGAGCACTTGGAGACTTTGCACAGGGAAAGAAGCAGCCTTACCCTCCCGTTCATCTGCAGGTCTCTTGATTCTGCTGGTCTCTGTTGGGTCAGTTTCATATCCACCTACCCATTACTTCCTTTGTAGTAAAATATGCCTGTTAAAAATACAGCTTGCTTGAATTGCTCATGTCATAAAAAGTCAGAGGGATCGTAATTAAATTATTTACCTGCACTGTGAGGTGAAAACCACACACAATAATAAATCCCTTTAGTCCTAGCAACCAAGAAGTTACTGGTTGGATCTGCTCTCAAACTAAGGAGCACTAAAAGGAAGGTATACTCAGGTATGAGTCGGCTCATTAGAACCAGGCAGGAGGCAGCAGCATTTAAAATGCACTGTGCTCACAACTAGGCTATGTTGTTAATTGTATTTTTATACCATATTGATTGGCCCAGGTAGATTGCGTTGATATTAACTGTAAGTATAGAAAAATGTGTAGGTACAGAAATCTGTGCAATTAAATTATTATAAAAGATGTGTAAATCCTAAAGCCCATACATACACATTCAGTACACACTTTGTATTTTCTTTCTGATATAATGAAGAAGGAAACTGTGCAGAGAATTACAGTCTAAGCAATGCAAAGGACTTCCTACTATTTTTGGAAAATACTATGTGTAGAATAGCATGCCATTGAACATGTCCCAGTATATGTATTATTTGCATTTTTAGAATTCCCATTGTCTTTACCAGAGCCAAAGATTGGCTGCCAGTGTCAAATAGTGACCTTCTGAACCAGGCTTTCCATCCGTTACGCAGTGACAACTTTTTCTCTTCATGTGTGAAGCTTGAGATTGTGCTCCCCTTCTGTCTCTTCGTAGCAGAGATTTTGTCATGGCAGTTACAAGCGAGCATATGGAGGCAACAGCCTTTTGGGCATCAGAAGCTGCAGCATCAGAACAAGCCACATTAGTAGACTAGATGAAGGATGCTTCCTTGTTGATAAGTATCATGTAAAGTGTTCTATCTGCATGAAAATGTGTGTAGTTTTCTATGCAAAACCAAGGGGATTCCTAACTCTCTGCCCAGATTGGAAATGCGCACTCAAGTATGTGGATGGCCTAAGATGCCTGTATGCTACGGCATATTTTTGGATTTCTTTTTGATTAATATCATGCTTCAGTGCATCCATCTGTCTGTGTACTAAGTGCAAGTTTCAAAGGAAGAGAAGTGATATACATCAATTAAAAATGCAGGCAAAGTTTAGAACTTCAGAAAATTGCAATAACTTTTTAATAGTAAGGTGTTGCCAGATTGAAATGATAAACAAGTTTATACAGTTTTCAAAATAAATGAAATCCTCATAAATGTAATTAGTAAAAACCTGTGAGGCTGAGTAAGGCTTCTAGCCCTCCTTGTTCCAAGAGATCAGGAAAACACAAGAGATGGGCAAAAGATATTTTGTTGTCACAATAGTCGAGGATGGACTTGGTTAGATAACCGCAGTAATTTCCCAGAGACTAAGCAAATAAATTCAGAGTCATTTGGCAGGCCTGCGGTTCACAAAGCAAAACCTATGTCTGTATTTTACCTTAGACACATTTTAGCCTACCCTGCAAACTCTGCTTCAAAAGTCAAGCTTCCAGCTTTGCTAAAGCTGTGCCTTCAAATCCGTTTTGAGCAGTGGATGCATTGTCTGTGTCAGGCTTGGAAACGCAAGCTATTAGCCTAGAAGTTACCGAGTGAAATAAAAAAAGCAAAAAGCTTATAAGAAACTTAACTCATACAGTTTAGCAATCACTAAACCAGCTAACAAATAGAGGTGATTTAAGTTGCTTCACAGTGCCAGTTGCTTACAGAATACCTGCCATCCTCTTGATAGGTTAAAAATAATCTATTTGCAGCTCTAAGGTTGAAGAATGCAATGAATTTAGCAAGCTCAAGCCTCACTGCACTTGTCTTTCATGCTACCAAATGTGTCCTTTTAAGATATTATACTGTTTCACACCTGATTGAATAAAGAATTTAAGAAGATACCTTCTCACAGTATATCTGTTCTTAAGTCTCTTATCATTTCTTAATGTTGGAACACATACGTGCCAATATCCATGGGGCAGTTGGAAAATATTTATAAAAAATGTCATGGCCGATGCTTTTAAAGCGTTATTTGAATATCTAAGGAAGACTTGGATTTCATACTTTGCAGAAGAAAGTAGACCCCTGATCCGCAGACAAATACTCTATACCGTAGTATACTCCTTCAAAAACAGTGGTTAATGACATAAAAAGGGTCAGTATACTGCAACTTTAGGGCAATGGACTAACAACCACCAAATTTGTCACTGGTGTAACTCCATTACAGTTAATCAAATTACAGTTGAAATGATTTGGCCCAGTGAATTGGCAAGTCCTGTTTTCTGAGAGACTAAGGACAGACGGTTACTGTGTATTTTAACAGTGACGTTCTGTGAGAAGTTTCTGAGTTCTGATCTGTACTGTGTGAAGTCAAATGGACCTTGCACGGCAGAAATTTATGATGGGCTCACATATCCATGTCTGCCTTAAAGATTGCACACTGCTAAATACCTGCATTATCTCAATATTTCTGCATTCTTACAAAGTTATTTCTAGCTTCAATTTATAAATGTATTAAAGTGGTGGTGGTGCATTCAGCCAAATTTCAGTGCGTATGTATGTTTACAGAGGTGTTCATAGCTATTTATACCTCTCTATATAGGTATAGATATTGCAGATGTACCAGGCATTTGTAACATTTTTGCACTCTAAATAATTCAGTGTGTTTGGAGGTATTTGAAACAAAAACTGCCTTGGGATATCAGTAGGTCATACATTCAGTGAGAATCGGCTTCTCCATTAACTACCACTGGCATTGAATCAATATAGCGTGAGTTATGCTGTCAGCTTCTTCATTTCAGCTTCATAAAAATGTGAAATAATTATCCAAATTTCACAATGGTTTATCTGAAGCAGAAAGAGTCTCGGCGACTAATTTTGATGCAAGGCTGAGGAGAACAGCAGTTCTTTGTGGACAGGCTTTTGTGTAGAGAAGATAATAAGCGTTATAGTTTTCCTTGTTTCTCATCACACTTCTTTTATGTTTGGGTGTTGTGGGTTTTTTTCCGAATCAAGGTCTGTGTGTTAAGAGCCCATTTACACACTTGCCAAGTTCACTGAAACTCTGTAAACCACTGACTGAGGTAAATATGTAAGAACATACATGTTCGGGAGTGGAAATTCCTGCTTTAAAAGACTGATAAAGATTTTGCTCAAGTGTCATGAAGAGGAGGCTATATTAAATTCTTTTAATGGTATGTGTCTGAGGTTGACAAATTTCACACAACACAAGATCAGCTTTCATGTACTTCAAGATACCCGTCTTTCTGTTAGTTCGTGTGTGTGCAGAATATTCCTGGTCAGATCAAAAGCGTTTAGCATCAGTATACGTTAGGTTCTTTTCTGCTTATAAACTGTCTTCTGCAGCAAACTGACCTTTCTCTGAATAGGTCAACATCTTACAGAGCCCAGGGACCACCATCTGACCTGTGTTACAACGATGGATTTCTGGAGTATCTTCCCTGATGTCAGTACAGCTACTCCATTATATACTGGTATGAGAGCAGAAATTTCACTGGGAGCTGCCTTCAAGTATCTACGTAAACAGTTTAAAAACTTTAAATCCGTTTTTTTGCAGTGGTGATTAATTAAACAAAGGCTTTGCATGTAGCACTTACATTCTGCCAGAAAAAGTGAAGGACTAGCTCAGAGGAGATGGGCTTGCAGGTGAAGAAATCTTCTAACCTTTAACCTTTGAGATTGTAATTTGTGTTCATATTGGAGACAGCTGTCTACAGAGGCACTTACCAACAGGATTTTGCAAGGCTATGTGATTGCCTATGGATAAACGAGTCTACCTGTTTTCTATGCTAGTTATTTTATAATCTCTGTAAGCAGTAAAACTGAGATGGATATTCTGGTTTAGAAAAAGGAAAATAAAATTAGTTTACTTGAATTAAGAATGGATATTGCTGACAGACTCCATCACAGATGATCGGTGCAAAATTGATGTTACATATTACTTGACAATTTTTCTCTCATTGAAATTAAAGAAATTTAGGACGCTTTCAAACAAAGCTGTGTCTAATTCTGTAGAAGTGCACTCGTCTGCCTTGAGGGACCTTCAGAAATGTCTATTTATGATAAACCACTTCAAGCATAAAGTTTTCAGACATGGAGGATGTTAGCAACTATAAAGGAAAACCATGTCTGTTTAATTCAGATCATTTTCCAATTTATGTAAATGAAAGGCTTGCAATTTATTTTTTTCTCTTTTGCCCAAGATTCCAATTTTCAGTGCTTTATTGCATCAAAAGAGGCAAACAAAAATGGATGTATTTCCTGAGATGTGTGTTTAACACCAAACTCAGGGCAACAGGTACAATCCTGCAAGATATCATTGGGCTTGGCTTTGCGTGACACTACCATTAGTAAGTCCTCCCAAGTGGTTAAATTCAGTCCAGCTTCGGCATGGGATCTCAGGTGTTAGCTGTTATTTCACATCCATTTAGGATGGTTTTGTTGTGTTGATTTAGACCTTCTGCCAGGCTGATTTCTGGTTTGAGAACGTTGAGGAGTAGTGGCTAAGTGGGAGCTAGAAAATCCAGCTGAGTAGTGGTGCCACTGTGCTCAGCAGCCCAAATAACGATTCCACCGTGTATCTCATTACCTATATATGTTATGCCTCTTCTGTGGTGAGGGAGATGTGATAGTACCTTCAAAGTTTCTCCTTTATTTTGCTGATTGGTATCACTCACGTTCTCAGTCAGTAAAACAGAAATAGGCAATATAAAAAAAAAAAAAAGGTATCTAGTCTTGTACACAATAGGGTCATTGTGAAATTATTTTTCCTTCCAAAACTATAGGTTTTTATTCCCTGTTATCCTTCATTGTTCCATACATGATGAACCTAAAACTTGCAGCATACCACTGAGGTTTCTCCATATGCTCTGTATGTATGTATCGCGTGTATGTGTGTACATATACAAGTATATGTAAAATTATACATAGGGAGAAAGAAGCATTTACTCCTCAGGCTGTGTAACTGTCCCATGTGCAGATGGGAGAGGTGAGGTTAAAAACATGTGGGATGAGTGGAAGCTTAAACCGGGTTATATAAGTAAGTAATTCTTAACATTTTTTGTGGGGAAGATGTAATGATTATTATTGGATGATACTGCAGCCAGTGGACTAATCAAGTTCCTTTAAGTACTCAGGACATTGATTTGTTTTTAAGGTGAAGGTCGGTCTGTGAACGAAGACATCTGAAGCAACGGTCGTGATAGTAATGAACCAGCTGCAGTGTCATGCTTTCCCTCCTTGGGTTATGTTTGCTTGCATCATATACTTTGCAATGGATTTTTCTCACAGATCCAATACTGTCTATGACAAATCAGGTAGTTTAGTGAAGGTCCGGGTTCTTGATCTTTAATCCCAGAGTCCCTGAGAAACTCATTTAATATCAGTCAGCTCTCATTTCACCGGGGTGTGTGTATTCAGTGGATTCTATATAAAAAAGAATAACTATATTAGGATGGTATTCTGCCATGTTGTGTGCTTAATTGATCACATCCATGAGCTGAAGTATGAAGGCAAGGAAGTACAAGTACAAGGCTGGAATGCTTGTACCAATAAGGATCACTTTCACGTCAATAAAAAATCTCTGTTGGATATTTTAGATAGAATATTCTTTGTGATGCCTATATAGGAAGCACAGATATGAAAATACACCCTTATAGTGTTTTGGTCATTTAAATGCAGAATTCAGCATTGAATCCAGCATGGGTACAATTCGTTGCCTAAGGTTTCCTAGCTACTAGAGAGTGCACTCCTAATGCGCTCTGAAATAGGGAACACTCCCAGCCCTTGTGCAACGCTGGTTTTAGCTGTGCAGTTTACAAGTGAGCATGTAGAACTACAGACAGAGAATACATATCAACAGATGTCCTTACAGGAAAATACAGAGTAAATACCAAAGTAAAGAATATCAGTGAGACTATATGCTAGAGACTGATTTTTTTAATTTTTTTTATTTTTTTTTTCCCACTGTGCTCGAATATTGAATATTGTTGAACCAGCGTGAAAGCTCAGGCAAAGGTGTGGCTTCCCTAAAGCAGAGACAAAGGACAGGATTAAGAGCTATTTATTGTTCTGGGGATGAAAACCGGTTTACGCAGTGCAGTGGCAGATAAATACTGAAGAAATACTTTCTTTATATTAAGCATAGATTTAACACATAATGTGTTCTGAAATTAGACCAAAGGGAAATCCAAATGATGTGGCATTTCTTAATGTTGGTGAGTGACTTCCATTTCTTGGCATCACATATCTAATAGCCTCATAGTGCCTTAGAAACGTTACACAAATATAATCCAATAAGGCAAAATTCTAAATGAAAGAGACAGTAAACTTGACATAAAAGCTCTTAATCCCATGACCCTTTAATAGGAAACATGGAGAAGAGATTACCAAGGCACAGCAAATATTTCGGGACTGTTATATGCACAATTTTCTTTATTTGGCACAAACTTGTGTACTTACTTGTACAGAGTTGAGGTAGGAACTGGAGTTAAGCAGGTAGGGTATAAGAAATTAAAGGGCGCAGGTTGTGGGCTTTTTAGCCCTGCTAAATTTCATTGAACAGGCAAGTCTGCCTGCTTTTTCTTTCGCCCCATTCTGTTTCTCACTACGATCCTTTTGAAGGGTTTTCTATGCGAGTGCAACGTTTTGTGTGGGAACGCTGGGCTCGGTTACTGTGCTGTGGCACTTTACAGACCTGGTAGTCATAAAAATGGGTGCAAGAGATTCTAGTGCCTTGTCCTTTTTCCAATGTGGTGTATGTAAGATAGCTGTAAGAGAGAAACTTGCTATCTGTTTTATGGAGTGTTCTGCCCCACGATTGTGCCTTGCTTTGCAACTACCTAGTGCGTACTTGGGCTTATTTATTTGACACAAGGCTGTGTTGTGTTCTGGTTCGTCACCTCGGAGTTCGCGTGGAAGACTTGAGATCTTGCTACGCATGTCCGTGTTTAATAGCAGCTGACCATTAAATAATGTGATTCCTAATTACACACCCACTGAAAGCCCAGCAGCGCCTCTGGAATTTTATTGACATCCTCAGCGACTCACTGTGATCTAGACAGTGGTCCTTCTGTTTAAGTATACAGCTGTCCTCCATTTTCATGGAGGTTGTACATGTATGTACACTGGTTTGGATTGTTTTACTTTATTCAGACAAGAACGTATAGATACTTATCATTAAACAGAAATATTTTCTACCCTCTGCAGTGTTACAAGAATAATTTCTTTACTTTATCTCTAGAGAACAAACAACCAGGGAAACATATTGTTATCAGTTTTTTTAATACTGGCAATCTGGAAAGGTAGATACTGTGCTCTGTTACTGCACATTGTCAGCACAAATATGGTATAGACTTTATTAATGTTTACATTAGAAGCCATAATTTACTTGTGTGCAATTACTACAACAGTTTCGGAAGGCAGCCAACTGAAATACAGGTTTTGTGTTGTTGCTTCAGGTATGACTAATTTGTCGCTGAAAACCAAAAAAGGATTACTTGTATTTTAGTTGTACCTTATCAAACATGCACCAGTCAGTCCAGATTGGAACTGTATCCTGGATTCAAAGAACATTTGAGAGATGATGTTTATTAGAGAGAAGATAAATTGGTATCATGCATTATTTAAAAATACGGATATCTGATGAAGGCTGTCCCATTGCAATGACCAGCGAGCAGCGAGGGAGCAGTGAGCGCATATATATATATATATATATATGTATTCCTAACATATACATTTGCTACAGATAAACATGATGCCTTATAAAGTAACTTCAAGCAAAGGGTAAAGTTCCCTCACTGGTGTGGATCAAAAACTAAGGCCATAGTTACAGTGGACATTTTGACTTTGTTCGACTTGAGGGAGTGAACTTGAACCAAAATCTGAACTTTTGACCTGTGCGGTTTCTCGCTGTCGCTGACAACTAGGAGCTTGTTTCTGTTTGTTTTCCTCTGGTGTCTGGCCTGTGTATCTGAGCTCCTCCAGGAGGAGGACACATAGCAGAGGGTCACTAAGTGATGGAATCCAGGTTTAACTCCTTACCATAAAATGACCTTTTAAAAAGTGCATCATTTGGCACTGTGGTATCCATTGATCTCTGCTAATGTTTTTTTATCCTTTAGAGCACCATGAAAGCTCTGTGGAATTTAATCCTGTAACTCAACACAGGTGTGCTAGTAATTCCTGCTTAATAACGGCAAAATTTAAGTCTCCATTGTCAGAAATTATGCTGGTTGTGGAACCAATAAAATGCAGAAGGGCAGTAGGTTTTTGTTAATTGTGTCGACTCCTTGATTAAAATGTGATAAATTTTAGAAGATTCTGTTTTATAATTAATTAGTGTCTCCTACAGATATGCTGCAACTAGTGTCTGAAATTAGAGTTGCAGGTTAAAAAATGCAAAAAAGAAACTCAAGGAAAAGCAAAAAATAACCAAAGGCTGAGCATTGAAAAGCTGAGACCAGCAAGCAAATGTGTTCAGATACGCTCCTGTTGCGATGGTGTTTGAGCACTTGGGTTATGAAAGGCAGCTTCTTCTCTTAGGCTACCTTCGTGCAATAAGAGAATTGTTGCAGTCTCCCATCTGTAGCCTCGGGGCTGATAAATTCAGCAGCTGGATGAGTGGGTGACAGAAAGGTCATCTTACTGACAAACTATCCTATGTGTCTTTACAGATATGTAACATGTTGATTGACTGCTGGAATACATATTAGTTGTGATAGAAACTGTGTGTCTTACTTCAGGCTGTGGATTCATCAGGTACAGGTAACTTAGATAGTTACGTGTGGTGTCGCGAGCCCAGAGATGAAGTGACTGGATGACATAAGACTTTGTTTGAAATGTTGGGAACATAGCAAAAGGTTCAGCAGCTCTTTGGGTAAGCGTATAGAGTTGTATAGCATGCTTGAGACTCACACAAATGAGGTGAACTTCCTGGGCTTGAAAAATAGGGTTGGAGTAGTAATCTTGAAAAATGTCCTCCTTTGATATTTCTGGCCTGTTGGTTTCTAAGTAAGCCGGTAACAATAGGAAGAAGAGATTCCCTTAGAAAACTTCTGCATGGTTGTTTTCTATGGTTGTACCAGCATTGCAAAGAAAAGTACTTTGAGACAGCCTGTCCCAGTGAGCTGTGAAGAAAATGAAGCGGTTGGTAGTTCTTTCCCCTTCCATCTCACAACTCCCTGTGAAATTACTGGCATGTGTCTCAACTCAATAGCTGGGCCTGTGGAAATTTGCTTGCGAGCTTTTTAAAAGAAACTTTTTTCAGCGGTTAATCTCCTCTTTGTTTCAAGAGAAAAATCATAAGTATTTTCTTGCTGAAAAGCAAGCACTTAAAGAATGATCTTCCATTTCCATTGTGGTTATTAAAGCAGTCTGCCTAAGTTCTTATCCTTTCAAAGTAAAGCCCTCACTTTCAGATGCTTACTCAGGAGGAGAATACAAGTCTCCAACTTTTGAGATTCACCCAGCAGTTTTACTATAAAAGTACTTCTTTTGTTTGTTTGTTGTCTTTCTCCACAAAATGTTGGCAGCCATTTGAATTTTTCCTATAAAGTGGAGTTCCTATGAAATGTCATAACAAATCTCACCAAGTTTCCTGATAAACTTGTCAACAGCTAGGAATCTCGTTGTCAAGAAAAAGTAAAAAATTAATGTGCTTCCCGTCCATCCGTAATAACTAATTTTACTGAAGCTATCACTCTATGGAAGTACTTTTACTCCTCATACATTCTGGCTTGTTGCGCCTGAGCTGCTTGAAATACAGAACTGTGTTACATTTGGGTTTCCAACTGCGATATGCAAAGAGTTTCTATCGTTTCAGCCCGGTAGCATTTCAATGCAGTCTTACAGCACACACTCGTGCTGTCTTTTCCTTCTCTCTCCACATACAGCCAGTTATCTTAAAAAGGACTGAGAATCGGGACAATGAAAACTTGGCATGTGCCTTTTATTTTAAACAAACATGAATGATATTAAGTGTGATCTTCGAAGCCATTCATCACTATTAGTGTCATTTGGAGCTGGACTGCTCCCCCTTTTGTTTTTAGTGCATTTCCTTCTTGTGGAAAATGCCAGATTGACAGCCTTGAAAACTGAAATCCCTCTGTTTATCTTCAGGCTGCAATAGTGTAGTCAATGACAGCACAAACATCCCCTCTGCCTCATCAATATGCCTGAAGTGTGAGCGAAGGTGGTTCAGTCTCCGTGGCCATTAAATCCTGTTGATTCCGTCAATAAGGATGCCAGTTGCTGAAAGATGTCATAGTGACTTTGTGATCCGAATGACTGCTCAGAAGACACTGGATTGAGACACCAAATTCATCTCACATACCTCGGCGCATATACGATGGTAATGGTTTTCATTTACGGTGAATCTGGGATGGATTCAAAAGGTGTCTTAGATTTAAAGCTTTCTAGAATTCAATAACCATTCCCCTGAGCCACACAGTCCCTTCACTTACTTGAGAAACTTGTTCATGTTTTTTAACAGGTTCCTTTTCATGTATGAGGTCTTTATTGTTTTCAGTAGCTTCTACCAGTAGGAAATAGTTTCTAGGATCTGTGGGGCATGTGAATAAGCATACTGAAAGATTTACTTGAATGTAAAAAACTGCATCCCCTCTGGGCTGGCTGCATGTATTTGTTGTATGCTGTTAAACGAGCTGCAGGTACCTGTCTCTAATCTGAGTTCTGACCCTGCTTATGCCACCAACGGGGGTTGCAAAAGCATAAAGGACTGCAAGGAGAGCAAAGAGTCATTGGGTAGCCCCCAGCAAAGTCATCTTGCTTCCTGCCTCGGTTTCCCTAGCTAGAAACTGGGGACAGCAGTGCTCAGTGAGATACGATTTTAAAAACTGCTTAGTTTAGATGTGAGTATTTTATCTGGCATATAAAATGCTAAGTATTATTGCCACCTACTTAAGTTACCCATTAGCAGATTAAAAAGAAAAGGCATATCTTTTAGGTTTTTGGTTGTAACAAGACTTTCAGGCCACTGAAATGTGGTGTAGATAATTTGCTGTCTTCCTTTTTGTTTCAGAATGCTTCCCTGAAAGAGAAATATTCTTAGAAAATTCAAGTACAAGTAACAGCAAAGTTTGTTTCAAGAAAAACCTGTAGAAAACATATGAGCTTCATTACTTACCAGGCAATATTTAACTGAACTAGTATGCTGAACAGATGCTGCTCACCAAAGGGTGCTTCTGTCTAAAAATCATTTTGAGCAAAAAAAAAAAAAAAGAAAATGAAGAAAAAATTGTAGAGAATTTACCTGTGAAAAAGAAACCTGTATTTGGCCTAAAAAAAACCCAGAAAAAACAAAAAGAGACTTTTTTCCTAGTGTCCCAGGAGTTCGGTGTCTAAGATGAGTGTTAATGGTATGCACAGTCGTTTCACTGGAAAGGCTTTGTGTAATCAGTAGAATGAGAAAATTCTCAGTCAACACCCCAAACTCACATGAGTAAAATGGCTGTAGAAGAAATACTTTGGAGGTTCATTTACTGTAGAGGGTAGCTCCACCTGCATGTCAGACAGGCTAGGTATAGTATCAAGTGGCGTGCAGGGGGCGTGGGGAGGATTTAATTCCCGGTTCTGCAGTTGATAAGAATACTGCTGATGGTATTTTGGTGCTGGTTGCATCATCGTCCTCCAAATTGCTATAGTAAACACAAAAGCTTTTTCAAAAATTACAAGTTTACAGAACTTAAACTTACTTCATGTCAGCATCCTATTACGCATGGACAATCTGTTTCGTAGATAGAAGGCAAGATTCCAGTTTGCTGTGTGCTGACTGTTGGAATTACCAGGGTGGGTGGTAGACCTGAGTGCATGCTCTGCCGTCCAGGTAGCCACGCAGTGGCTGAGTCTCCGACACACGGTGCCCCTCAGTGCAGGTGTGTTGCTGAGAAAAGTTAGAATTGGCAGAGTGCGCCAAGTAAAGGACTTAGATTATTTCTTCCGTACCAGGAGCACAGGGAGACTACGGGGCAACTCTTAACCAGGTTTCTGATTTGATTCTGCAGTAGCAGAAATACAACTTTCATCTTATAGCATGCAGGTAAATCACAGGTGAGCTGATGTCCCTGTCGTTCCTCAGATAAGCTCTGCATTTTGCCTGTCATTATAGATGGTCCAAAACCATTTTGGATATCTTGAAAATGGCAGCATATATAATCTATCTCTAAATCCTATTGACATCCCTGACATTTATATCTTTGCTAACATTTTATTCCTGTGTATATCTTCAGCAAGAAGGGAGAAGACATTTCTACACTGAATATAGTTTCGGATGTATCAAATCGCCCCATCAACTGTGGCTTAAGAAATTTACAACTTTTTTCCATTGACTTTAAAGGGATCTGTAGTTTGGAGATGAGTAAACTATGGGAGGAAAATAAAACTTGACCATATTGCATACTGCAATATGGTGTATAGTTCTTTTTAGGGCAGTAGCTCTTCGTTAGTATATATTTTTTTCACTCTTTCAGGGTTCTCCCACATTCTTAACCTTAAACTATATATAAATTTTGTTAAACATATAAATATAAAGAATCTACATTAAGTTCATCGTGTCTGTGCCTTAAGGAACACATTTTTATTGTAAAAATTACACTTTTAATTTATGGCCACTTATAAGTAATATATTAGTAATCATTAAATGATTAATACACATTTTCCCCCTTAGTTATTTAGGGCAGTGTTGAGTAGGACAGTAAGAACTAATGCACATTATAATGTATAAGTGCTACGAAATAATGGATAGCATCCTGTAGTAATGTATTTTAATATTATTTATACATGTCTCTCTCATATGTTATACAGTGGAGCTACTTGCAATAATTTAACTTAAGAAAGCAATGCCTAGGCTCGTTATCCATTTGTCCAAAATTGTCATCTTAGTTTATAGTGATGCTGATATTTGCTATTTACCTTTTTAAAACATTAATGCTGTTTACTCCATCACTGTCTGGACCAGAATTTTTTAAGTGGCTCTGACCTAGCCCTGCAGTGCAGGCGGTAGGAAGGACTCCCTGCACCCATAGGGACTCCCACCGAGTTCAGTGGGAGTGCGCAGATGTGAAAGGCGCTCAGGGGCTGATTGCACCGCTGGGGGTTGGCCGGTGGAGAACTGCAGAGATGTAGTGTAACTGATCCAATAGGGACTCAGATACACAGCTGAACTTTCAGCGTTTCACAGTGCACACAACTGAACAGATAACTCTGTTTTATGAACCTGATTGCTGTGCTCCTTTCTCTTTTTTTGGTCACAAAATGCATGAAATGGAGGAAAATCTCAGAGTTCAAAGCTTTCTCAGAGTATTTGCTTGTTTGTTGTAGGTTTGTAACAGTTTGAGTACACCAAATTATTTAAGCTATTCCCTTGTAAATAATAATTTTGGTTTTGTGAAGTATCAAAATAACACAGAAGCATTTGGCTTCCATTTTGAAATACATGTTAAAAAAACACTGGTAGAGTTTTCGTATTGATTATTCATTAGTATCAACGTGGCAGAATCCTAGTAAGGAAAGAGGAATTATTTTAATGAAAATGCAGTGGCAGAAAAATAAGCAAACAGGATTGAACAGTTGGTATTCTAATGGCTAGCTTTTTGTCACGGAAGTTAATGGGTACTTTTAAACTAGCTTCATGTAGAATATGGGTAGTCCAATAACTGCTTTCTACTGATTGGAAATAACGTAGGTAACAGCGTGACTGATACTGAGTAGTACTCTAGGCTTGCAGTACTGGATTCAGTGATGATGCATAATGGTGCTTCTCTGTACTCATTTCAGATCTGGGCTGTAGTTTCTAACAGGTATAATACATAAAGATACACTTTTAAAGGCTTTCCATATATGTCCCCAAATGATGCAATCCTAAAATGGTACTTTTAAACTAAGTATGAGTGGTGAAGTGGCACAGTGGGACTCGGGAGTTTGCGCTTACAAAGGTTTAGCTGTACTATGCCGCATGGTAGGGTGTTACTAGCTTGACTAAGCACTAACAAACCTACATGACATTTTGAGTGGAAATGATTTGAATTCATACAGCTGGGAGCTGGCAGAGAGAACTCGTGTTTGTCTGTACCCATCCATGTAGACATACCCTAGATTTTCAGCTTAGATCTTAGTAAAGAAAGAAAGGAAGGATCCCACTATTCCTGGGTTCCTGTGAAATACTCTGCTGAGCTCAGTTTAATTTCCCATGGATAGGTGTCCACCAGTGCCAGAACTGTCACATCTTACACCCAAACTGACGCAGCAGTAAAACGAAGCAAATATGATACTTACCCAGTTTTTAAAGTATGTATCTTGCTGCCATATATAAATCTCATCTGGCATTTCAGACTATATAAAAAGAACTATCCTGAAAAAAATTTAAAATTGTGGTTGCCATAATGTTTTCAGAAGAGCTCATTCTCCTCTGTTAAAGACATAAAAACCTGCATATCTTTCCATTCATTCTCATTATGGTTCTCATTAATAAATGTTCTAATACCATAGCTTAAAAAGCTGTTTTGCAGTTCTCTGTTATTGAGGATTGCTTCAGATTTCAGGTGGAAGGAGGTGGTTTGAGATGTTGCTGGCTTTCATTCCATACTTTAGGGAAGAAAAATGCAGGCCTTGAGGTTCAATAGTCGGTTTTTCTCTTATCGTAGCTTCCAATTTTTCTGTGTTCAGATTTCATTATAATCTGGCTTCCACTGTCTGTCTTTCAGTGAAGTGACTGTAATTTATACACACTTGTTTACTGTATGCTAGTTTTTTTCTGCCACGTTTTCTCTAGTTTTATAGTAAATATGAAGTTTCATCTATCTGTTCCTGTTTACTGTGTTTTAAATTTTTGAAAGTGAAGCATTTTCCCAGGGTGGCAGTAGGAATCCTCCTCCGGCTCTGGGAAAACAGTAGGTACAAACATAGAAAATCGCAGCACTAAAATACAAAATTGTGTGTATTTTTTTTGTAAATATGTGTATCTGAGTAAACTGAAGAATGAATATGATTAGAAATCTGCATTCTTGCAAGACCCATCTACTGTATGAAGTTTGGACTTTTGAGATTTGCAAGGCATTAGGAGATTTTAAGATAGAAGACAAAGAAAGCCGATGGCTTCATCCTGTTTAATGTAATGAAATTTATTTAGTTTGAAAAAGGGAGAAAGCTAACTGTCTCCAGCATAAAAGCTCTTTAAATACATTAGTTCCTGAGAGGCCTGCAATCTGAACATTGCCACTGTGCTTTTTAGATGAATTAGATGTTGTCTTCCTTCATTCCATATAAATTGTGGGGCAGAATAGCTTCTGAAGTTCTTTTAATACAGGAGGATACTCAGGCATGCAGACTCGAATTGCAAGTACATTACTGTGTAACAATGGAAGTGTAATTCAGGACTATGTTTCACTCATGTTGTCTATTAAGGTCCTAGAGCATCCCAAAGATCTACTTAGCAAGTAAAAAAATACCCCTTCAACCAAGATCTACTTGGCAATAGTAACCCCTCCTTCATTTCACTGCATTATGGAAAGTATTACACAGGCTTGGGCTGTGGGCTGGATTGGGTTCAGAATACGCAGGATTGGGAGAGGGTGTACGCTTTTCATACAAGTCAACACCTGCATGTTAACTTCTCTCTGTAGATAATACCTGAGGGAAGGTCCTTTCCTGGAGAACCGTACAGCTCCACGAGAAGGGGTGACACAGCGCAGAATTGCAGGTTTCTGTTGCTTAGAGTTCTTGTTTCCTGATCTGCTTGAGATCAGCTTCACGCTGATCTTACTAATGCCACGTGCACTGCACAGTGCAAGATTCTGTGCTCTAGTTTTTTCCTATCAGTTTTTATTCAAGATGGCTGTATGACTACATAGATCCTGGTTTTTAGAAATGTTTTCTATGCTTATTCCTAGATTCACAAATGTTACTAAGATTAAAAGAATGCAAACGATCTTCAAACCTGAATTCCTGTGTATGTGAACCGTAGGCAGGTAATAACAAATCGTGCATTTTAAAAGATACTACGTTACAAAGCTCTTTAAGCAATGGTGAGTTTCATACCTTCCATGGTAGTCTGTTACAGTGTTTAATTATCCGGAACAATTTTGAACAAAAATCAGTACATTTGGCCTCATTACTGTAAGCCAAAGAAGAGCTTTTTTAAAGCAACCTCCAGACAGGATTTGTAAACATCAACTTCATTTTTATTTGGTACAAAGCACATTAACAGCAGCAGCAGCGAGAGAGCTAAAATTTTACAAGTAGAGAATTAATCACAGCAGGTGATGACAGGCTGGTAAAGTGTCTCATTAGTAAAAGAATAACAAGGAGTTTAATAGAGAGTCAGTGTTTTGTAAGTGTAATGGCCTGGGTTTTCAAAACGGGTTGGTGATTTGGGAATGCCTATAGTTTTGATACCAACTCAAAACACCCAATTTTCAGAAGACATTTAAAACCTTTTCCTGCCACTGCTTTAAAGCATTTTGCAGGTGAGCATCCCAAAGTCAGTAGCCTCTTTTATCAGTCTCAGACAAAATTCTTGACGAAGAAGAGCCTAGATTCAGAATATTTTTTGCAGCTGATATAAAATATCCCAGACGCAGACAATGTAGTCGGAGCAGTGCCGGTTTACAGTAGGTGAGATACTGCCCCTTCCATGAACTCCCTGCAGGAGGAAAAGGCTGTATCGTTCCAAGGGAAAGCTGTGTGGGATGTGGGAAGCTGGCCCCCACGCCCCTACCCCCAGTCATGCAAGTGCAACACTTACCACAATACAGTACTTGGGAAACGCTGCACTGTAAGCACGCGCTCTGCTTGCAGCAGGGCTAACTAACACAAGAGCTAAGCTAGGAGAGGGCATAATAAACACAGCTGGCAGAAGCAGGAGACGGAACCATAAAAGACAAGAACAAGCTGCAACTTGAATGGGCAGGTTGGAAAACGGAAGATGCAAGGAAGAAATTCCTATATTATTTTAGCTATTTTGAGGATGAGCCAGCACTTACAGCAAGCGTACTGGGTAGTTTACTCTTGTGAAGTATAACTAATCTCTTCAAACAGATTATCTGTAGAAATACTTTTTTTTTTCTTTTTAAGCTTTCGTTGATACATTTAAATATATTATTTTGATTGTTTTTTACCTCACAAGTGCCTTTTCTTCAACTACTGAGTATGTAATCTATATAACCTTGTAACACAGTATATTGCAGGTAGGCATTTTATAGCATGTTTTATTTATATTTGGCTGTTGTTGTGTGCCATAACAATGTTTCTGCTGCTTCCAGTTTCACTCATTAGAGCAGGCAGGACAATGGGCAAAGCATCCTGTAATAACTAAGAGCTAAAGCAGCGCAGGGATTTCAGCAATGCCTAATTCCTAGAGGCCCTCACCTGGTGTGATGTGTAGCTACAAGTTAGTAGACTTTGTAAATGATACAGGAAGAAGTATGCACAAAAAACAGTTAACGAAATGGAACGTGTGATGTAGCAAGACCAAAAGACAGAAAAGATGGGCCGAGGTCTGTAAACCCCATTGATGTTGAAGGACCTAATTTGTTTAATGCTTCCAACTGAAGTACATTCATCCTTAAGGATACAAACCTATGTACTGAGGAACTTCAGAGCTTTTTAAAGCCAGGTAGCTTCTGCACAGGGGTTCTGAAGAATTAACTTTCGGACCTTTGCGTACTTAAACCAGGAATCAGATAATGTCTTTGGTGACATTTGCCATAAAGATCAGCTCTGCCTTCTGTGCTCAGAGATAGCGCCTTTCTCTACTAGAGCTGCCGGCTGAACAGCAGCAGTGCTGCTGTGGCAAGCGGTGGCAGGATCAGTGCCCGTACTTCCGTAACTCACGCGCTGAAGTGCAAGGTCGTCTGTTGGTGCAAGGAAACCAGATTTTTCTTTTGATGCTTCCCCCTCAACTAAATCTATCAAAGTCACAGGGAGAATTTTGATGCCCCCACCAATCTACTGAAGTCACGTTGAGAAGATTTTTAGTGTTAGTTATATAGCCAAATTATTTCTAGATATTCAGTTCACAATAAATCTACTTAGGGTGCTTTGTTCTGATGAAGTCATTTAAATGTATTATATTAAAAAATTACATTTTCAGAAGCTTCTCTAGACATTTCTTAATCGGTTGTCATGGTGATGTCACTGATTACGGTTTTTAATGTCCCATTTGAAGATTATGCAGTACTTAATGATCCAAAAAGTAGGTCTAAATTTTTTAAAGAAAAAAATCTTTTCATGGAATGAATTACAGAGGTTACTCATAGTAAAAAATACTGACAAAATGCAAATGACACAATGTAAAGAAAGATTTCCTTAAGATTATAGGCCTAGAAGATGTTCTACATAAAGCACCTTTTTAATAAACATAGCAATAGAATTAAAGAGTTGCAATCACTAAAAATGTGGATATGGATAAGAGTGAAGAACACCTGAAATATCCTTGTGCAATCTTCATCTCTCTTTACAATTACAAAATGGTAATGGTCTGGAGAGCGTGTGAAATTATTTTCTATTTTAAAGGAATTTGTTGTGACATATTTCTCAGATCCTGGTTGGACTGTCACTTTGATTTAGGTAGCTTCGCAAGCTACAGCAGAGTTCTAGCTGGGAATCCAGTTTCAGCTTCACCTGTGTTCCACATTTGGAGGGAAAAAACCCCTCTCATTATTTTTATGTTTCAGACTATTTTCTCATCCTGAAAGGATAAAATGTCGCTAGCGGTTGCTCTAAAAAAAAAAACCCAACATATTCCTTTCATAACCAATATTTTAAATTTCAAGAGGTATTTTTGTTGACTTTTTAAACCTTTACATTTATAGAAATCCTAGACTGTAACGTCTCCTCTGTACATATTCTTCCTTTCCATCCAGACAGTCTGGAACAATACACATAAACTTCTTATTACAATGCAAATTGCTGTTTTCCCTGATCAAGACAATATCACTTCCTATTTAAAAATCAATTTCTATTTAGGTCCATTTCCCCAGAACTGATTGGGAAAATTGCATACTATCCTTGTGAAATCAAGAGAATTTTCAATGACATAGGATGCACTTACATCAGCGCTCAGGTTTGGAGCAGGAGGGCACTGTGAAGCTCAGTTGGTCATTTCCAGTTGCTGTGCTTTGTTGTGCATCAAGTGTGATCTCGGAGCACATGAACTGGGTTCCAGTCAGTTTCACTTAAACCGGCAGATTTCTTCCAAACCCTAATGAACCTGCCTAAAGTTAGTCCAGAATAAATCATGCGAAACGCGTGTGACATGGGCATCAAGCCCTCAGTAACAGCTGGTTCTGTCGCCCCATCCTCTACTGTCTCCTACTGCAGGTACAGCACTGGTGTGTCAGGCGGCTCTCTGCATTGCGCACGTGTGCCTGTGGAGTTCATGCATGCAGGCAGGGTGTCCTGGTTTGAGGTAAAACGGAACCAATTTTCTGTTCAGTAATTTTACTTTTTAGCTCGACCTCTTCTAACTGCTGAGATGAACAGCGTGTTGTGCAGAAACTGTTGGCTCTCAGAGTGATCAGACCCATGTTTGTGGTTGCTGCCAAGGGATGGGATGCAGAGAGGCTCCTGCTTACGCTTATTGCTGTCACAACCAAGGGCAGCGAACTTTGGCATTTGCTCCGTTGGGGGGTCAGAAGCGGAAAAGCGTAGAGGGGTCACCCCTGTGGGGAGGAGCGGACAGAAGAGGTGACCCCAACATGACCAACAGGGTATTCCATCCCATCTGCCTCATGCTCAGTATAAAAGCTGAGGGATCAAAGGGTCAGTCTTCTTTCTCCAATGGCCGGCGCCCCAGGAGGACTCTGTCTGTTTGTCTGCCTTTGATCCCGATCCGGAATCCAGATCCAGAATCCAGTTCCCGTCAATCACTGAGTCCAGTCTGGGACTTGCCCAGTGCCCACTGGTAGTGACGTGATCGTCATCCTGGGAGCTTCATCCTTTTTGGTGTATATTTCATTATTTTCTTTTTATTCTATTATTAATGTTTCATTAAAGTAGTTTAGTTTTTTTCTGAACTCCTAAGTGTCTTTCTCTCTCTCCCTCCCCTGCTTGAAGAGAGAGGTGGGGAGAGCATCTGTTGTCTGCCTCGCTGGCCAGTCCGGTCCAAAGCACGACACAGGGGCAGTTAGCTTCCTGAACCCAGGAACTACTTGGCAGATATCTGCTTGGTCTTATTTATACCACCTATTCTGCTATTCATTCTCTCTTACATTTGTAAAATTACATAGTCCTTGGGCTGATTTGTAGCACACTGAAGAAGAGCGAACTGTTGGTTTGCTAGCAAAGGAATTGTAAAAATAGTGAAGGGAATAGAGGAAGGAGAGAATAAGGAATAATGAGAGAGAAAATAAATGATAAGGAAAAAATACACCTCAATTCATACTATGTGATCGTTCATCTTTGTTGAAGGCCTAGGTTTGCAGAAATATTTAGACACTTCAATCTCATTGCTTTAGAAGAGAATTAGGTACCTATATGCCTTGACTTTTGGTTAATAAAGTGACTGTTTACCTTCCTGAAACAACAAATTTTTCACAAAATCCATTAAGAAATGTCTTTCTATCAAGATTTCAGGTTCTTGCTTTTCGTTTCTTGGCAGATCCCAAATTTCTGTAGCTATAAAGACTTTCAACTGGATCAAGGGTGCAAACACAAGTAATAATGAAGACTTGTGTTGTGGCAGATTCAGAAGACATCAGAAAGAAAGCAGTGCATTTTGTGCATAAGGAGAGTTGGAGCTTTTCATAGTCGTGAAGTTATGTGGGTCAAGTATTTGATTCACCATGCAATGAGCAAAACATTTTTTGAGAAAATAACCATCTTCTAACTGTCTTTTCTAGACATTAATGGTCACAGAAAATATGCTTCAAAAGAAATATGCTTTACTCATTGGTAGAGGGAAAAATGTACTGGGAAAATGTTTTTTGAAAAATAAACAAAAAAAATCCCGAAGAAGTCCCAAAATAATACTCTGTTTTGGAAAATCTTTCTTATATTTGAACTAGGCCTATCTCATCCCTGCTGTAACAGACCTAGAGCAATTCCTCTGTCCTGCTTACAAAATGTTATCCATTACCATAATACTCATTCAGGCTACTTTACTTGAGATATGCTGGAGAGCAATTTGTTAACAGGGAATAAAGGGCAATTTTCATTTCATGCTTTTCTGCTTTTGAGAGCATGGTCTTTTAGTTTGCAAATTTTTTCTTTTTTTTCTTTTTTTCTTTTTTTTTTTTTT
>VYXH01005096.1:2115153-2194631 GCA_013397275.1 Burhinus bistriatus | reverse complement strand
AAAAAAAAAAAAAAAAAAGAAATTAAATTTGCTGCTCAGGCCCAATTTTACTTCATCAGAGCTCCATGAACTTGCACGTTTGGCAGCATGTGTATTGTGTAACCAAATCTCCATACAGGTAACTGTTCTGATAACCTCCAAAACGTTATTCATGTTTATCCACAATGGGTGCAAACACTATGTAAAAGAAATAAAGAAAGATACCGCAAATGTCTTTAAAGATACATTGGAAGGGAGTCAGCAGAGGAAAGCTGAAGAAGGTTTCATGATCTGTAGATTACTGGGCATATGCTGTAATAACCAGAACATGAAATATCTGGTGCTCTTTTGCAGCCACAAATACTATGTTTGGCACGTAAGGAAGTCTGACTATAGAAAGAGAGTGGTTTTATTCAGCCAGAGGCTTAAAGATAAAACCCTTCAGAGCTGAACCTAATTGTCTTTTGAGGTGTGTGGTAAGGTCAAAGCTGTACTTGATGGTAATTATAGTTGCCTTCCCATGAAATCTTTGCAATTGTACTCAAAACAGTACCAAAATCTGAGCTGTTACCATTTTTACTGCAGAGAGATAGACTGTTTCCTCTTTCTTTATAGTAAATCATGCTGATTTAAACAATCATTGTATTTTAGTGTTCTTTTGGTTCTCATTACTGCAGTTAAGCCAATATCAGTCAAAATAAATTTCACAAAAAAGATTAAAGGGAAATAGTAAGAAATAGTGTAATAAACAGATGGCTATTCTGATCAGGAGAGCAACCTACTTAGAAACCCAGTCAAGAAATGAACCGCCTCTTTTCTTAGAAAAGGCAGCCATTCTTTATGAGCATTCACCTCCCTCCTAAAGTATTTCCCTCACTCCTTAGCAGTGAGAAAAAATGCCACATACCTTTCTGTGTTCTTGCAAAAACTTTGCACCTTTTTCGTAGCGTAGGATCTGCTTGAACAATGGTACTTTTTAATAAAGAAAATAAGCGTAACACCGCAAAATGATTCTCACTAACCAGTCTCCCTAGCTTTCCGTATCTAGAAAGCAAACAAGAAAGGAAAAGGAAGAAATCCAAACCCCAGACCTCCCCTTGTACATTCCTCTTGTTGACTATTTAGGCCTGGTAGACTGAGGCTTCCAGGCTCTAACAAATCATCTAGCCTTTTTTTAAGGCCTCAGCTCTGCTGTTTTGCTTTCAGCTTAAAGTTTGCATAAATTCATGCTATTTCTGTCCTTTTTTACCTTCAGTCTTGTTCTCTGAAGTCACGTTGCTATGAAACATTGTGCCTTTTCAGTTTCTGTTGACATGAGTGAGTCTTGATGCTTGGCAGCACTTGGCGGCAGAGTGCCAGGGTTTGTCCCCTCAACAGCTCACGCTCTCCCTACCGTGTCTTCTCTAGAAATCCCTCCTGCCTTTCTTCATTTCATCAATTAGCTTCCTAGCTCCTTTGGCACATCATCACGGTCCCCTAGGTTTCCTCAGGATGATCGCTTCTATTTTGTGGTCTGTGTCCCTCTCATTATTATGTAGAAGCATGCGACCGAAGGTATTTCTATTTCAGTTACCTTTAGGAGGAGAATGTTTTTCAAGGGGTAGATCTCTGTGTACACCTCATCATAGTTTAAAAAAGGAATATATTTAAGATTCATAGAGAACTACATTTTAAGTCATCTCACCTCTTCAGCCTTCTTTGACTTCATGCTTTTTCTTATTTTAGATAACCTATTTTATCTGTATTTGCACGGAATCTGAGAAGTTCCAGCGTTCCAGTTGGCCTCTCTGTGAACTATTCACAAATTCTTCCTTGTCTTGACAAACTATAAGATAAGCATTCCTTCCGTAGAAATGTTCACTCCGGCTTCTATATGTGCATAGTCATACTTTGGGAAATTTATAGAAGGACTCTGCTTTAGCTTCACTTCTTTCAGTGGTTGGGGTTTTTTGAGGAAAGGCAAGTCCTGTTAGAACAAGAGAATTTTGAATGCTGAAAAACATAAAGAATGTTATTAAAGTGCGCAGCAGCATTGTAATTTAAATGCTTTCTCTGTTTGTGACAACAGATTGTGTTTTATATATTTATTACCGTTTACACACTATAACTGCAATCCCTCATTTGTTCACAGTAATGGTACATTTATGGTCATACAATAGCTTGTTTAGGCCAAATATAGGTCATTACATTTCTGTGAAGTATTCTTCGCTTTGTGGCATTATATGCTGACCTTTTCTTTCTCAGATGAAATAATTTCATACTAATTTATGTAAATTTTTCTCTTTTTTTTGTTCCTTCATCCGATAGATGGAAATTTAATGCACCATTGTAGACTGACTGGCGTGCGTTCACGCTAATGATGAAGTGATTAGCTCTTCAAGGTGGCATAAAGGATGCTAAACCAAATATATTTATTTGCCATTGAATATTCAGAAAAGATCACGGTCTTACTTAATTACAGTTCAACAGTAAGATACATGATAGGTGATTTTCCCCCTAAACTTGAGGCCTTTTCCATACTGGCATTCAGTTTGATTAATGTTTACATTAACAGCAATTTATTGGTCACTTGCTCAGCAGAAGCTTTCCAAAGACAGATTATATATGCTAATATATTACGACTTACATCCCCATAAAACATACACAGATTACAAATTGGAAAATAGAGGACTGATTAACACTGATCAGCAGATGTGTATGCTGATATGATATATTGAGAAAACCTGATTTTCAGCTTCATTTAGTCAGAATCAACATGTTGACCATCATTTTGAAGAATGCCTGTGTGAGCTTTGAAACACATCAGTAAGGTCCTATTGATATATTCAGCCTTGTTTTTCTATAAATCTAGAATAGATAATAATATGATTAAGTTTAAGATATATATCTCTTTTGCATGGGATTTGAAAATGAAACAACAATTCCATAACTGCGTAAGTAAAGATACCCTGGTAAAGCAATCCAAGGATGATATTCACAGGGCTGATTCACACAGCCCAAAAAATACATTTCTGTATAGATGAAAACTGATATCGCCCTTTTTTATGTAGTGTTCTTAGATACTTTTATTGTGATGAGAATAGGAGATACGATAAGAAAGAAATCACAGCATAGCTAAAATCAAGAAGGAAAAACTTTAAGGAAATTAGTGTGTTCAGAGATCGTTATCTGTGTGTTGCAATATGAAAGGAATAACTTCCACTTCTGGTAAAAGAAATGTATCAAATAAAAACCCACTTTATTCTTGTTTAGCGCAAGTACATTCGCACACAAGTGCACCATATGCTAGCGGGCAGCAAGACTAAGGCAGATGTGAAGGTTGATGAGAGAAGCACACGGAACAGAGAAATCAGCATGAAGAAGCCGGCTGATCTTACTCACAGCCCATAATCAGAAAGGAACATGTCATTCCTGTTTACTCCTAGGCAGTGCTGGGAAATGAATAGCATTAAACATTCAGCAACATTATTCCTTTTCTATGTCTGCATAAATTTTTAACAGTTACAGTGTCAAAAATAATTTGTATAAGTTTTAAAGCTAGGAAATATGTTCAATCATAGTATGGCTTTGCCAGCCAGTCCAATAACATTAATTTCTGAGTGCGGTTCTTAAAGTCTGAATTGGACTATTTTTGAATCACTTTTAAATTAAATTTTAAATTTATGCCAACTTCCTTCACATTACAAAAGGCTGTTTTAGCCTACTGAAAGGTAACCCAGAAAACTTGTGCCTGTTTTGTCAGAGACAGCTTTGCCAGCATGCATACACTCGCATACGTGAGTACCTGCTTTTTTTGTCATTACTGGTGATATGAGATACGTATGTATTTTATACACACACACACTCTCATGTTTACTATAGAACATATACCTTATTTTAAGTTGCTCTTCTTACGGAATGCCATTTCAAGTATGTCTATACTGTAAGTCCTACTTCTGGTGTTTTTATGGTCTCACAGACCTACCCCCAGCCCAGCTTTCAGGCTTCCCACTTCCATTGATATTTCCTCTCCACCAGCTTTAAAGATCTTTCAGACATTTGAGCAATATGTCATATTTTCTCATCTGTTGTGAACAAGGTTCAGGTCACCCATGCAGTCTGTTCAGCTACCATAAGTGCTTCCTCTTAACAGGTGGGGAATGCTGTGCCGGAACATAACACTAACGTAAGGAGATTCATGAACTTGAAGAGCTTTTCTCTGCCTAGTCAAATCTCTAAGCATTTCAAATTTTATTAACCTCTACTGTTATCTGATTTAATATTCCAGTGCATTATGGCTTGTAAGCAATGTGGGTGGACCATCAATAAATGGCTTTGCTGTTAGATACAAGTCTGATGTAGGAAAAGAGGCGTCTGGCTTTCTTCTCCGGTCAGGAGGACAAACCAAGGCAAACCACTGTGTGTCCTTAGCAACTTTGCTACCAGAATTTCCTTCTAAACATTCCCAATTGCAGCCTCCTTATTTTGACAAATACGTCACCTTCAAAAGAGCCTTTAGTTTCAGAATTAGGTCTTCTCTTGAAAACAAACAAGAAACATACAAAGCATGTAAAAACATGTTTTACGGAGCAAAGGTTTTAGGATGAAAATGGTTTTGATTTTCCAACTTCTGTCGAGAACTCTGTAGCACTAACTTAGTGTGTAAGTGAGTATTTCTGTACAGGATGGCATTTCCTCCAGTCTAACCTTCTTACAGAAAAAATTTCCGTAGGTGGGTACTTCAATAGTTCAGTTTAAATTCTGCTTTTGATCCACAGTCTGGGAATTCTGCACTAACCACAGATATCTGTCCGGAAACCCGTGTAGTGATAGTATCATGTGCTGATATTTGTCTTCCGAGTTCATCACTTTTCAGAAGTGAAATAATAATTCTGGAAGAATATGCAGTATGGGTATTAGATTAATCACTTACGTATTTGTTAAGAGAAAAAAACATAAAGGAATTTATGCCCTGTACATTTTTACAGTTAATGAATAAACTATGGAAATTATTGCATTTGTTCACAGAAGAGAAACTCTTACTTACGTATTTACCAGTACAACCATCTTGTGAATATAATATAATATAATATATTCCCCTTCTGTTGTACTTGAACAACAACAAAACCAAAAGGTTTTCTAAATCTGTTCATTTCTTTGGCTCAAACAGCAAAAAAGAGAGGCAGTTTGTGCATGTATTTTTTTTAAGAAGAATAAAATCATCCACCGTCTTAACGGAAAGATTAAATAGCTTTTACAAATTATCCAATGTAGGTTTTGGAGTCAAGAAATTGAATTTTTCATCATGTCAATATTTGGTGATTTGGAAGCAATGAAGGTATATGGTATTAATAATAATTTAACTAGCATCCAAATTTATTGTCTTGATTTTTTTTTTTTTACTAGTTAGACGGGAATTAGATATTGGAGAAGACTGCTGTGGATTATGCGATGGATCACTTTGGTACTGTGGAAGGAGCACAGCCTGCATAAATTGAGGAAGAAGGAAAGCAGTTTATTTGCCAGGGGCCCAAAGACACGGGTAAAGAAGGCTTCAACCCTTTGTGCTGCAGTGTGAGCGTACGTGCAGTCACAGTGCGTTCTTCTAAAGGAATGCTACTGAAGACATGTCTTGCTTTCCCCGGCAGTCAGACCACTCGGAAGCTGCATCTCTTTCTTCCTGATACTGCGTACTTGGAAGTACTTAGCTGAAGCTGAACGCTGCCAATAATACGTCTTTCTTAGAGAACAGCATTTTGTGCCAGAAGTTGCACACAAGTATGGCAGAACTGTATATCCATATTAGGTCTTCAGGCCCTATTGACTACTTTAATGTTATCCATTAGTACTCAGAAACCTGAATATTAAGGCTCCTGAGTACGGATAAACAGTATTCTGAGAAACGTTTCTCATATGAATATAGAGCATCCGCCTTCACTAAAAGCAGAATAGTTGTCTGCAGATCACTGAAAATCTGGGGATTTCACCAGTTGAAGATATTTAATGTATTTTCCTCTGATTCTAACTCAAATGAAAAAATCTGTCATGCTATATTATCATGTTACTGTGCTGCAGTAGAGGAAATACCAGGTAGAAGTACCTGTGATAGAAAAAAAATACCATGTGTTGTGTTGGTGCTAATATTTAAATACAGGAATCTGTGAGTCAAGAATATGAAAGCCAACAATGAACACTGTTTTCTCTCAGTCAGATGCATTGCAGTGTTTTGGGCCTTTAAAGTGCTTTTTACGAACCTGAGATCATACAATTGAGGAACTACATTACACTGCTCATGCCTTGTTCAGATGTGCTGACTTTTGAATACTTACTTACCTCTGTAGTATTAAAAGTGCATTAACATAACTCATTTAGACACATTTGAACATAGTTTTTGGTTTATAATGCAATAATGATTTTGAAAGTACGGTATAATCATGCAGTTGGTACAATCTATTTGTAACGTTGGCTAGGATGTCTCCCTTGAACCTTGTGAACGTAGGGGATGGTTAGTAAGCCTGAGGAAGCCCTCTATGGCCGTCTGAGTATGGTACATGCTACAGATTTCATCCTGTCCACAAGAAATTTTTGTATCAAAGGTTGCAGAATTTTCTTAGCCAAGTCCAAGTAGTGTCTCAAATTCCTGCCAGCATCCTACTTCAGACTTCCTTGATATCTTTTTTCAGTTTTAAAAACTGTCATTATTCAAACATTTGTGCATTTCCCTGTCTTCTGTTTATGGTTGTTGCTAATTGAATGTGTAAAAACAAGCAGGCAGCTATTTCCAGTCACGTTTTGGGAGGGTGCATCCTATTGTGGTAGATCAGTGTTTGTTGGATGCAGAAATAGATGTATAATTTAAACTTGGACAAAATCTAATGCTGTATGTTTATGTTTGTGTGCATACACATATGCACATACATGTATATATGTGTGCGTGTATATATATCCACGCTATCCTGTCCTCATGCACTGGCAGCCTTCTAAGTCCTTTATCTGTTTTTCTTTCAGAACAAGATACCTGTTTGCATACCAAATCAATTTGGAAGTGGTAGCAAGGTAAAAAAAGTCAGTAAATCTTAGGCAGGAAAGTGAAAGGTCATATGTTGGAAACAAAGAGGAAGAACATCAATTGTATGCAGCAAATACTGTTTATCTTTTTCATTCATCTGTCAGTTTTGGAAAACAGTATGTTATCTAACAGTTAAAAATAGAACATTTTACAGAAATGCTTGTTCTAGATCTTAAGTTCCAGTTATTGTCTATAGTACATTGATAACTTAATTTAGTGCAACTTTTATAAGCAGCAAACCTACAGCTGCCTGCTGTACCTTAGATGGTTTCAATACTTGTTATAATCCGATGTGTAAGTTAGCGTACCATGAGGAATAGGGAGTCTTCCAATTTATTAGCTGAAGTATCTTACATCTTTCGATGCTAGAAAAAATTTTATATTGACATATCCAGAGTTTTTATTGAAGTTATATTAGTGCTATCTATCAGGGATATGCTAGAAAATCTATAACTTCCACCAAAATGTTGCCCATGTGAGCAATTCAGTTTATGAAGTACAATCTTCCCAGGCTGGCTTAGTGCCTCCTGGTTCATTTTTCAAGCTATGTGATGTTTAATGAATTTGTCAAAATAAAAACTAATACACAGTTTCACGTCTGTCATCAAATTATGCTTTCCAATATACGGCTAAAAGTATGAAAAAAGACACCTATATGAAGGTCTGCAAATGGAAAACATCTCAGGTCTATGCTATTCTATTTCTTGTTTTGACACTTCTTTGCAGTCTCAGAGATGTTTTACTTTGGTTGCAATTACACTGGGAGTTTGTCCAGATGAAGTAATGACAGTGTTTCATTATGTGAAGCATGTAGGTATTTGTCTGTGGTGCACCATCAAGCCAGTCAATATATTTGCAAAAAAATAAATACAAGGAAAGGTTGAGAGGTCTTTATGACCTTGTTTAAAGCAATCTCAGATCCCATTTTCTAAACTACTAAACAGAGATTTTCAGACTCATTTGTTTTCTCTTACATATTAAGTCAGAACCTTATATCAGCTAACAGACTGACATTTTTAAAATAGCTTGACATAATGTTTGCCCTGTTTATGTATGCTGCATCATTTTCCCAAGGCCTTAAGTTTCTTTGAATAAAGCTAAGCACAGCAAGCCTTTAGGAATACTAAAAGGGAAAATGATTTCTCTGTGCCCTGTTCTGCAGGCATGAGTAATATACGCTATACGGGCTACCAATTTCCATAATCATAGGCAGTTGTCAATCATCATAAATCAGTCTCTGCTGTGACCTCTGTGGGATTAGGCAGGTCACTGCAGAGTGCTTCACATGTTTTATTTTTCGGTTTTGACAGAGTGAAGTAATGCCACAGTGGCGAGAGGAGAGCTACAAGACCTGTAACTCCTCAGGCCCGTTAGCCCAGTCCGATGCCGTGTGTGCACTCCCTCACACAGTCGGGGCTTCAGGGCTGCACGGCTCTGTTCTCGCTGCAGCTGGGTCCAGGGCTGACAATCCCCTGGCCTTTCTACACGCAAGTGCGATGTTCAAGCATATTAAGCTAATAAAGCATATTAAAAACCCACTGGTGGGGCACTGCTGATTATGGAATGTAAACTAGCCTAACCTTACAGCACAGAGAGACTTATTGTGGAGAACATATAACCATCAACAGACATATTCCTGTATTGCATCGTTAGAAAAGTGTATCTTAAGTGTATCTTTTTAAATCCTGTAGTGCCGGCTGCTGAGCTGAAATGATGTGGCCTTGAGTGATGATGTTTTATGTCCACCAGTATAAATTTTAGACATGTAGGTATTGTTAATACCAGCACATGGGTGGAATAATATTTAAATGCCTCAAATGCATCTGGCCAAATAGCTTGCTGGCCTTTCAAAACCTGTGTTTTGTGCAGGATTTTGGGTGTGCCTTAACGCATTGGAGTATAAGCATAACCTTAGAAATGCACTTAATCATGTCAGATCAGGAACGTGAAACAGGAGCTGCGTGATAGAAAACAGAAGTACCTTCTGTAGCAAGTACTCCTTTTACTGCAGAATACAGCATATATACTGGCCAGGAGAGTGCCAGTCCTAGGCTAGTCCCTGGCTAGTCACGCTCCTTCAGTCCTGTGCAGGCATCCTGATGACTTTTCTGCTGCTTTAGTGTTGTCTCATTCTTGAGTTCAGGAGATGATACCACTGGGATAGTCTGCAGAACGAATGCCATCAGCCACAGAATCAAGATATTAGGTCTTGCAAAGACATACAGAGGGCTTCAGAAATACAACATGATTATAGGGTTTTTCTGTGGGTGGGTGGTTTTTGTGGTTTTTTCCCAGGCAGAGTTGAAGTCCCTGTCAGAAAGAAAATTAAGATTTTGAAAAAGGCGGAGAACTCCCAGTGAAATGGTGACCACAAACAGGTGCAAGTCTGGGAATAAATAGGAGAGGTAGCATTGAAAGCTAACTGTTGAGGTCTGTGATTGCCCCAAAGGGGTTAATGGAGTTTTTCAAAACGTTTTCCATTGGTTTCAGGTGATAATATCTAACTAATGAATCAAGAATGAAGATTCCTTGAAGGAATGTTCATTAGCATAATTATGCTCATTAACATAATGTGTTCATCACTTAATATGGCTCTGATTGGCTTACTTAGGATTAAAAGCCTGAAGCTGCAAAACTGAAGATGACCTTTGCTATGAGCTGGTGGACTCTACTACTCAAAAGGTTTGTGACCGTAGGGTCCAGGGGCCCACGTTTTTGCTGATGCTTCAAGTATATTTTTGTTCACAATTATAGCCTCAGAATAACAAAGGCTCTTAGAGTTTCTTTTCACTGCCAGAACATCTAATATTTGCCAGTCAGACAAATTCCTACGAGACAGTATTGTACATAGGAGCGTGTTCTGGAAACAGTTAATACAGAACCTCTGTGTAAGTTGAGTTCATTTATTCTTGATAATAACGGAGCGCTAGGTTGGCATCCTAATGTCCTATTTTTCTGCTTAGTTGGAACCTGTCATGTGCATGTTGACATTAACAGGAAAGCTGAATATGAAACTTGACTTCACTACCTAGAACATTAAAATTTCAGTAAGTTCAAAAAAGAAAAATGCAAACATTTGAGAGGTCATTTTGCTTGTTCATTTTTTACAGTAAATTGCATGCAGCTCTCATTATATCATTTATCTCTCATAATAACTTAATTTGGACTCCTTCCAAATTAAAATGGAGACAAAGTCATTGTTTTGCTGTTTTCAAAAAAGATGCTGAATTTCATATGAATAAGGCAATAGAGCAATGTCTTGAATACTAAAAGGAATACACAATTTCCTTCTGGTAGCTGTGCTCGCAATTGAGTTAGTATGTTTCCCTTTGCTTGAATGGCTAACGAAAATAATGGGTTTGTCCCTTCAAATGGCACTGTTGAATCCAAGAGTTGATTTCAGCGATGTGACTCATACATCATGCTGTCGTAGTCCGCATATGGTCTCTTCTTCTAGAAGAGTTTCTTGATGGCTTCCCGTGTGATAAAACACATCTCTCTGCAGCTTATATTGCTTCCATTGCATCCTCTGCGCTGCAAAGGCAAAATAAGGTAAATCCTGCTTATCGCTGAATGTACCCTTTTAAAAGCAGTATATGATGTTATTACTAAAATCATAATTTTCAACGACGATGAGACAATACTTACTTTTTTTAAGAAGAGTCATTATATAATGATATTCACGCTGCCTGTTATCCCTGCTAATGTAAGCTAAACTCTCAGCGTGTTGCGTACTAGGTTAATAAAGCTGGTTCTTAGGCTGTAGTAAGGCTGGTCCAGTACTTCACTACAAATGTCTGTAAGCCAGTCACAACGAGCCAGACCGAAAAGCATACCTCTCTGGCAGCTCCGTAACTAGCACCCATCACCTACGTGGTGAACTCGTTGGAAGATGAATGCTGGATGTATGACTGTCCTCCTAAACCTAAGGCTATTTCATGGTCACTTGGTGAATTTCTGCTTCAACATCTGTCTGTCTGTCCATAGCTAACTCCAGTATGGGCTTGTGATAAAGCCCCTGCTGAAGTTTTTAGAAGCGTTTCAGTTTTGCAGTGTTGCACTCGGGGCACGTCAAAGCGGCCTCATGGTAACAGCTTAGCCTTCCGTACGTGTTACTGGTCGCTCTGCAAGACTGTGCTCCCTTCCCCCTTTTATACCTTCTTTTTTTTTCCATCTGGGAAGATCACAGTGTTCAATTTCAATTTAACAAATTGTGGCTTTGATTACAACCAGGAAACGCCACTGATTTTCCGGTGCTTGCATGACATTCCTGGGTTTGCATGGGCACCGAGAGCCAAATTTGACCATACACCACTATCAAATGTAAATAACAGATATTAAGAACAGCAATTGTAGGTTTTTCAATAACATCCCACAATAATATGGAGCACATACTGAAGAATAACATACACAACTCACTGAATTTTAAGTAAGCAAAATGCAAGTGTTTATACTGGAAAATGGCCAAGACACAACTATTATCTGCCACATTTTATTTGAAACATTCTCCTCTGTAACAAGTGATGAGAGGAGGTCAAAGAGAGGCTTTAACTCACGCCCTGGAGATAAACAGAATTCATACTGCCTTTTAAATATTAACTAGGGACTGTTCTCAGTTTTCCTATGACTTAAGTAACAATAGTAATCATTAATATCAAATGCTCTTATGGATCTTTCAAGTCATGGACTTCAAAGAGCACTGCAAAAATATGAAAGTGTCTTTATTTCCCAGTTTTGCAAATAAGGCGAGTGATGTGGTTTGGATTAGTGATTTGCCTAAAAGCACAGATTGATGTGATGCATTTCTAAGAATAGCACTTAGAAGTTTTTGGCTTTCAGCCAAAGGATCACTTCACTAAACCACTTTGCTTCTGATACCTGTGGTAAGACCCACGTAATGCTGATTTAGATCTGAATGAAAAGAAGAGCACCATTTCGTGTACCAGCAACACTGTGCTTCTCAGAACCCCAGATTGTGTTATCGGAGCTAGCGGAGATTTCTCATGTAAGTGCAAGCAGACCTAAGCTGTTGCTTATTCGACACGTAGGGTCATGGTCCTCAGTTCTTGGATGACTGTATACAGGAATACTCTTGATTGATAAGTTTTAGCATCCTTTCCTCTGTGTAATTCTAATTGATGTGCCCACTCTTCTTGAAGATTTTTACTTCATTGATAATAAGTACTGATGGGGCATTAAAACTTAAAGGAAAGTCTTAGCTCAAAGTGGAATAGAATTAAATTCAGTGTGAATGGTGAAAGACACAGCAGTGGTTGTGGGATAAATTTGAGAATAGAAAACACTGCAAGTATTTTGCTTATAGAGTAAGTTTGGCATCACTAGTCTCATCAGAGATGAGCCAGCATCTCAGTCTGCACCAGTACTTCTTCATGGAAACTTTGTCCCTAGCTACGGCTATAATAATTAAAAAGTAATATTGAAAATCCAATGAAAGGTAGAAAGCCACTGGTAAGTTTTTACCTTGGATACAGAAGAGAGGCAAATTTTAGCAGCTGTATTCTTCTTAAAATAGTGGAGAAAGAGAAAATAAATATCTCCACAGAGTATATACGCTTACAGTTCGCTTTGAGATGTACCCAAGCCCTTTGCAGTCTTTCACCATTTCTTTTTGCACATGCCAGGTACCTGATGAGGTAGGTAGTGTTACATGTGGTGGAATGTGGCACCAAGACTCACATTACTTAAGTTCATGGGTTTTGATAGGCTCCGTTGACCATTGACTAGTCCAAGGTCCAAATCTTTAGAGGCCTTTATTACCATTTTTTTTTTTTTTTTTCATTTTGTTGGCATTGGGAACTCTCTCAGCCATACGCCAAATCACCTGAGGGCTGCATGAATCGGTGAAAGATAGACCCTACAACTTAAGCACCGTAAGGCTTATGTTTTAGGCACCAGTGGTCTGACCAAAAAAAGAGACACTGATGCACAGGCTAGATTACCTGTAATTCAGGAGTAGAATTTATAGATAAATTCAGGTGATTAAATTCCGTATCAGGACATCAAGGTTGATGCCTGGGAATGCATTTCAGACATGCTGGACACTGAGACAAGGGAAAGCTCTGAAAATTAGCTGAAACAGCTGAGGAGAGGGGTGTTACTCCCATCCTGCTTCTCTTGTGCACTCTTTTTAAACCTTGCTCCTACTCTTTGAAGATCTAGCTCTAAGCTACAGGTCCTGAGACTCAGTTGTGAACTTAGAAGCATTGGGGAAAGGTTGGGATAGGGAGATGGGGGAAGGAGGGAGTCAAAGAATAAAGGAAGTAACAGATACCTAGGAGACACTAACTACCAGAATGTAAAATACTCTTTTTGAAACTGGACCACTGTGCAGCTGGAAAGTCAAAGGATATTAAGCTAGTCAGTAGTACAGAGTATTTGAATCTATTGTAATGAATACAAGAGTGTGAAAAACAATACCTGTGTTTTTCAGTACCTTGGCCAATAAACAGTGTAGTAATGCTTTTGATGAGTCCTTGTGTTTTTCAGTTCTGACTGCTTGGTGGCTCCCTTTTTCAGGAAGCACGGTCTCTGTATGTTAAGTGTACATATGCTATGCTTAATTTATTGGGGTTTCCAAAAACAGGCAGAAATGAATGTCTAATTCACAAAGTTGCTTAGGCTGAGTAAGCACTCTGTCTCCCATAACAGGACATTTTGGTCTGTACATGTTCCAGCTCGAAGGTTTTGGGCCAGAAAGCTGTCTGTTGTGTTTTAGATACCCTCTGGGTTCAGGTGGCTGTTGCTAGTGCTGCTGATTCTTTTTTAACGTAGGTGCCTAAATTCTGTTTCTCTGCCATTCTAGGAGTCAAGGTAGGAGTTGGAACCTCAAACACAGCACCTAAAGCCTGATGCTGTCTCTTAGGAGAGAGTAACTTCTGTAGTGCGCAGGGAGGAAAGAGGGAGGGATCAATCCCCTTTGCTTTCCGGAGACATGTATTTTGTTTTCAAGTTTCATTGGAGGGGGGAAGGTGTATGGAGGTGTAGCTATGGCAATACTTATTTTCCCCAAATATGCCCTCAGAAAGAGTTGTGTGGGTTTTGGTTTCTTTTAATAAGAAATGAACCTAAAGTAGAGAACTAGAATTTTTGCAAAGAAGCTAAAACTTGGTCTAAGTTGCAGGCGAGGAGAAACTCCGGCTTAAGTGGAAAGTGGCTGGAAAACGCCTTTTAGGTGTAAATGACAAGTACTGATCTTACTGTTCTTATAAGCCGGAATAGGAAATGTTTCCTTTTTACCCTTCTTTTCTGCATTTATCATCATTAGCTGCTAAACCACATTTTCCAAAGTTTTAAGACTCTCTCTATATATATTTATTTTTTTTTTTAGTTGGGGCATTTTTCAAATATTTGCTCTATTTGCCGTCTCTAACCAAATCCTGCCATTCACGTCTGTTCAGTAGCCTTTTAAGATTCATTTCTCTTCCCAGATTTTTTTGCTATGTTTATTGCATTGTCATTGGGACATATTTTCTTAGAACTACATTGATTTAACCTGTCAACTTCAGAGTCCAAATTGGATACAATTCTTTTATTGAATCCCTGTTGTTAAACATCAGATCTAATGCCAAGTCATGGCGATGTTACTAGCACTGGGTAAATAATAAAAATGGAGTGTCCAATAATTTATTTGAAAGTATCATGATACTCAATAGTCTATGAAATTGTTCACTGATGCAAAGGGATCCTGCGGTGACTCAAGGAGTTGTTACTAATACGAGCATTGCAAACTGCCATTGAAGTCAGAAGTTCACTGAAGTTGACTAACAAGATGAGATCCCACCACACTTGTCTGAACACCGGTATAGAGCTCCATTCATTAGTTTAGCCGCTAATCATTTCTGCCAGTGTGTACAGGAAGAATTAACTGCCATTCATTAATGATTATGGATCTCTGCTTGCATGTGAAGTGTTGTTGACACATTGCAAAATACAATTCTCGTTGCCTGGGGTAAAAATTTGGTCATCAGCCATATCCTCAGTTGGTATAAATGGCTGGACTCCAATGGGGTTCTGCCAGCTGAGGAGCTATCCAAGAATTTTATCATGTTATGTTCTCTAGGAGCACATGATCAAATACAGTCTTACTCCTGTATTGCTTTATTTTGCAAGCACTGCTAATACCACTGTAAGAGCAAATACCTAGTAAGTGTAGACTCGTACCCAGTATAAATCGGGACACATCAACTAAAGTCCTTCTCTTCAGAGCCCCTGTTGTCTGTGATTAATGTTGGTGGTAAACAGCCATGATATCAAACGTTGTTTCTATTCATTTCCTTTTGATTTATGATACAGCAAATGTCATAATGAGGGAGGAGGGGTCAGTGTTTGGTCCCATTTCTGATTCCCCTGAATCCAGGCAGCCCCAACACTGAGTCTTGGAGGGAAATCATGTGGGTCTTTGACTTAACAATAGGACTGTGTCCAGACTGGCATATACAACTTCATCTTTCATGACAGTCTGCTTGCCCTGTGGTTTTCACTGTAATTTTTCTGAAAGAGGTTGATAAACCACATTCTTAAAATGAAGTACTTTTAATTAACAATTTGAAAAGAGAAAAAAGATTTTGAATGACTGTGTTACAAATTTATTATTCTCATCTGGCACTTGACTGAGTTCTCAAGCAAGCTGCATAGGCTGTTTTGCTCAATTACAGCGAGAGAACAGAGTTACGTTACACATTCCATCTTTTACTATATTATCTTGCTACCTACAGCAGCCATAGTTTACCCTGCCAATCCCCTTTTTCTCTTCTTGTCTATCTCTGTTAAGAGGCTGAGTTTAAGACAGCCCTGACTGCCACTGCCTAGGATCTGAGCCCAAAAAGCATACTGCTGGGTGGTTTCTTTGCTTTCCAAGGACCAAGATGCAAATCTGCCAGTGCTTTTGTGGGTTTGTCTGTCTTCCAAACAAGAGAATGCTTTGCACGTGCTGCTCCGTTGTTTAGGAAGTAAAAACTAGGTTAGTTTCTATGTGTGGTAGTACCTGGTCGCCCACCTGTTTTCTCCCTCTTGGATATCAAAAATTAATTTTTGTCTATTTGCACTATCTTCTGCAGAAGAATTTCTTTTCCCTGTTTGTTTTAACTGGAAAAGTTTCACTACAAGACCTTAATTTAGTGTGGACCACTTATATAATGTAATCATACAGTTTTTCATTTAGTATGTTTTTAGTTATACCACCGTGAAGGTGCCTCAGACCAGCTGAGCATATTAAATATTTGAGAGACTGTTCTAGCAGCAAAGGAACATTTTTTATCAATACAGTTTACAATATAATTAAAGAAATTGAACTGTTGTGTGTAGACAAGGCCTTGACTTGGTAACACCGGGTTTAGTCAGTCCTTTTAGCTAGTCCTTACAGCAGAGGTTTGCTGCTGTATGCATTGGTGGAGCTGTAGAGGAGAGCAATAAATCAGTGTTCTTATTATGTCCCCTGTCAGTACCTGGTCTTTACTGGGAAAACTGATGATTAAACCAGCAGATGGAATTCACTGAATCCCAGTCATTCAGACATGCACCAAAAAGACAGGCTACTCTACTTGAAAATCCTCCTGGTCTGGGTGCAACTTATCACAGCAAAAGAGTGCTTTTGTCAGAATTGCTTATGCCGCGTCCCTGATGAAATAAGCTATGTTTCTTCTCGGTGTGACTGCGTCTACCCCAGGGCTTCTGCTACTACAAAAATACTCCTAGCTGACATTGCTCAATGGGAAACGTGTGTGTCTAGCTATGATCTTAGAAATACGAGATTGCACGTTAGATAGAGATTGAAGTGGGGAATGAACACTGCTGTACATGGTCACCAGTGTCACAATGACATTATGTATGATGCGCTCGGTGATATTTCCCTGTAACAGTCTGGTAATCTAAACATGTGCTGCACAATATGTCACACACTCACCTAATATCATTTAACATACATTTATTTAATTGTGGGTGCCTGGTGAGAGTCAAATTTTAGGCTAGGTGCAGCTGTAGTACTTGCAGGGAAATGAACTTGACTCTACATTTTCTTGACTTATTGATGGCATGTAATAAAATGCAAAAGCCTACCTTGTATCTGTGAAATAACAATTAATGATAAATACTAGTAGTTATATATTTCTTAATTGGATAAATATACATTTCAGAAAGGAACCGGTCACATTTTACAACCTAATTAAAAGAATGTATAAAAGGATTATTGCATGCAGTGGTCTACGATAATTGAGAAAGGCAAATAAAGCCAAGCTTTACTGCAGGCTATTTGAAGCAAGAAATTCCATAACAGAAAAGGAAAGGAAAGTATGCACTGGGTGGGCATTGCTCTGCATGTTGACATGGCTGATCTGCACATGGAAGGAAGGCTTCATGGAGTTGTTACCACCGTTCCAACAGTTCTAGGATAATACTGAATCACACGGCATGAAAGAAACAGCATGTATTATCAAATTCCATTACCCAGAAGCTATTATTCAGAGTCTTTGGTTCAGGTAATTATCATGGTCCCTAATTTGGCAGCTTGCAGCAAACCTTTCCGTCATAATGCTGCAGTCAGACAATACTCAGAAATGCTGTTGCAAAACTGGCCCAGGGTTCTTTCCCTTGCTACTGGAAGGTGCAGAGAAAAAAGATTTAGTTAAGAAAGCATACATACCTAGGAGACCTATGCTACGTGCTCTGCTACCCATTTTATTTTGCTTCTGCTAGCAATTTCTCCTCTCTTTTATTGTTTCTTTTTTGAAAAAGGAAGTATGTAAGTATCTCCAAGATTAAAAAAAAACTAATGAAAAAAACCCCACAAAAACCCAAAGCAATGTCAAAAAGAGAAAACAAATAAAACTACTTGCAAACTGTGGAGGTATTTTAAAGCTTTAATGCATTGCTGTGTATAGCAATCTTCCTATGCTTCAGACCGGGGCTTTTGTGTATATTGTATGTACTTTTTATATTAGTGGTGTCATGAGTTACAAGGCATTGATAGGCAAAATTATTCAGGAATATCAGTGACATGCCATGAGTCCAGGGTTTGAAAATGAGTGGCCTGAACCAGACTTTAAGAACAGGCTGAACAATTTCCAACTGAAAGGTTTCTGTAGGAAGATAATAAAAATGTTATATGGGACATGCTACTTTCATTGGAGTTTTCAGTGAGGATGTATTGAAATACTTAGTAAGAGCAATATATCATGTTCTGTAAGAGTACAATGCAGCGTATTTTGTTAGTCTGAAACATTTTGATGATCAAAATGAAATATTCCATAACTTTGTTTTTATTCTGATTTGAGATGATGAAAAAAACCCAAACATGAGTATGTGAAGTAGAACGAATATCATGAGTTTCCTGCCAGTATAGAAAAGAGTCTCTTTTCCGCATAATCACAAAATCACAGAATAGTTGAAGTTGGAAGGGAGCTCTGGAGATCATTTGCCTGACTCTGCTCAAAGCAGGTTGCTCAGGCCATGTCCAGTCGGCTTCTGAACAACTCCAAGACACTACAGCCTCTCTGGGCAACCTGTTCCAGTGTTTTCACCATCCACACAGGGAAGTTTTTTCATATGTTGAAATGGCATTTGCTGTGTTTCAGCTTCTGCCCATTGCCTCTTGTCCTGTCACTGGCCACTGCCGGGAAGAGTCTGGTTGCATCTTCCTTACTCCCTCCCATCAGAAATCCATAGGCATTGATAAGTTGCCCCTGAACTTTCTTTTCTCCAGGCTAAGCAATCCCTGCCCTCCCAGCCTCTCCTTGTATGTCAGATGCTCCAAGCCCTTAATCACCTTTGTGGACCTTCGCTGGACACGCTCCAGTATGTCCGTGTCTTTCTTTCACTAGGGAGCGCAGCACTGGACGTAGCGCTCCAGATGTGGTCTCACTAGTGCCAAACAGAGGGGAATAATGACCTCCCTCAACCTGTAATTCATCATCATTGAACTGTGGCAAATTCTAATTGGCAAAACTTCAGGTATGAGCCTTGTCTCCAACCAAGACTAAGCCCTATTTTTAAATGTATTTGTTCGATGTTTAGGATCTGATTCTTACCTTGCTCCTGTGTATAGGTTGTAAGAATAACTCCATTAAAGGTTAACTAGTAAAAGCTAAAATTGCCATTAAGAGAATGCACTGTAATGCACTACAGAGATCCCCTGCCTGTCTATGTGCTCATAAATACACTGATAAAAACCTTTTCTGAGCTCGAAGTTTCATCATCAGTGTCAGAGCAGCATTTTCTGGTAAAATTTTTCCTTTGCAAATGTATCAATAGCTGCTGAATATCAGTAGGACAAGGTGGACTATTCCGTTAATTTGGGGACTATTATTTTAATTTGGGGAATAACTGCATACAATATATAACATGAAAAAGGAGAAAGCAGTTTTTGCATACGTGCTTTATTTCACTGCCATATAAACAACAATGCACACAAGTTTGTAGTGAAAACTAGAGATTTTGGAACTTCTTAGGGCAGATTCCGTAGGAGAATGGCCATGATAGGATCTTTCCACTTCTGTCGAACCTCTGCACTCCATGCTGTCAGGTGAAGTCGGACAGAAGCTGGGTAAAGAACCGTTCCTTGCTGCTGAGGCAAAAGATCTAATAACAGTGGTAGCATCCTACATACTGTCTTTGACAGTTGAAGTAGGGCTTTGTGCCCTGTTGTCTTGGCTGTGCCAGAAGAATTAAAATCATTTTTGCTCCAGCCTTGTTTTATCTTCCTCACCGTCTCCTGGACTAACGGAGAAACAGGAGAAGGAAGAGAAGAGCATACGCTGATCCTGTCACAGAAGCAACATCTTGAGAATGCCATTCTTTCTTTCCTAGTGTGGAATGAGATCGTTGACCCCTTGTGGTTTTGACTGACAGTGAATTTTCTGAATCTAGAATATCCCAAACACTGAATTAATCTCGTATCATCTCTGGCTTTCGCAGTCTTTCATGCAGGTCAGAGTGAGTTCTGTAAGCTTACGCCGTCTCCAGTACTGGTTCCAGTGCCTCGTGTATCCTGCCTGATACTGAAGATCTGGTAAATGGGCATGCATTCACTTCTGTGAGATTTTAGGTTTTCCCCCTTGGTAAGGAATGCAAGATTTATCCCATGTTTAAGAGTAATATGCTTAATCGTAAGTCATAGCAATGCACATGGAATTTTTGGCAGTACCTTTTGCATCTTTATTTATGGATGGAAAATGCCTTCTTTTCTGGAGAGAAGTATCTGACAGTTCTGGGAAACATTTACTATGTGTAAACAGATTATTAGTATTCTGCAATAAATACGTACTTCCAATTTTAAAACCCTTAGCAGAAATGACTACTACTCTGATACTGCATTTTTAAAATCCTTCAGGAGGCAGAAGAGTCTCCTTTAGTGCTAATTTGTATATGTGAATTTTAGTATAAAACAGCTATATTTTTATTCACATTAAATATTGATGATGCATGTTTCACAATTTCATGAAAAAATTGACTGCAATAATACTCTCCTCCTGGTCATGTAAAAAATCTCCTCTGAGCCTCTAGCTACAATTTGACAATTGGCTAATTCTATATGAAAATAGTCTTTTGTTCCAGTACAAAACCACACAGGCTATGATTTGCTTCCTGAATGTCACAGGGAAAACTCGGCTGTAGTCCTCAAATAGGAAAATGAGCATTATAGGATTGGTGCTGGTGTCCTGCCACAACGCTGCAAAGAATCCCTGCAGCCCTCCAGTGATACTTTGAAAATGGTTTGGATTGCCTGGACATGTTTTTTGGGCAGGCTGTTCAGTGAGTCCAAACCTTGCTAAATCCAGTCTTGCCTAAAACACAAACTACTGGTTTTTGGCAGCGATTGGGCCAAGAGAATTTACAAACTAAAATTCATTATTTTCCTACACGACCACTTTCTGCTTAGGACAGTGGCTACTGCAGTTCATTTAACTCCAGTCAGTACAAATTCCCCCAGGATCCACAGGAAAGAATTCAAAGCCCGACATAATGTAGAGTAATGCCAGAAGTAGAGTGTCCTCTGCCCATACGAAACTGAGTTGTTATTGTAAATAGTGTTGATTTTGTCCAGGCTAAAGTAATTCTGAGAGGAGGAGTCTGAGTTTATAAAACTGGATTGAATACATAGCAGAGTTCTACGGCTTAATGGTAATGGTGCTTGTGTCTCTTTCAAGTTCTCTGCTGGGATACCAGTGCAATTTCAGTTGTACTCCTACAGATTTCACTATGACTTTGCTTGCTTTAGAGATGTGGTCTAAATATGCTCAGGAATTATGCAAAGCCCCTAGGCTTGTGAAGACTTCAGCATCATTCTTAAACCATTAAGATGGAATTTAAATCACAGGGAATACAGAAATACTGTAATTAAGTTCAGAAGTTTTTGTAGCATAGATGAGATATATTGTTTGAGGCAGTTCCTTGCCATTGATGTGTTTTGCTGAAGATGTTGCTGTGTGTCAAAAGTGCAAACAACACCCCCCCACCCCCCAAAAAAAAGCTAACCACAAAGGAAACAACTAGACTTGTCCATAAACTGCAAAGCTGCATTACCGTAATCCCTTACCTAGAGCTGAACTGGTATGCCTGTATGGCAGTGGGCTTCATCCTACGTAGGTGGTACCACTCATGCCCTAGAAGACTACGGCAGCATCCATCTGATACCACACCTGTGGTGTTCAATACATGCGATGCTTAATTCTTCATCAGTCTGGGAGAGCTCTGCACTAGTGTTACTGCTGAGTGGTTTCCAGGGCTCAAGACAGGCTCAGTGCACTGTTCTCCTGGGGAGGCAAAACAGTAGATGGGCCAGCACAGGTTGGTGCTTTTACGATTCTCTGTGCTGGCCATCTTTGCAGCCATGCTGTGTTACAGTTACAGTTACGCCTCTTAGTGTTGTTTTACCCCTAGGAATGCTGCTTGTTCTGTGGAGATCCTCTGGATGCTCTGCTCCCCTTGTTTCCTTATCCCACAGCTTTTCTGGTCTTACTCCTTTTTGTTTTTTGACCCCTTTCTGTAAAACCATTATTTTATATTGAAATTCTGTTACTGCGTTTTGTGTACCATAAAGCATTTAACACCTGACATTTGCAGAACTACTCTAATGGAGTGTTTCTGGGTTGTTGGGTAGTTGTAGTGGGGTTTTTTCCATCTGATATACAGAACAGAGTTATTTGTGGTTTGTCTCTCTTGGTGAGAAAAGCTGCTCTCACTGTTCAGACAGGCTGCTCTGTTGCTCTGGTGTCCATGTTTTGCTAATAAATAACATGCAGTGGGAAAGACTAAAGTTCAAGATACGGCGGTGACATTAGCAGTGGCTCTTTTCTCCCTAAGATTCCCCCAAACCATCTGCCATCAACTGATAAGACAGCATAAGTGGAAAAATGTAAGCAACAGACTTCCTAGTTCATTGTTTGCATGACCACAGGAGAGATGGAAAAAAAATGACAGTACAGTTCTGCCAGGAGGTATGAGCATCGGGGGAGTATCCTTAATAAACTAACGCAGTAGATGCAGCCTGCAGAAGAGTCACTTTAAGAAAAGCTTGAATGAATGAGAGCAAATTCTTTATAAAGGTACATAGGTGTTACATCCTGTGAGAGTGGAGACAAGAAACAGTTCTGTAAAATCCACACCTGTGGCCTTTAGGTCTAATATTTATGACAGACAGACTGAGCTTTGATTGACCACCCAGCGTATAATCATTCTGTAAATATCCAGAGCACGCTATGCAATGGCACTGACCCAGTGGGTGCAGTTTTATTGGAGGCTTCATGCCTGCCTTCACATTATTACGCTGCTGTGGCCTTTTGAGCATAACATTTAAAATGAATGGACTCCACACTGGGTAGGATTTACCTATAAACTGTCATTTCTGTTTATGCAAACAGTCATGACTCTTAACGAGAATTCACTCAATTGCTGGTAGAATACTGCTGCCTCTCCAGCCAGAAATCACAGGTTTCTAAGTCTAATTTTAGGAATCCAACCATTTTTTAAAGGTAGATTAAAAGAGATTGAATGTGGACACATGAAACCAGGTTTTCAAAAGGCCTATATATTTGGCATATCACTCCGGTACACATAGTCCCTGTTACATGTATTTTTTGTGCATTTCTCTCATTGCACGGGCCTTTGAGAATCTGCCACCTGGGGCTTTGATTTTTGTACTACAAGCATTTTCCCATGCAGGCGCATGCATGAGAATCACCTCGTGCAGTCCGTGACTGTGGGTCTAACACAAACCAGTTCGGTGCGTGAATTTTGCTAACATGGAAACTTCGAAGTCAGCAGAGTCCATTTCCATCACACATTCTGAAATTCTCAGTTTAAGTCCTACTGTGCCATGAAAAGTGAGGTTTGTTGTGCCGGGGACAGCGTGGAGCAGTGGCAGGCAGAGGGATACTCGCGAGAGGTAGGAGGGGAGAAAGCGGGCATTACGATTTCCTCGGCGGACGACACAGCTGGGCTTTTGTTTTCTCTGACTGGGAAGATCCTTCTTCTCTCTCTTCGGAAAATGGCACGTCGAACACAATTGGCGGTAAAGCATTCTGAAATCAATTGGATTCGGAAGATGCGGGGAACAAAAAGGATGAAACATCCTTGTGCCTTTTGCTGACCCTGTGTATAGGCACCAGCTGGACGTAACTGGCCCTCACATATGCTAATGTGGCTATCGTCTTTTGGCTTCTTATTTTTTGCTTTGTTCCATCTGTGCACTGTAGCATGGATTGTACAGTCTTGTAACATCCTCCAGCTGCCTTTATTCATTGTCTTGAAAACCGTCTGCTTACCAGACATGCAATTTTCAATTTTAAAAAGCCCTCATTATTCCCTAAATCCTGCTATTCTTGAGGTATTGGCCTCTAGTCAGATGAGAACAATTCCCCATTGGTCTGCTGATGGCTCAGTGTTTTTTCCCCTTTTTTATGCTTTAATAATTCTCTGAATACAAGTAATGAATGAGCCACAGCCAATTTTTGCTTGCCTTTCTCCCAGTGCTAGTTTTATTCTAAATATGCGTTGGACCTATTCTAAGAATTATTAGGAGTGATTCCTTTCACAGGTCTTTAAGCCTTCCGAGTTTGGCAAGCCAAAATGACAGGCTTCAGTTGCTGTGCAGCCAACTGCATTTACTTTGCATGGGATAATTCAAATCTAAAGTTCTTTGTGCAGGGCAGGAGGTCTTCCGTTTGTTTTGCAAACTCTGGATTATAAAACCCTTTTGTTTTTGCTCATGTTGGCTTATACGTGCCAGGCCCGGTATTCACCTGGTGTAAATTAGTATCATTTCCCCAAGCTCCGTGAGGCTGTACGCTTTTCTATAAGCTGACAATCTAATACATGGAATTACAAAACACAGAGCCCCGAAAATCACCACAATAATTTTTCCTGATTTTATTTCGTTCCCATGCAAAGCTGAAAATTGATCTAAGCTTTACTGACAGGTCTGGCCTAAGCGTCAGACTTGTGACAAAATTAGAAACTGGGCAGTTTTCACCAGATACTGACTTTTTACTGCTGAATTTTCACCCAGCCATAGTTCTGGGCTAATTGACTAGGCGATGTGTATTTGCTGAGCTTATTCAGTGCAGTTTTTCTCTCAGGATGTGCAGGAACATGAAACCAGATGTTCAGCTGCTACTGACTTTGAGCGTTCCCTGTGTTTTACGGTATGGGGAGACAAATTGTCTCCTTGGCAAAATGAACTTTACAGAAAGGCAGACCCACCAGGGACAGAAGGCCCGTTGCTTTGCGGGGTTTTGCAGACTTCAGAGGGGCAGCTTTGACTGGGAGAATAGTTTTCTTTCCCCGCTTTGTAAATTACTTGGTGCTTTTTGCCGAGGCCAAATCCCGTTACTGCTGCCTAGATGGCGGGTAGTGACCGTCTGTAGCAAAGGGATTTCTTTTAGAAGGGACGGTCACAGCAAGAATGGGTTAATAAGTTACTAGCTCAAAACATTTCCATGCCATAATTTAGAAGTGGCACTCAAGAGATGCTAAGTGCTTAATTAGTCAGGATTTCTAGGTCTTCTCATTCACATATATTCTAATCCTAACCCTCATCTTTAGACCCTCTCTCCCCCTGCCCCCCACCTCCTTTTTCTACTTGGGGACCATTCAGCAGCACAGTCACACTCTGCCTAGAGGCTGTGAACCTCTGCCCCTGCACATCAGCGGAATTGCAATGATTCTCTTCTGATACGGGTTTTGTTAGATCGGACCATGGAGCTCAGAAGCAATTGCTGAACTCCTATCATCCGTGCTTGAATTTTGCAAACCTGCTTTTTCACTGTGCTAACAGTTCAGTGATGCTCTGAGTGATGGAGCATCTCTACTCCTTTTGCTAGTAGTCAGTTTTCAGCGGGGGGTGCTACATTAGGACTTTCAGTCCTTTTCTGGTCATTAAATGGCTTGACCCAAAGCCTACTGAAAACAACAAAAGTCATTTCATTAACTTCAGTGGCCTTTGGATCAAGCTGTGTCAGGCTGCATAGGATGGCTCTGAAATAGACCTTTTGAGAATTTTTTTCTCCCTTGGAAAATGTTAACGCTTAGGAAAAAACAGCGTTTGTGAACTTCTTGCTTCGGGAAAAGTACTGAAAAAAATGGTTTCAAGCTGCTGATCTGTCAACTGTTTCTAATGAAAACAAAATGCACTTTGTTTTGAAATATGAATAACATATAGGTGAAATATTTAGAAGACAAAACAACCCAAAACATTCTTGAAATAATTGCAACAATGTTTCACTTTTCCTCATCTGCCTTTTTTTCAGATTTTTGGGAATGTAGTTTTGCTTTTTAATCCCAATTTTGGGTAAGAATATTTTACACACCAAAAGTGTCTGTGAACATGTGACGACTGCTTTGTATACAATTTTACTACACAAGATCACCCTCCAGCACTTTTGCCACTGCGCCATTTGCCCAGAGTGGCATTATTTAATGTCATAATAAGAGGAATGAGAAAAGCAAAGCAGGAAAAATGACTGAGAGGTGTAATGCTAATTCCGAAATCTCTTGCAATCGGAACAGAAATTTATCATCTGTATTTTTATCTGGCTGGCTACGCATAACTTTTCTCAATCCTACTTCCCATTTTAAATCTTTGAAGTTTGGCATCATTTAAGTTAGTCAGTTTTACATTCCTTCAAGAGAAATTATATCTTATCTAAGAAAGAATGACAAATGCTAGATACAGTACTCTACGTGAAGTCGAACCATTGCCTTGCAAAGCAGTACCACCGCCTGCTTTGATTCACATTGTATTCCCTCGGCTCACCTCCCACCAGCCTGTTTATCTTATTCACTAGCAGCCAAATATAAGGCTGAAAAAGCTTTTGAGGTTTGTTTCTGTAACAAGTGCCAAATTTTCTATTCTGATCAGACTGTTGACTGTCTTTTGTTTGTTTGCGCTTCCTCACACACTCTTTCTTTTGCTGAGGCTTATTGTTTTAAATGTTCCCTGATTGTACCACATTTCTCTGTCCATTTATCTGGGCCCAGGTACACTAATAATGTAATGAAAAAGGATTTCTTCTCTATAGGAGCTGTTAAAAACTGATGTAAAGAGCTGCACAGAGGAAACCATTTGCAGTTCACAATAACAACAAGTTTTATTGGTCAATAAATCCCAGGAACTATACTGCTTTGTTTTCTTGTAGCATCTGCTGCCCCCTTATTTATTAACTAGCAATTTCAAAAATATAAAGCACTTTTAATACCGGGGCCTGATCCAAAGCCTCTGGGTAATTCAGTCCGTTTTATATTGGCCACTAATACGGACAAGTGCTGCTGCTGAGCCTTTATGGGTGCCAAGAAAGGCAGAGGTAGCTCTTCCTTGCCTTACCATCATTTAACACCCACTAATAAATATGACACCAAGTCAGGGTTTTCAGGTAGCTGCTCACAGGCATGTCTGCTGAATTCTCTGTTCAGCATGCATCTGTGCCTTCAGAAAAACAGTGCCCGGCTCCCACCGAAGCATTGTAACGGCTTTCTGTGGTGTTGCAGCGCTCTTCGTTGAAAGTGCTAATTCCCTGACTTTGCGTACCTTCAATACATATCTGCAGTGCTTTTCTGCGTGCATCAGCACTGAGAAAATGGACGTTAGAGGCAACAGACATCGGTCTGTCCCTGATTGGGAATTTCTCAGTAAAATGTATTTAACTAGAAATACAGAGAAATGAAAGGAAGAAATCAAAATCGATCAAAAGCAATGCATTATCTGAGGAGCAGTGGCTCTTCACAAATTTCTTGTTTAAAAAACAAAATTGAAGTTTTCAGATCTCCCATTTCAAAAGGTTGATGCTATCATGCAATATTTTGATTGATGTGATGAAAAAATGGCGAGGTAAGTAGCTTCAGCATTTCTTATCCAGCATTTAAATTTGTAGATTTAGATTGCCACACACACGGCACGTCTGATGCAATTTCACTGAGACCCCGGGCAGAATGTAGATCCACACTGCATTGCTGCGGTAGAGCTCCTAGAATATTTTAATTAAATTAGTGTTTCAGAAATAAACTATTAAACCAATCTTAATCAAATATCACATGGCAGAAAGACTTCAGGATGTTCTGAATAGCGTAGCTTATCATGATTTACTGGGCAGCAGTAATATCATTCAATTCTGCTGTTTGGTTGGGTTTTTTTAATGTTGTTGCCCATGCAACTGCACCGGAAGCTGGCTTTGTATTAATAGACAATACAGTTAATTCTGTCAGTGTCCCGCCTAACTCCTCACCTGTGATCTGTCATTCATGCCTTTGCTTTAACCTGTTGTATGACTGATAGGTGAGTAATGAGATAAATCACCTTCGCCACATTGTGAGCGCCTCATCTTCTTCAGGTGTGTTTGTCTTCCCCAGAAAGGGCAGAAATTCTTAATTATTTTAGGCTGACCTTTACCTTTTCTGAAGAGGATGGAACATATGCAATGATAGCAAATGATGGTGTGGGAAGAGATAGAGGAATATCAGCTTGGGCTTTTTAATTCGTCCAGCTCAGACAGAATCACTGCAGGATACCAACAGTTACTTACGGGAACCAATTTGTTGTTATCCTGGATGCCCCTTTTACCATCTGAGCATCTATTAGGGAATAAAAAAGACATTCCTTAGTACAGGAGAGGTTTAAAGTGCAAACCAAAGTGGTTGTGCCAGATCCATGTCACTATGAGAAAAGTGGAAGGAAGCGTAGAAAGTGGCATGTCAAAAAGAACAGATGTTGCTAGTGGAACATGGACTCCAACGAGTCTGTGTCCTGGCAGAGCTGTATAGGAGCCGAGCGATCTCAAAAATGCCTTTACTTTTTTGCACTTGTGTTACGTATTGTGTTATGAGGATGATGATACTTAACTCCCATTGACAAGCACTTTCAGCTGAAGTGTTACGGTAACGTTAACTATTAGGTGGATGAGAACTGTTAGCAAACCATTCTGCTCTATCAGCCCCCGGTTGCTCAGAGCACATGCTGACTCCTGAGTGGTTGAAGTGTTTCCTGGAGACCTCCCACTTTCCTGAAAATTCCTATTGAGGCGCAGTTTGGGTTTGGAACAGAGATCCATTGTCTACCTAGGTAGATCACTAGCTCAGTATCTGTCTTGATTTGTAACAGCCAAGGTGAAAAGCCCCTTCCTCCCTGACAGAACAACCAGTGCAACTTGTGTCGGATGCCACGGGGGCCCAGTTTGGCTGCTAAGGCGCAGAGGCTTCATCTGCCCGTGGTGTGGCTTCCTGCCTTCTCCAGATTATTCTTTAGTATGAATCTCTTTGAAGGGTTTTGGGTGTTGACAATGAACATGCTGGAGTATAAACACGTTTCAAAAACTCAGAGGCTGACACAAAATGGAGTTGTTATCTTCTGATCAGCCTCACCCACAACTGTTTCCCACTACCTGTTATCTGGATACTTCGGAACAGATTATTCAGAGAGAGGAGGAGAAGATTTAATTGGTATTTTGCAATTTTAATGAATAAACGCCATTTCTGTTCATCTTCTATTTACTTTCACAATGTAAGGCAGAGTTCTAATGCCAAGCCTGAATTTCATTACCAGCAGAAAAAAAGACACTTCATTAATACTGAACTGTTATTGCTGGCATATGTGCTGGTTGGCTGATGTCTGTGATTATGAGTAGAAATACTCACAGCTTTTCAGACACAAGAGGAAGGCTGCCATTTCAAAAGTAACGAATTCTCAGGAATACTTCAGCTTCTGTAATTTTGATGTAGGCACTTGGAAAAAAGTTAATTTTTGGAGTACTGAGGTTTGGAATTTTCCATAATTCAGGTCTTAATTGATCTAGGTAAGGGACTAAAACTAAGCCCATGGCTTCTTATAATTACTACTCATATTTTCCAGATGAGAAGGGGTGGAAGATCAAGGTACTTGGAACACGGCTGCATTAAGGACATTACATCCATAATCCAATATAATTGAAACAATGAGATTGGAATAAAATCAAAGATTCTGAATCACAAGACTGAAAGGTGGTCATGTTCCTGTGTGAAACATTTGGAGTAGCAATTCTCTCAAATGTGAGCTATCTTTGCCTTGAAAACCTGGAGTTAAGCTCTGCTTGAAAAAAACAAAATAACGAAAATAGTAAGGATGTTTTAATGTTTCTTTTTGTAATTTAGAAATGTGAGGAAATGGTTGAAGATCAAAATGGTTTGATAGCTAATAGAAGATCACAATGAATTTTTGATAAAAAACTTTGTCTCTTTTTTGGCTCTTTTTATCAAACAAGATTTCTAAACACTGAAAAATTATGACAGGGAGTATTTCCTAGTAAAATCATAACTAACTATGAAGTGTCTCATGTGGTAAGGTTGCCCATTGATATGTACACACATAGATTGATAAATACACAAACAACTATTTAAGCATACACTGGCTTGGCTGCATTAACTGAATCACTATAATCTCTCTGTAAATGCTCCTAGATCCATTTATACCAACTCAGCAAAACCTGGCAATAATCTCATATAAGATAAGCAATTAAATCTGAGGGTGTTTTTATAGGGATTTGCACAGAAGTACATGTTTATATGCTGTTTTTAATTAAAGCAGTGCAATGAAATGGGTAGGCCAGTTTTGTGGTTTTGAAAATACAAGTATATATAAATTGACTGGTGTACACCAACCCCTTTTCCATTATTAACTTACCAGTAAATAAATGCAGCAGCATTTGGACCCCAGTTTTGAACCCCACCCCTTGGACCAGTACATCGCCCACAGGTTTTTTTTGTGCAAAATTCAGAATTAGATCTGAGCTGGCATTTAATTTATTTAGCCTTTCATATTCAGTAAAAGAAAAAAAAATGATTATCATGCCCATGTGTGTTTGTAATGACAGTCCCTGGCCTAAAATCCTCAACAACCATCTTTGCTTTAAAGTTCAGGCAGCAATGTAATCTAGGTTTCGATTTCAAGACCAGCTCTTACAATAAAACTTAGCCCTTTGTATTACAGAATCATGACTAATTTTCCTTGACCTTTTTTCCCATTGTATTATCCTACTGCGTGCAAATGCTTTATACAACTCTTTTACTCTTGCCATGGATGTGTGACACAGCTTGGCTATCTGATGCTGTGCTCCCTAATAAGTTTTGCTACGTAACTTAACTTACAAAAAATGACATAGCAACCAATCTGTCTTTCCAGTTGTTCATGTACCTGTTCTTTCTTATTTTTCTGATTAATAATAATCACACTAGTTTCAGGTTTATCACTGGAATTCAGATTTCACTTTAATGATACTTCTTTACCACCTGCCCTTTAAATATAATTTACTTCTCCACAATAGTTTTCCTGCTTAATAGCCAATTCCAGTCAATTGTCTTTAAGTTCTAATCCCTTGAATGTCTGGCTTTTTCAGAATCTAATGTCCTTGTGCTTGTGCTGTGCCATTTGAAAACACTTCAGCTGTATTTCTGATCTGATTCTATCAGATTAACTGCGGTCATACACATCCAGTTACCTTTTGGTCCTCACTTGGGTTAGCATATAGCTAAGTATGGCAAACCTTTAGTACCTGCCTTCAGTTACCGTGCAGCATCCTGTTGGCACGTGCAGCTCCCCCGAGTATCCACAGCCCTCTCCCTGTCCCCCACATCCTTCGGGGGGGCTTCCAGCCACCTCATGGCTGTTCGGTCCTTCATGTAGGCACAGGGGATATTGTACATTTCCTCTATATTAATATTTTTTTCCTTACATCTTGACCTCTAACTATTTTAATTTTACCCTTTTACTCTAAGGGTTTATTTTAAACCCTTTTAGGCTAATGATTCCTTTTTTTTTATGGAATAGGGGTTCTAGGAAGTATATATCCTCAGACAGTGAGGATGCAAATGAGAGGAGAGCGTGAGTACTTATGCTCTCCGACTTTCAGGAAAACCATCTCAACAAGTGAAAAAACATCAAAAAGAGGAAGTCCAGAGGTTAGTAACAGGAAAAGCACTAATGTGTAGGCAGCTTTAGTCAATTGACCGAGGAAAAAGAAAAGAGAATACGCACCTTTAGTAAACTAAACGGCCCAGGTCAGCCAGTTTATGATTTAACAGCATTACACTTTTATGGAAGTGCAGGGACTGACGAATATCAGTTACTCTTTTTCTCACACTGGCAGGTTCTTTAGACAGCTTCAGCTTGTGTTTTTCCTCTGGTCACATACACGCTGAAGCACATTAGGTGTAACAGGATGAAAGAAAAGTCTCTGAGTCTTAAGTAATGCCATTGATGTCTAATGACAGCAAAATCTAGTCTGCTTTCATCTAAAAGCAGAAAAAATGAGTTTGGCACAACAGAGAAATACAGCAGTCAACATAATTTAGAAGAGTATGTTAATTTTAGCAGTGTTTATTAGAAATTAAGAGGGATTCACATATAGGAGGAATCAGATTCTCTATAACATCAAGAATTCCTTGGTCCTTTCAGAAGCCAAGATGCTGACCTGCATACAACAGTGACCTTACATGACACCAAACCCACAGCACTGCTGAGATGGGGCGGCGGGGGAAGAATAAAGGGCAGAGGTGTTTCATTCCCAGCACTGACAAAAGACCCTGGTGTTTTATGCAGCATTTAGTTTTAATATATAACAGCATGAAACAGGTATGGTTTTTGCCCCTCTCTATTGGTCCACATTAATATTTCAAGAAAAATCTATTATTTTCTCACATAAACCTCAACAAAGCAATAAACAAGTATTTTACGTAGGCTGTGTAATTCCGTATCATTGAAAATTATTATACTTGACTTATTTCTCCATGTAAATCTTTCATAACAGGGTCAGACCTTCAACTAGAATAAATCCATACTGAACCCATGAAGGATTTATATCACTTGTGGTCTAGAGAGCAATTTTGCCCTGTATTTTCCCATATGCAGTTTTCTCAGAACTTGAAAAACACGTGCAGACTTTGCTATGCATGGGAAAGATGAGAACAAATTATTAAAATAAGCCAGATAACACGACATTATTATAACAGTGTTCTTGATGTGAGGTACAGTTACAGGCTCTGATTCAACAAGGCATAGGAGTGCTGCCTTTGGCTGTGGGACTTCTTTGAGCTCACATGCTTGAGAAATTCTTGGCTGAATCAGGGCTTAGCGCTAAATGCCTTTGTAAACGATATTAGTGCAGCCTTCCTCTTAAAACTTCTACTAGGGGTTAACATCCAAAACTCACTACACTATTAGCTTTCCATGCCACACAGCTTATTTTTAACTGAAGAACATAGGTCGCATTTTCTAATCCCATTTGGTCCTTTACCTGCTTTTTCCTAGGAAGAAAGCATATTTAATTATAATCTGAAGTCCACAGCAGGCTGCAGTTCACCTCAGCGGCTCGCACCAGTCCTCTTTCTTTGAGCAATCACAGCACCCAGATGCCAAGCTGTTAAAATAGTTTTCTAGGTATAGCGTGCGCCTCCAGATTGATCAAGCAGTTGTGTCCGAGTCAGTTATGTGGTTAAAGGGATAATGGACTGTCTGTGCTGTCTGGCCTTCCTGAATCCCAATTTCTTTGGACTAGCATTTCAAGGTAATTTATGCATCTTTACCAATTGTTCAAAAGCCTTTGCTGCAGTCCGCCTTGCCTCATTTCAGTCTGCAGCAATAAACAGAAGCTCCAAACCCGTCGGGTTCATGACTGGACAGTGTCCATACCTAGGAACGTGGCTTACTCTGGTTTTTTGCTAGATTCCCTGTTTAAACCGTAGTAGCACCAATTGTCTGCTGCGCAGTCACAACAGGCCCTTTATAATCACGCTGTCAGACTTTTTCTCGTGATTCTGGGCCACAGCAATTTAGTAACCTTTCTAATATGAATATTTCAATGTTTGTAGCTCTGAATAACATACAGACTGGAAGAAAAAAATGCATCCCCTTCTTCCCCCCAGCTCCTTTTTATAGTTTGAGCTCTAGGAAGAATATGAATTAAATGTTAGGTACTAGAATCTGAGATTTTTTTTCTCTGACTCACCAGTATTTGGGACGAATAAATATGATGAATTTATTGCATGTGAGGTGAGGGTTCTGATTTTTATCTTCTCTCTGCATGAAACCAATCTTCTCTGAAAGGACATTTGAATTGTAGAAATAGAGGACAAATATAAATATGGATGGAGGTTAAAACTCTCAGTATAGGTGTGAAGTCATAAACCATTTGACCAAAAAAAATCATTATGTTGTTTCTTCTGCCAGCTTGCTGAGCTGATACACCAAAATTTCTTGAAAGATAAAGGAAACAGTACGTGAAACGGTGAAAAATTCAGAAAAATGACATTCATGTTGTGCTAATTTTATTGCATTCTTTTGTAGTGAAGTCATTCCTCAGTGCTTTCATTTTTCCCTCCCAGATTTACGGATAAAAGGACTATTCTCAGACAAACAAAGAAAAATGCTGTGAGAGTACATGTTGTACTTCTGATTCCACAAGATGTACCCATGTACGTGTTTTCAAGGATCACATTGGCTTAATAGTCACAAAGCCTTAGGGGCTTATAGAAGGCACATCCTATTTATTCTGAGGTTAAACATTTTCCTATCAGGCTGCAGATAATGGTTAATATACTGTAGTAAGTGCCATCTCATTATACATTCCTGTGATTTCAATTATTAACATGCTAATATTTTCTATTAATTTTTTAAATATTCAGGGTTTGAATGTAAATCATTGTATGCTTCTGAATGGATTTTTTATATTAATTATTGAACCTTTGTTACTGTACCAGTGTTTTATTATAGGTAGTTCAATCTTTTTTTTACTAAAAACCAAACGAACCCACAGATAGGAAGCTTTGAATTTATACCACCTCTGGATATAACATGCATCCATCTGTTCATACACACAGAGTCTTACATACATATTGCTGATTTGGTAAATAAAAACAAATTTTCTAATTTATATTTGTTACTGCTCAACCAGGAACTGACAAGAAAATTTGGATGATTAGTGTGTGAGGAAGAGACTACTGTTTAGAAACACTTAATGTCTCATTGACTAAAGAACCAAGAAAGAGATCAAAATGTGTACATCTAGAGGAAGATAATGACATGAGAGCAGCAGGAAAAAAAAATTCTGAAGCGCGGTATCCCAGATTATACTCTTGAAACATGGAGTGAGTTGAGAGCAGGAAAAGGGCATAGTAGCTCATGGAGACTCTTGTTCTGCCAACCTTACCCCTCCCCAGAGCATTCAGGTTTGATTTTGCACGTGGGACTGATTCTAAATACATTTTTGGAATACTAATTAAGGGAATTCATACTGACTATCATAAACCATAGTAGCCTTTTAAGTTGATGGAAAGAAAAGATGCCTTCGTCTATTGCGAAGATAAATAGATCATAGCTCTATTCTGTTCTGTTCTGAATGTCTGAAGTGGATGGACTACAGAAAGAGGTTAGCTATTTGGCTAATAACAGACCCATAATTTTTTTAAGGGTCAAATTAGAAATAGCCAGAATAAATTCCATTTGGAATGTAAAAGGGCCTGGGCTGTGCAAACGTGTGTGGAATCAGCACCTTCAGGTGTGACAGGTTCCTCGTATCATGGACGGGGTTGCTATCATTTGTGATTTGCATGATGTTGGTATATAGAAATCGATCTTTTTGTGTACTCTGGTGTCTTAGCATGCCCTCTCTGCCTGACTCATGTCACGTCGTCTGCCCCGCTGACCGTGCCATTCACCTCTCCCTTGAATGCCTTTTCTGCCTTCTGGGCTGTCCTGGTCACATAGTTTCCTTTTGTTCTCCTTCAAATCTGAGTCATTTCTTTTGCAACTATTAATGACTGGGTAAGAAATAGTATTTCTATAGTTTTGCTCTGCAGATCATTTCCAAAAACCTGACTGAAGCCAATGAAATTACTTATATGCCTAAAATACAACATATACCTAACAGCTTTATTGAGTGACGGTCTGTCTCTCTTTGCCACCCTTTCCTTTTGTTATACGCTTGTCGTCTTTTATACAGCTAGCTCTTCAGGAGACGTATTTGTGGCATTACATATGCTTGATAGTAACTGCAGAAGTAGTAAGAATAGTAATAATAATGTGATATTCTAGGTTGGTCATTTTACGCTCATTTAAATTGGCATTTCTATTGAATAAATCTCTGTAACTGAATCTCTGAAAAGCTTTAGTGAGGGTCCTCAGACAAGAAAGTTACCTGTCACAAAACCCAAGCAATCAGATGCCAATGCCATCCCAGCATTTTAAGCGGACCCAGTGTCAATCCTCAAAAGTCTTCAGCTTATTGTTGATGCAACTGATGTTTGGGTAAAACCCTGTATTGAGCCTCCTTAATTATGCCATAGATGAATTACAATTAATACGTAAATAGAGACATAGAACTAGGCTTATCACATGTAGCTATCTGTACTAGCAATCAGCAATCACTTGCCCAACTAGCAAGTTAACGTATTGCTGGTTTACTTCTACAAATACCTCTTCCTTCCACCGTATTTTGTATGCGTATGTATAGAAGTTTCTAGATTTGTGTAACCGAATTATTACAGCATTAGTAAGAACAAAAAGACTCATCATAGAGGAAAACTGTCTTTAGTCGCCTGCCACAGAACCACCTGAGCAGTGCCTGTGTATGTGCCAGGGCAGCTGATTCTCACGCTAGCCTGACTAGCACAGCTCTCTGTGTGTCAGAACTCGTCAGCAGACAGATTTTCCTTTTCACAGAAAAAAAAATAAGCAACCCCAAAACAAACCCCCCAAGATCCAGAATTTTCGCTGAGCAACTGTAACCAACAGAAATCTTAAAATTCGAAATCTGTTCTTCACCAATCTGTAAATTGCAACATTTATATCCCACAGAGATCATGGTGGGCATGGTTCGAACCAATGAAGAGCATAAATGTCATACTTAATTAATAATGGTGACAGGCACTTTTCTAGCATTGAAAGGCAGGCTGCATCCCAAACCTGCACATTTCCAGCCCTACTGAGCACTGACTCTGAAAGTCAAATGAGCAACTTTATCTGATCGTTGTTGTTATTAGGGATGCGGTAAGAGCAATGAAAAAGGAGGAGTCAACGTGAGAATTTAAAGATCTGTCTCTGTGAAAGCTTCTTGCATCTACAGACAGAAAACTCCAAAAAGAGCAAGCGTGGGGATAGCTGGGGTATACAGGAGCTTTGAACATTACTTATTTATTTAGCTGTTGTAGAGGTATGCTCAGCTGAGTTGGTTTGTCTCTGCTCGGACCTGTCTAAATCAGCCTGTCTCAATCTCAGTATAGTGGGTTTTTTCCCCCATTCATAGTCCCTGGAATACAGTGCTGCATTTGCAGACCACAATCAGGTTTGCTAACAGCCTTCCCTCTTCACTTGAAGATGCGTGTCTTGCAATGCATTTAAGAATAACTGGGGCTTATCTCTCGTATTTACATGTTTGAACAATGTGTTCAATAAGAAGAAAAAAACGTTTAATAATTTGAAGTACAATATCCAGAAAAGTTTGAAGATTCAGATTTTTCAAATATTTTTGAACATACAAATTGCCATCTATCTTTAAACACTTAAGTAATCTCTTGGACCATGCAATTTTTGTTTGAATGACCACTTTCCTTCAGCTTAACTATGAAAGCAGAAAGGAAAAGAACAGTTAATTTTCAAAAAAATCCATGATTGTATATATTCATGCCGTAGTATGTCTGCATTCTCTCAGAGCCTGATCGCAGACTGGAAGTTCAATGAATGTCCCTGAATAATCCAAACATAACAGGCTTTCCCCAGGCAACATTCCTCTACGGCAGCTCCCCCCTCCGCCCGCCCCATCACCACCGACTTTGCTGTCATTCTCACATTTTGTAAGGAAAAAAACCAGGTATGAAACAGTACCCAGTTCACCCGAAGGTCCTGACCTGCATTCATCAGTTGCTTACAGTTCTCTGATAATGAGAGACACTCACTCTGTGGTGCCCAGGCCCTTTTCCTGCTCTGAAATGCGATTTCGGCAAAACCTTACTGAAATCCTGGAGATTCTCTAGGAATCGGTCAGGAGCAGGTAAAGCAGCAGCAGTAAGAGCCAGTCCTTTTCGGGCTCCCTCTAAATGGGATGAGGATGCTCTAATGCTGTTCTCACAACTGTGCTAATGTTTCCTGGGATGTCCCCGTCACGCCAGCTCGACTAGTGGACCTGAGTAGTTGCAGACTGACTGCAGCTTCCCCTTGGAAATGTCCTTGTACATTCCTGCCACATCCAGTGGCGTGAAAGGAGCGCTGGCAGAGCACTTGTTTCTTGTTTCTGCCGGATACGCAGCAAGTAGTGCTGTGCCAAGGGGTACGGTAGGTAGACGCTTGGATAACTATAGTGTCAAAGATAGAGTTTGGCCTTTTTGTTTTAAACTTGGAGAATTATTCTGATAATGATTACATTAATTAAGCTTTTATGGCTTAAGTTCTTAAGTTATGAACTTGATTCCAACCTGTAGCCCCATAGATCAGAAGGTTTGAAGTATTCTAGTAACTACACGGATCCTATCAGTAATTTTCAAAATTTATTACATTTGGAAAGAATCTATTAAAAACACAGATAAAAATCATTCTCATCATTGCCTTTTTATACCAGCACCCTACTGTCTTTCTGCTGCATTAGAAAAATGGATCATTTTTGTGACAAAATGAAAAGCTGAACTATTGTGCTTCTCACTGTAAAGATGTTGGCAGGTCTGATGTGTCTGGATTTGTAATATTTATTGTACTGCCAGAGCAATCCAAAACCAAACAGTTCTATAGATAATTATGCCCAATAATTATATGCAAAAGGCATCCATTTCCCATTCAGTGATACTATACACATACGGATCTTCTTCTAAGACTAATCAGATTTACACACATACATTAAGGAGAGACAGAGCAACAAGCTCCTCTCATCTCCTCCTTTAAAAACTGGACAACTTCTTTTGCAGATCAAGCTGTTACAGAATTAAAGCACTTCTCTGGAATCATAGTACTTTCTATAACATATGTGAGAATGCAGAAAGCAGTTTGGAAAGAGAGAGGAACCTAGAGGGGCTGGAAGAGAGCCAAAACGATAAAGAACAATGAGTGGGCTTGCTGGTCTGTTGATCTTGGATTCTCCCCAAGTATCATTTTTTTCTCTGAGCTGCTGGTTTTTTGTTGAGGGTTTTTTTTTTTCCTCCTCCTTCCCCCCCCTCCCATCTCCGTTTGCTTCTTACAAGACAAGGACAAGAGAAAGAGAGCAAGGCAGAGCAGTAATTTTAAAAGGAGGATAAATAGGAATGAAAAAGGAGGTGTTTATTAGTACAGGAAATTGGTTTACGGCTTCATAAATCTAAAACAGGCGTATCATATTGCACAGATTATGAAGTGTTAGACTGCTCTATTCAGGAAGCTGGACAATCTGCTTTGCAATGCAAAATGTACTTACACAAGCACAGCGTGGTTTTAATAGAAAGTTTGGGACTACTTAAATAAGCTGGACATATACACAGAATCATAGAATAGTTGAGGTTGAAGGAGCCTCTGGAGATCATCTATTCTGGCCTCCTGCCCCACAAAGCAGGGTCAGCCAGAGCCAGTTGCTTGGGACCTTGTCCAGTCTCGTTTTGAAAGCTGTGAGTCCATGGTGCTGGACGAGATGCAGCCAAAGATGCTGATGGTATTGGAAGGTTGCTGCTGTCTTTGAAAAGTCATGACAATCGGGGACTAGAAAAAGCAAATGTTATGCCCGTCTTCAAAAAAGATGAGGAGGGTCTGAGGAACTGCTGGCCATAGAGCCTCAATTCACTCCCGAGCAGAGCCTCCTGGACAGCATCTCCAGGTACATGAAGGACAGGAAGGTGACTGGTATCAGCAGTAAGGATTTACCAGGGCCAAACTGTGCATGAGCAACCTTGTTGCTTTCTATAACAAATTGACTGGTGATGTGGCTCAGGGTAGAGCAATGGATGTCTCTTACCTGAACTTCAGCCAGGTTTGCAGAAGTGTCCTTTAGGATCTTTGTAGATAAACTGAGGTGATATGAACTGGATAGGACAGGTACAAGGGTGAAAGCTGGCTGCATTAATGGATTCAAAGAGATAGTGGTTCTAAGCGGGCGTGTCAGTGGTACCACGTCCAAACACCAGCCAGTTCTAAGAAGTGATGTATGCTGGAGGTGGATACTATTTGTATGAACAACCTGGGCAGTGGCATGGCACACAGCCTCAGCAAGTTCACGGGTAACACCGAACTGGATGGATCAGTTTATATGCTGCCCTGGAGGGCAGTGCTGTCATTCGGAGAGATGTTACCAGGCTGGAGAGCTGACAAAAAACAGTTGAGCAAAAGCATAATTCTGAGCTTGGAACAGAACAGTCAATGATAGAGGCGAGGGGCTGACTAGCTAGAAAGCAGCTCTGCAGAAAAGAAATTGTCGTCCTGGTGGACAAAAGGGTGACCACAAGTCAGCACTGCATTGTTGTGGCAGCAATGGCTGATTGCGCATGGGGCACAGTGCTGCTGCTAAGAACAGAGCCAGGGAAGTGCTTACGCTCCTCGACACAGTACTGATGGAGCATCATTGGGAGAACTGTGTCACTCTTGCACCTCGTGGACAAGAGCAAGTCTAGGAAAAAACTGCAGCATGGTTTTGGAACTGGGGCATCTGACAGTTAAGGACAGGCTGAAGGGAAGTAGTTTGTTGATTGTGGAGAAGAGATGGATGGATCTAACTGCTGTCTTCAACTACCTCAGGGGGAACTATAGAGAAGGTGGATCCGTATTCTTCTCAAAATGTACAGTGAAAGGGCAAGAAGCAACAGATACCAGATACAGCCAGAGAAATTCCATAGATAGAAGGAGAGTTTTCCCACAGTGCAGATGGTTAAAGCAGTGGACCAGATTGTCCAGAGAGACTGGGGAATAACTACCCTTGTTACTACTTGGATCTGACTGGACAAAGCCCTGATCTAACATTCAAGTTGACCCTGCTCTGATGCATCATAAGGAGTTTTACTATCTGGCGTGCTGGTTGTCTCCCTTGGCATTTTGAAGACATGACAAATCATGCTTTGGAGGACATGCCAGCTAAATTCTTCCCCTGCAGTTCTGCTGCATTATATATCTCTGATTTTCATGCATCCAACTTTTGAACTTTATTATTTTCATCCTTCCAAAATATGGAACTGTCTCTAAAGCCTCATGGATTTAACAAAAGTTATGCTGATTAATGGAGACAATTACTTCTCTATTAAAGAGCTACAGAAATGAACTAAAAAGAGATTATTTTACTTTAATTTTTTTAGTTCTCCTTTCACTTAATACACATGCTTCTTCTATGATAGGAGCTAAAACAATGAATAAGGCAAAAGAAAGACATATTGCAGAGTACTTCATCAGGGAAATATATTTCAAGTTCCCTTGTCGCTTAAGCTTTACATTGAGTTAATGCATGTGAGTACCTTTGCCTTTTGAAACATGGAGACTTACATGTGACATCTAATGATACTAAGACTAAACAAACACTCCTTTTTTTTTTTCTTTTTTTTTTTTTTTTGGTAAACCAGAGAGCTGACTACATCTGAAAAGGAAAACTACTCTGCTGTGTCTGCAGGATGTTAGAGAAACTGTTTAGAAATGACAATCAGAAACGGGTTTCTCCACAAAAAGAATGTCTGCTGATCTCAGGTACATATTTAGTCCCCTACCACCTGTCTGAGTAATCCATCACCAGCAGCGTACTAATCTTCACTTCACTCTTGTGAAATAGGGAACTACTATTATCTCCGTTTTACAAGCAGAAACCAAGGCAGAGGAAACACTAAAAAAACCATGGGGCAAGAACAAAAAACCTGAATAGCAGCCTCATCAGTTGCAGATGGCTTTCATGCTTTAGTATCTTTTTGTAGGTTTTTAGCTGGACCGTAGTCTCAGCCAGAAGGGTAATCCCTATGTTTCTCATGCATGAATAATGTACCTTTTAATAACATTATAAAAGCATTAATGCAGCTTTAATCTTATTCCCATTTCAATCATAACTATTATTTGGCGTGGTAAAACACCCCCTCAAAACACTGTCATAGAAGCTTAACTTTGCAGTACAGTTCAAAAAAAGCAATTAGCTACTTATTATTTAATGGATGACTATCAATGACCTGTAAGAACTGCAACCCAGATCAGTATCAGCAGTAAGCATAATAAGTTTGTAACTTCCAGCCAGTGAAAAGGAAGACGCAGCCATTTTCCATGATGAAGTAGCTTCCACTTCATGACTGCAATCAGGTATATAACTACAACATCACTGGGTTTTACAACGCAAATTTAGTCATCTCTACATAGTGTGTTCAGTGTAAATGTCCTCAAATGCATAAAATGAAGCACAGTGAACAAAAAATATGCACAATTTGTTACACAGAGCATGGAAGGGGTGTTTGCTCAGACAGACTCTGAGCACCATCTGGGAGACAAGTGTTTAGCTTTGCAACAGATTGCATAATTTCCATGTAGAATCTGGAGAAGAGCTCTAAATGCTTTAATAGATAGTTGATTTAACATGCGTTTAATCTTTGTTTTGTGTTGTCTTATAGGCTATGCATATGTTTTGAATGAAAGAAGTAGTCATTAACTTATTACAGTGCTCATCCCTTTGCACAATTTGCTTTTTCTTTTCTTCTCATTGTGTGTGTCTGTGTGCACGCAATATTTCACCTTACAGAGTTCGTTTTCACAGCACACGGTAATTAATCTTCGTAAAAGCCAAGCATCTACTGCATATGCATGCCATTTGATTGATTAGATTAAAAATTTAATGTTACAGTTCATACATTAGCAATATTTCAATATAACATATACCAAGGACTCTACTATCAATAAGAAGAATACTTCAAGAACAACACAAATTAACACCTGAAGCATAAAGAATGACCTTGAGAGAATGAAATGCTTTACCTAAAACACACTGCTTAAAAAGTATTTAAACCGAGCACCATGTTTATGTGCTAAAAAAGCTGTAGAAAGCACTGCCCTTCAGAACAGGAAAATTTCAGATGAAGAATTTCTCACGTGGAGCATTTTAGGAGTGGCATAATGTTTAGAAACATTGCATTCGTTTTTAGATTTTTTTAGTGGTATCCAACTAAATATATCTGCTACACAATAGTAAAAAGCTATACATTAGGACTTTTTTCAATTTTCTCCTTGCACAAGTTAATAAAAACATTGGGAGGCATAAACTGAGGATTCATTTTATTAGGACCAGAAACATTGAGAAAGAAATATAATAAAAATGAGACTATATATACTGTATGAAAAAGGCATGCTGTATTATGTGACATTGTTATGACAAAATGAAATACCATCCTTCATTTGGATATCTGTTCTTCTATATCCAAAAGCAAAATTACATCAAAATACTTCTGCACTGATTGACTTGTAATGCAATACACTGCAGCATCTTTGAACCTTAAGCAATGATAATGCTTTCAAACCTGCTATAAACTGGGTCAGCTGTATGAAGAAATTGTAAAAAATGATGCAGTAATTCAATTTAGCACTGTGTGAAAACTGCACAATAGCAGGATTAAAGGATCTGAAAATGAAGACAAGTGGTTCATTATTAACTCTTAAATGTTGTTCCTTCTGCTTTTTCTGGAATGTCATTTATTTCTAGTTTAGAATTATAATTTTTGTGTCGTGATACAGTGGATGCATTCTATATTGCCTCTCCATATGAGCACATTGAAGTTTCCCCAAAGGCTTAATAAAGTTTATGAAATAAGTCAGCGTTCACTATTAATTTTACCCACATAGGTAACAAAATAAATTAGAAAGAAAAAGCATTATACAATCATATAAAAGCTGTGGCGTGTATGAAACATAGTCAACTTTTAAAAAAAAAAAAAAGAAAAGAAAAAAGGAGCTGTTAAACTGGCCAAACTGGCATTAAAAAAAAAAAAGTAATACTAAAGCTGCAAATAAAAAGTGCTTATATGTAGAAGAGATAACCCTACTTGTTCCTTGTATAATGCAATCATTTAAACAGCTGGCCTCTTTTATAACATGGTAATTTTATAGACATCATTTCCTTTTGTGCCTAAAGAGGTCTTTTTTTTTTTTTTTCTTGGGCTATTGTGTGTTGTATGAGCATGTGAAAATGTTTTGGATCAGCCTGTGTAGCTGCCATGGCCATCCTTTCAGCAGGAAGTCCGGTCTCTGTCCCAGTGTCTGACAATAGCACTCCGTGCTGATGATCACCAGAATCCAGTGTTCAATTCAGAGGCAACGTCAAAATGAGTAAGAATCGAAGAGAAACCAGCCTGGAATGATTTAAAGAGCTGGGTAAGCCTAAAGATAAAAAAATAAAAAAAAAAAAAAAAAAAAAAAAAAAAAAAAAAAAAAAAAAAAAAAAAAAAACCTGCTCCAGGGGAGCAATTGTACTTTTGTGTATGAATCTATAAAAAACCTCCTCTGAATTCTTTACTTTGAGAGCTTAGATAGCTTCAATTAAATTCAGTCTGGACACCTAAAAATAAAATTGATAATAGACAGAAGTGTAGTCTTTCTTACTTCTGCTATGGAAAATTGTCTTTATTCCAAATCGTAATACGTTTGATCACACTCATTTTTGAACTTAATCTTATGCTTAATTGACAGAGGATTGATGCAAAATTCTACTTGGCACTTAGCATTTGTGCCTAAATTGCAGGACCGTGTGCTCCAAAATGCATGGTATGGTTCTGGCTACCAGTCATCCAACCCAAGGGATCTGCTGGAGCTCCTCCTCATCTGCCTGAGCTAGGCCGGCGTGAAGTGCCCGGGGCCGACTGCAACACAGTCAGGAGGCAGCCAGGGCTCCTTAGCTTTGTTCTGGAAAGCAGTCTGGGGACCCCCAGTTTAAGCATGTGCATGGCGCTTGCCACAGCTAGAGCTGTAGTTGCTTGGCTGTCACAACAAATAAATTAAAAATTGACGTGGGAGAAAAATCATAACAATCCAAAATAAAATAGCAACTGGAGTAATGATCAGCACTGAGACTATTACTAACCAAGAAGTCTCAAGCCCAAATGTAGTGACTCAACTGCAACGTACAAGATGCGTTTTAAAGAATTTGCAGTTTCTTTTCCTCTGCTTTCCCATCTCAACTAGTAGTAGCAATTCCATGAATTACTACTCCCTTTTGAACTCATGGTTACATGATCCCAGAGCACAGAAGCTACATGATACCTCATATATTTCTGTATCATTTTAATGTGCAGATCTGGTGGTCCGTGGGATGCAGCCTGCATCATCTTCTTGTTTCAACTGGTAATTCATAGTAAAATCATTGGTCAGTGAGCTCAACTGTAAGGTTGGTGTTGGGGCTGTCATTAAGTCAGCATGAGGTGACAGAGAGTAGCTGAGCATATAGAAAAGCATTCACACAAAGAGACTTCACTCAGTGGCACAAACGGGTATTGTAAGCAGAAAATATTTAAAATAAATGTTGTGACAGAACAGTTTGTTTTGAGAATAAAGAGAGAAAAGGGATACAATCTTCTAACTGTGCAAATTATCATTAAGCAATTAATGCTTTTTCCATCTGTGGTCCAAAACATAAGTTCTTTTCCTTCAGAAGTGATCATGCGTTATGATTGTAGATTTACTTTTATCTCTAGGAACAAGAAGGATGTGCAATTTACCAGTTTTGGCTTTTTTTAAATATAAATGTTTAATTATGTAACAGGAGTTTGACTGAAGGAGTAAGGAAAACTTTAAAATCAGAGTGGGAGCAAGTATTTTTTTCCCTGATGAGCATAATAGTAATGGAGATTATATTTGTGAGATAAATTCATAAACCACTTATACTGTTTGTTTTCTCAGTTTTTGCCGTTTTCTCAGCTTGGATGATGACAATGATTCAACCTTTATGTTTGCTTACAGTCAATCTCATGTTTAAGTTACTGGAAGTTGCAACTAGAGGTTCCATACTCTGGAAGAGTGCTCTATTGATGGAGGACAAAAATCAATGATCCCATTCCTCTCAGATTTTTTTCAAAAGGTTGAGGTTTCTTGTGTTTTTTTTTCTTGATGCACAACTGCAGTTCTGGAACTCACAGAATTTCATAGTGTCTTTATGGTAATTTTCAAGGCATCCTGAAACTCCGTTTCACACTAGCAGAATTTAACTGAATTTGTGCTTACCAAAAGCAGTATACATGGTTAACTTCAGGAACCTGAGATTAGCTAAAGCTTAAGATACAATGTCTACCAGAGCATCAGATTTCTATCATGACCATGCAACAGGAAAAGCTTCCAGATTTCAGGTTCACAGTGTGAAAAGGATGTTTGTGTTAAGTTAGGTACCGTTGCAGAGAGCAGTTCTGCATCAGTTGGACCACGTGAGCAAAGAGGTACATGGGGATTAATTTGGAAAGGTAATCCGTGACCTGATCAGCAAAAGATTTAAGTATTTGGAGTAAAATTCAACCAGGGACAGCAAAATGAGGAATGGAAATTACAGCAATATACTCCCACTTTTTGTAGTTTCCTAAATTTATTAATTTACTTATCTTGAACACCGTGCTTGTGAAAGCAAAATGCAATTTGCTTTTATGCATACCTTGCTGTATAGAAATGCTTGTTTCTCAGTAGCAGTGATACGCATTTTAGGGATATGATCAAATATCTGCTGAAATCAAAAGAGGAGTTTGTATTGCTCTCCAGCTTATTTGGAACAGGTCCAGATGAGGAAAATAAGTGATACATCCAGGGTTTCTGAGAGAAGTGACGTGCAGACGTAACTGTGCCACAGTTAGTTCTTGGTGGCACCTTTGCAAAGTGATTGCCAGTTGCTTTTGATGGGTATGAAGGAAATTGAAGACCTTCAGGGTGGAAAAGCATGTACAGTCCTTAGCTGTTTCATATGAAAAAACTTGTTTTTCATATGGGGCACACTAGAAAGGAAACAGGGTTTTAGAAGTGACATTTCCATGCTAGAGCTCCTGGTAAGTACCTGTATATGGGTACCATCAGCATAACCAGCAGAATGAGCCATTATTTGGATGAATCCTTTGGCAAAGTGATAATGTGTGCAGAAAGGAAAAGAAAGTTTGCTTTCTTGGGGTGAAGCTGGGGTGGATATAATCACAATGCAGGTGAGAGATGACAGCATAACTTTTAACGTGCAGAGGATTAAAGCATAAGGTGGCAAAGAATAAACTTGGACTTCCAAATTTGTTTGGTAAGATAGATGTGCAATTAGAGGAAGCAGAAATTTAAGAGCCAATAAACCCTAAATAGAAGGCAGACCTCTCTGCCGTGATAAGCTAGTCATTTAGGCCCACAACAAATGTCACTACAGTAATTAGAATATACTGAGAAATCTGATTGGAATTTTTGCATGAGAGCATCGCCAACTGCTTTTGATATTGGCTGATAGCAACAGTAACAGGCTGACAACACCTGTTCTGAAATCTTTACCAGCAAGAGGGGAAGATGCTTTTTAGTGGGTTTATCCTTTAGCATCTCCCCTTTCTTTTCCAGCCTCTTAAGTCCTTTGTAAACAAATAAACAGCAATGATATTTTAAAGGGTTAGTTGTGCCAGACGTTGTTCAAGCTCACTTAAGAACAGGTACCATATATAAACTGCATTCTTCGTGTGTGATCTTCCCCTCCATATCACATTTGCCTTCAAGTTTTGGGTTCACTTTGCAAGTTTTCAAAGCAGTATGATTCTATTCTGATGGTTTTCATAAGCACTGGCAAAAGGTTTTGCTGTCCTGTCTCTCTCCTCCGGAGTTTCAGCTTGCTTGAAACAAAAAAAGATTATTTGCAGTAGATCAATATTCCCTTAAGATGTAAACCCATCAGCTCTTATAAGTGAAGCAAGATTTGGCCTGGCCAGTACTCTAATGTTAGATCTCAAAGGATATCTCAGGGGCTGCAGAAATTGTGATGAGGAATCAATAACCAGAACAAATCTCTCACAGGCCTGGTGCAGCCTCTCAGAGTATGTTTGTGTCTCTGTGTAACTGGAGGTAGCTTTCTGCAATGAGATGCAAAAGGGAGGAATTCAGGAAATTCATGTGGCAGTTTCAGTGCTGGGCAGGACTGGAAGTTTGATCCCAGAGGTGAGATTGTGCTGTCAGTAATTATATTCTTCCTATCTAAATTGCCACTGGGGGAAATACTCTCCTTTACTCACCCCTCTTAGCTGGCATACGTTGTTTCCTTTAACTGTTTAGGCAGAGGCTGTGTGTCACCCTGAATGCCTGAATTACAGTTTGGATTAAAGAAGTGAATCATTTTTATACTGTGTTTTGGGGTGAAATGAGCAGTTTCAAGTCCTACAAATGTATGCAGAGTATTTTGCTCTCTCCCACACTGTTCTTGGATGTCAACAAGTTGAGCTTTCTTGTGTCCATTTGATAGCTTTGTAAAAAAAAGCATCAGGATTATGCTGCTGGACCACCACAACCAGCTTTCCGTCTCTCGGGGCATGAGTGACTATGTGAATATATGCATATATATATATATGTGTGTGTGTGTGTGTGTGTGTATCTCAGGGGCTATTTTTTGTACCGCCTTAAATTGAACTGTACTCAGATGTTTTGCCAGGTTGGAGATCCAGGGCAAGCTGAATGTCTCTGCAGCCGAATGCCGAGTGTGTGTATTTATAAGGCAAGCAGGTATCCGGTTGCATTTATTAATAATCTGAGATGCACAGAAACCTGCAAATGGCTTGATATTCTTAAAACCTAAGAAAGGTTTAGATGCTGCATACTGGGATGTTACAATTCCGTTACAGTAAGGACCTTTTGCCTTTGTTTGTGAATGACCTTCACATTTATGGAGTCCCTCTTTGTTCATCTCTCCAAGCTATTGTTCTTTTGTGTTAATTAAAACCCAGACGATTAAGTATACAAAAGTGCACTCAAGCTTCTGTGCACAGCCAGCTGAAAACAGGGCCAAGTGACCAGAGACATGCTAGCAGAGATGCGAGCTTTGTCACTGGAGTAGAATGACTGAATATGAAATTCATTATTGGGAAGCAAAGTGACATTTAAATTATGCTGCTGTTTCTCCTACAGGCTTCTGACAGGGTATTTTCGGAAAGAAAATTAAATGAGTTACAAGGCACTTAAATGCAACACTTGAAAATGGTATCTTAATGTGTTTGATTCTTAAATGAAATGTTAGCCCTGTGTATCTCTGTGATTTTACCATGAACGTGACATGTAAAACTGAGACTGCATCGCCTCAAATCTTCAGTACACTAACTTGCATCCTTTAAATGCTGGCCGTGTGCCATTGCTGTTGAACCCACACAATAGAATTAGTCATGTGGAGAGGGAAACAGCTGGCAAAAAAAAAAAAAGAAGGCGTGAGCAGCCAACTTAGCATTGTCACAGGTAAAAGACAGCAATGAATCACAGGCGAGTGCAAAACTAACAGGGAAAAAAAGCCAGTAATAAAGGTGATTCAACTGTAATGTCAGGCTCTCTCGAGGAAGTGATCTGCAGATGGATAGCGAAGTGGAGAAGAAATGGCTTCAGACAGGTGAAGGCAATTTTTTGATGTGGAAAAGAAAGCTCTATCCTCCTTGTCTGAGGCCCCAGTTTAAACAGGGTATTTATCTATGGGGTTAACTTCATCAGCTCTACTAACTGCACTCCAGTGAGAGATAAGAAGATAATTAAAACTACCACCATGCTTAATCAACTTGCCAGCATAGGGATACTCTCTTGAATTGGGGCACAATTAAATTAAGCTTAACGTCTTCCAAATATATGCAAGAAATAGGCATCTGGCAAAGTCTAGCTGAAAATGCACAGAGCTGCATTATGCCAGTCTCCAAGGACAATGGAAATGGAAAGTGAAAGGGTATGAGAGAGCAAGACTTCTGCCAAGTTCTTTAATCTTTGTTTTGCAATGCAGACTACCAATCACAAAAAATACTAGTGATTTCACTAATTTATTGCTAAATCACTAAACTAGTGATTTCACTCGTTTACCCATCTATACATACATCTATATGAAAATGTACAGCTGGCAGCTAACGTACATTACTTTATAGTGTTTCTCTAACTGTTGTGTTTCACAACAATTTATAACTGCAACTAAAAGGTCTGAAAATGATATAAAAGGAAGCAGACTAATTGAGCTAATCAGAGACAAGATCAAGGCCCTCCTGGCCTTGAAATCTATAGCTCCATGAAAGGGAGTCTTTGAATATTTACTGAAGCTAAGGATATTAATAATCATCAGTTACAGTTCTGTCCATCTACAAGGGGCATTAAAGAATTAATTTTTACAATATGCCCGGAAGGTAAATAGCAGAATCCCTATTAATCAGAAAGTCAAGAACATCTGCTAAAGCCACAGCTGGACCTCGTCATAGCCAGAGTATATGTTGCAAATTCCTGATTCCTGATCTCTGGGCATCGCTAGAAGCTCACTGAAGACGAGAAGGCTTCCATTCAGATCAGGTCCGGCAGTTGTGCTCTCACACTCTGAGAATTCAGGATGCTTTAAAAATAATTCAGAGTGGAAGTAAATAATTATCTTTTCTTACTTACTCTGCAGTAGGAACCTTGAAGAACCTTTTCAGACGTGAAACCTGCATTTCAGAACTGCTTTAAAGAGTACAGTCATTCACCAAGAGCGGAAACCCAGGACCCATGAAGCACCTTCTATTTTAAATGATATTTATATTTATCTTCATCTTGCAAAGGCATCAGCCCATTGCTTTTACTTAACTATGCGCAGAAAGATAACAATTCTCTTTTTCTTCCTCCCAAACTGTAGAAGCAGTAAGTTCATCAGCTATGTATTTTGCTTTTCTGTGCTTCTTTATGCAAGTTGCTGTTCCATACATGGGGGGAGGGGTGTAAAAGTACTGATGGAGGTTGAAGAAAGGACTTGTTAATTTATTCCTTAGTGAGATATCATTTGAATGCTTTGGAATTGCACTAAGTCTCCTGAATTCCCACGTCTTCCTTTATGGCTTGTTCTAGCCTGGCCACAATGCCTGAGCAGTAGAATATAATTAGGGAACTCTACTTTCAGCAGATCATCCTCCTTTTTGAAAAGGTCCTTCCTCTTGCTGGGATCTGATTGTTGATCTTACCCTTGTTTTCCATTTTACATATTAAATACAAGATTTTACAAAATAGTTCGGTGTATCAGATGTTAGTTTTCAGCCCAAATGTGTGATATCTTCAACTATGGCAGCAATCAGTTCCTTCTCAAGTCATTCCTTTAATACACAGTTCCAAAGGCAAACTAAAAGGGGGTTTTATACCTAAATTCTTGTCTGCACTCCTGAATGAAATATGTCAGAATCCACTTGAGTTGTTAACTAGACTCCCATGCCATGCTTAATCCAATAGTTCATACTATAGTCTTTTTTTTTCTACTTTTAAACGTTTCCATGATGATAGCCAAGTGTCAGTTCAGCAGGTGATGAACATTATTCTGCTCTTCATGGGTCTCCCTGGGTGGGCAGCTGTACCGCAGGCTGACAGAGGCAGGACAGCTTCTGCCAGAGCCTGGTTCAGGTAACTGCTGCAGTTCCTGTATCTCAGGCCTCGCCCACGACCTTTGAAGGTACCTACCCAGAGCCGAACGCTCGGAAAGCAGACAGCTCCCGCCAGCTGGGATGGAAAATCATAGAATGGTTTAGGTTGGAAGGGACCTTAAAGATCATCTAGTTCCAGCCCCCTTGCCATGGGGAGGGACACCTCCCACTAAACCTGGTTGCTCAAAGCCCCGTTCACCCTGGCCTTGAACACTTCTAGGGATGGGGCCTCCCCAGCCTCTCTGGGCAACCTGTTCCACTGGCTCATCACCTTCAGAGTGAAAATTTTTTTCCTTGTATCTATTCTAAATCTCCCCTCTTCCAGTCTGAAGCTATTACCCCTCGTTCTATGACTACATGCCCTTGTAAAAAGTCCTTCCCCAGCTTTCTTGTNCACACAGCTTGGTGGTGTTGGCAAACTTGCTGAGGGTACACTCAATCCCAGCATCCATGTTGCCAACAAAGATGTTAAACAGTACTGGTCCCAGTACTGTCCCCTGAGGACCACACTCATTTGGAACCCTGAGGAACATCCTCAAATTTGGAACCAATGAGGAATATAAAATGAGGCTCTTGACATATATGCATGATGAAGTTTGTATATGGATGCAAAACTTGAAGCATTTGACATGCGGTGTCTCCACAGATCTGACATCATCCCTGGAGGTATTTAAAAGATGTGTAGATGTGGTGCTTAGGGACATGGTTTTGTAGTGGACCCAGCAGTGTTAGGTGTTTGGACTCGATGATCTTAAAGGTCTTTTCCGACCTAAATGATTCTATGATTCTATGACACAACACACTTAGAAACTGTGAGTTGATTTTAATTTAATCATGTGTTAGACAAGAACACCATCAGTTGAATCTGGCAGTTAATTTAAATAGAAGGAAACACCAACATCCAAAAACCTTAGACCATAAAAAAGCCACTGTTTATCCTGGCAAGTGTATCAAGTATCACTGGCAAATAAAACACTGAAACACACTCCATGTTTCTGTAAAGGGAGACAGAGCAATTCAATTCCTGAAGCCCCTGCTCAGGGAGAATTTGCCATTAATGCCAGTTCTTACACCAGATCTCATCAGGCTTGACTGGAAGGAAGTTGTAGGCTTGAAGCCGTAAAGGTCAGTATTAGAAAGGTAGCTCCAGTGGAGGGGAAAAAAAGCAAAAATCATACCGTTGTCTGAATTTCAGTCTTTGAGTCATGAACATATTCTTCTGAAAAGTTAAAGTGATTAGCAAGTTTTCAAAACTGTCCATGCTGGGCCACCTCCCCACAGGAAAAACTGGATGCTTTCTTTAATAGTAATTCCAGAAAACCATTTTGAAATGCTCATTTTTATTTTCTTCCATTGGCAATCAAAGAACTGTGCTTGTGAGGGAAAGGACATTCTAATATCCCCATCATCTTTTCCCCTTTCCTTTCAGACTGAAAAGAGTACATCTCTTCATTTCTCTGTTGTGTTCAGCTACTCTTTTACAACAGTGGGTTGTGAAACCAGAACTCCCACTGACACAGGATCAGAGACAGGCTTAAGATTTTAGAGGTGGTTCTGAAGTCCTGAGAAATGCTTCAAAAGCTGTATGCTTTTAGCCATGCTGAATTGCTCCTCTCTTCAGATCTGATCTTTCCAGCAGCTGATTTTCCCTTTATCCTGTGTGACCAGACTTCTCCCATAGGAGAAATTATGGTTCTGGCTTTCCTAAAATTCTGTAATTCTTATTCCCACAGCGGCACAAAAATGGGTCACACTTTGAATCCTGTTTACACGAGCTTCACAAACTTATTCATTGCTTTTATCATGCAGATGGTTGTATGTAAGAAAACATATTTGTTAGATGTAAATTTTAGCTGCTTGGGGTCTCTGTCTCTATGTAATATCTAGCCTAATGTCACCACAGGACAACATTTATGTTTTCATTTCAAAATAATGTAAGCAGATGGGACTTCTCTCATCCATAGAGTAGTAAATTAAAAACAAAAGTAACAATTTTTTTAATGTCGTACTCTGCTGGGATGAGAGTTTGGCATTATGACATCTGGCGTTAGAGTATTCCAGTAGCTGCTGTATAGCATTTACTAAAACACTGAAATGAAGCCTGCTAATATTATTTTCGCATAATCCCTGTGAACACGCACCCAGAAAGTCTGTACTTGCCCACTTCTCAGCAAAATAAAAAACCCCAGTACGGACTTAGCTACTTTCATGGCATATGTCAAGTAATAATCACTATACTTGAAATGCTATCAAAGTCCATTTGAGATTATCTGTCCATGAAGACAATGGGAAAGAGAAGAAGAAGAAAAGAGTCTCCCAATGTGTATCTTTGAAAATTTCTTCCCAAGTAAACAGCTTTCTCTCAGTAATATTTAGAAGTCAAATTTTCTGTGACTCTTCTAAACATTAGGGCAAGTTATTGAGATTCCACTGAATATTCAAAATGTTTCTTCAATAGGTAAGACACCTTATAGTGCCAAGAAACTGACTATACTAACTTAATTTTTGTCCTTTAATTATAAACTATTAAAACTTGTCATCTTTAACCAGACACAAAGCATGACTAGTAAATGGTTAAATAATTTTCGAGAGTTCAACATAACATGCCGCAGATACACTGTAAAATTGAAATGCCTCTTCTATGTGCATACAAAATCCAAGTAAACACACTAAACAGATAAATGGACAGATTGCAGTACCTAGGAAATAATGCCTTTTGCTCTACTGTGGAATAAAAAATTCTCATTTGTAAGTCATTGACTCTAATCTGGTCAAAAAATTACCTGCTGGAAACTGTTGCAGCTCCTAGTTGGTCTCAGACCAAATATTAGTAAGAAAATCAAGACAGGCTTCTCACTCAGAGGTAAAGCAATCTAGTAGATACATTACCGGATAAACTTTGAAGAACTCAGCTCCATTCCTTGCTTAACTGCTGGCTGAACTGATGGCAAGTCACAGCTGTGCTATTTCCATAAAATGCCTGAGATTCTCCATCTGTAACAAAGGAATAAGGTCAGTGTTAGTAATACTTCTAAATGGTATTTACATGGTGCTTTGAAAAAACGCCAAAACTAGTATGATTTGTTTGGGGGTGGGGGTGGTTTTTCCAGCGAGGAACTAGCTCAACAGACAGTGAGAGAATGCATTTGTCTGTTATCCTTTAGGTTTCAGTTTGGAACTGAGAGTCACAAGTGCTGAGGTCAGCAGGAACGCAGTGACCTTCCAGACACGACAGATGACTTCCAGCTCTGTACACCCCACTGTCTTCTCATGAGCACTAAGGGTGCTTAGAAAGGAGACATTCTCGTAGATTTCTCAGGAAAACACTTTTGACAAATCCAGCCAAAATACAGGTTCTTTTTCTATACTCACATGACTTTTTGAGGGAAAACTAACACTGTATCAACCGGAGAGGAAGTGCTTTTTCCAGTAAGATTGTATAAGGGTTCATAAGCATTTACCTTGTCCTTCTAGCTAAGGAGAATGAAGTTAGCAATACTAAGTGATACGAGAAGACAGCAAGCCTTGTGTTTATTCAAAGCTTATGCAATTACTTGTGTTGATATTTTTGTTCTGTGACAATAATGATACAGTATTTTACACAAATAAATAGTGAATATTGTGAATGCTGATATTTTAAGGAATTGTATTGTGAGAAGAAAAAAAAATCTTATTTGGTCTTAAGTGTCATACAAATTTGCTGTGCAAGAGGAAATACGATGACTGGTACTATATAATACTATATAGTTTTATGTGGGTAATCCCATATGCATAGCGACCCTGGGACTGGGGCTCTGTGCAGGTGCAGGGCAACATTAAAATTTATGCAATTTTAGAATTTAGACCCTAATATGGAAAATGAACTTTCCTCCTGACTCAGCAAGCGTGTCTGTCCTTTCATGGGCAGCGGCCAGTCCATAATGTTCAAAGGACTTTGAGCTGCCTTCTTTCCAGACACCTAACCATACTCCGTATTAGTATTGGTCAAACCCAAACTTCTTCCATGAAGAACTTTGAACAAAGAAATCTTAGGGTTTTTTTCTTTTGCTTTTTGCTTTTCAGTCTAGTTTTTATGGTAGGAATAAAGAACTGGAGTCCAAAAGCAAGCATGGACAGAGGGGCCATTAAAAGTACCCATTTGGAAACCTGAAGGATAAGGTATGTCTTAAATAACATCTCCTTCTGTGGACTTCAGGTAGGGGGAAATACTAACCTTTGTTCAGAGTTTCTTTGGAAAAAATAAGGAAAATTTCCTTCTTTTAGACAGATGGCTAAAAAGTAGATGTTAGCTCTTCTACCCTCATTTATCTCAGTAGCCAAACTACTCACTGAAGAGGCAGGGTACTTCAGTTCACAGCTTCTTCTATCCAGGGAATTGAAATTCAAATTTAATTTCTTATCTGTCTTTCTGGAAAGTGCTTCATCACCACTGTGTGTTGCACCATGTGTATATCTGTAAGTATGCGAGGGAGCATTTTTCTAATTTTTTTTTAGGGAAGCAGTTTATTTTGCATGACATACTAATTAGGGAGCAGATGCACTCCTTTACAGTCTAATCTTATGGTTAGGACACTTTCCCGGGAGGGAGGAAAAATGTAGGTTCAGATTCCCTAAAACATGGGAAGTACTTGAAAACAGACCTCCTGCGCTCCGCTGTGTTCTGAGAACTGGATATAAAGAGTTACCACCAATTATCACTCTTGTATTCTTCTAATATCACATTTTAAAGTTCTCATGAAATTTTAAAGTTCTCATGAAATTAAAAATGAGCATTTTGTGCTGGAACAGTTTTGTTCTTAGTAGTAATGCAGAAAACAGAATCTGGTCTTTGCAAGTAGCATTCCTACGTGGGCTCCAGAAATATATTTTATTGTCTTTAGGGCAAGAACTAATTCAGAGAAAGGCTCTTACTTGCCACCTATGAATCCTGACCTTGACCTAGAAAGTTTATTGCATGAGGGGCAATTAAACTTCTGTGAAGCAAAACCTCCCTATCATAGCAAAATATGTCAAGTGTATCAGAGCTCAAACCTCCAACCTCATTTTATTCCCTTTAAATGCGCCAAGCTGCCTCACATTAATTTGAATGAACCGAGAACAACAGCATTTAATAGGTTTCGGGAACTTGAAAGTTTCTTTGATCTGTTTTGGATTGTTAGGGCAAGACGTAGATGTCCAAAAAGAGACGTGGCGCTCAGACATTCAGCCGAACCACACTGGCCTAAGAAGTTAGTGTGCACCAGCTGAATCTCCTAGCTGTAAGTAACGGCTCGTGTGCTCACTAGTAGCCTTCCCTGCTTGTGAGCTGATACAACTTGGGGAAAAGCTCAGAGAAACAGACTGTTGCATTTTACCTGGGGAGGGGGGCAGGCTCGAGAACACACATGAACGGTTCTATCATGGCAGCTCAGCTGATGGGAAGTAATTTCTGAAGCTTCTGTTACCAAGTGGTTAATACACTGATCACCGCTGTCCTTTTACAGGCTCCCAGGAGGTGGGGAGTGTACCCACCCAAAGCACGTACTGTGGAACAAATCACGGTCAGACAGCTCACTGATTTATTACGTAAAGCAAAGATGCTTTTAAAATTCAAATGGAGCCATGGATCCTCAGATTCACACTGGGCGTGAAGGAGCACAACATAAAATCTCTGATACTCTGGTTTTTGTCAGTAGTGTCTGACCACAATAAAGGTTTGCTTGTCTCCGAGAAATGCAGGTAATCATTGTTTTGCTGAGATCTATGCTTAAATATGCCTTGTTTTCTTATATACCCAAATGAAATACATCCAGAAGCCCTTTTTATCTTAACATCCTTGAAAATAGGGAAGTTTACAACAGGAAAGAGGGTCCTTTATGCTGAAAATGACATGTAACTCAGCTTACAGTTTTCCTAGTAAAATCAATGCTTCTGGAATGCTGGATCCCAGGGTTTTGCAATTTTGCATTGATCTCCTTCACCCTGTTTCCCATGAGAGCCTGTCTGAAATACTGCTCTTCAGTAACATGCTCGCTAGTATGAAGGGAACAGAGAAGGAGTAACCTTTGCTGCTTGAGTAAAATGCAGAATGACATAAAGCATCCAATTCAGCCTCCTTTAGGGTGTTTAAGACACAGAACTCATTTTTCTGGATGAAAAGCAGACAGTGACACTGCCAGCAGCAACTGTGTCAGCTCAGGTTCTCCCAGCAGGAGGGACATACAGGGTGGCTGGAGAGGGAAACACAACAGATGCCACAAATGGAAGTGCTCATTTAGAGCCCACATTTAACTACATAAAACGAGACGTGGGACATGTAAAAGTAAACAGTGACTCTTCAAAACATAGCAAATGCAACTGATCAATAATGAAAAGTGTAGAACAATTAAGGTCTTTTTAAACCGGGGGTCCCAGCTTGCATCCAGAGCATCCGTATCTAAATGTGGATGAATAACGAATGGCTTGGTTTGGTATCTTTAACGACAAAAACATGCAAGAGAAAAATTAAAGCATGGTTTAGGGGAGTATGAAAGGGAAATGTTTTGAGCAGAAAAACCTTTCCCCTCCACCCAGAATACCTTAATAAATTACATAATGATTACATTATACATCATATTGTTCAGTCAAAATGTTTTATATCCTATTTGATATTTATCCCCATTAAAACAGTTTTTCTATTGTATCTATTTTAAAAGGAAAAAATTATACTGAGCAGTTTTTAGGAACCCAAATATCAGAATGAACAGATATATTTTTAAGGAAGGAAAAGAAAAAGGAATTTTAAAGAGACATGCACAATACAAAATAGATTTCATACTGTTTAGCACTAAGATGATCATTACAGGATAGGACTTACATCATACTATATACATTGATAAATTAGAAATTAATTTTAATGAAAGACAAAATATTAAAAAAGAGTTATTAAGTATTTAGAAGATGACCACCTTATAGCGGTTAAGATCGACTAAAATAAAATTCATCACATTTTTTCAAAGTAATCTAGATACATTTGGATGCTCCTTCGCCCCTTAAAATAAGAGTGACGGTTATTGGTAAGTTTAGCATTTTCCCAGCACTTGTTATTGGAATCTCTGTGAACAAAGCTGGTTTTGTTAACTTGGGACCAATTAATAAAGCAGTTCCTGCCATGATCTGTAGATCATCAAAACACTGATTAGGAGGGCTGTAGAGGCTTTGTTTCTCTGTATAAAGAAGTGATCATTTCCACTGCCTACTAGAGAGACAAAAATTTACTTACTATTTAAAGGAAGGGAAAAAGATGCGAATTGCTAACTATAGTTAGGAGAAAGTTTTTTTTTTTCTTGTTCATGATTACATTCTCTCCATGTACTTCTAAAGGTGGCAGATACTTCATGGTTTTTGTCATAGTCCATCATTACATATTCTTCTATGATGTGTTCGATCATAATAGCTTTTAGTTGAAGTTCAGTGTAATCTCTAGGTTGAGACTCAATTGGAAATGCAGCATGTCTACTTACCTGCAGTAGAAAAGTGCAGGAATCTATATACAGCAACAAGGCCAAAAGATATGGAAGGGTCCACAGCCCTGCATTATAGACGGGATACTTTGCAATACTAGGTTTCCACCATTTAATGAAACCCAAAATAGGGAACATGTAATTCAGTCCACTGGCAGACGAAGAACTGCGGTTAAGCTCGTGTTTTCTCAGGACTGCTATTTCTCCTCTCACGCCTCCTCTTTCACTTTGAACTCTTACATGAAACCAGTCTCTTAAGTCCCTCAGATGTTTTTCCCATAAAGCAGTTACCTGATGGCACTGCCATCATCTCGGTATGAGCCTTAGATGTGGCTTGAATAGTACACAGCTCCACACAGGGTGAGTTTCACTTGGTTGAATGCCTGAAGAGAGATGCAAATAGCTTGAGATGCCCGTGATGAAGATGACAAGTAGCACTTAAGTGTCACTGTTTCCATGACCTGTTTTCATTTCATGAGTGCACTGGGGTTAAAAATGCTGTTCTGTGTGCTGCACAGTCTGTTTGTGAGCGGGGCAGACTACACCTGTCAGAGAGAGAGAACTACAGACAAATCTAGCTAGATTAGATGTGCCAAGGCTGCCTTGCACAGAGACACGCTTCGTACAGCTTCTTCTGCACTGAACTCGCCTGGTAAAGCAGTTGTTTGCAGACCACCAGAGTCCCAGGATGAGCCTCAGCTGTGGTAACGTTTAGGATGCCTGCACAGCTATTCTGGGTCCTGCATGGGAAACTCTGCTAATTGGGTAAACCCACTCTAGTGTACAGGCACCAACTGGCAGACACAACTTTCACAATGAGAGAGATCCATAATTTTCAAATGTAACTAACAATTTGTGACAATAAAGCAGCAACAGGAGCCAAGATGCTGGCACTTCTTCTTGTCCTCTCTTTCAAGCACAGTAACTAGAATTTACATTTGTTTCTTTTCCAAAGGCAGTTACTTATTTTACAAAGTAGGCATTTAATGCGTACAATTTCTTTGGCACGATTTTATTTTTAAGCCAAAGTCTCTAAAGAGCTTAGTGTAGTCTCCCTTAAAAGAACCTGAATAGTATTTAATTATACTGTATCAAACCAGAGAAATGTCATCATCCCACAAACAGTAGAAATCAGAACTGTCTTAAAAAGGGTAAATAATGTAATTGTGTAAAGGAAAGTGAAGATGATGGAAGTATACAAAATCATGGGTGAGCCACACATGGTAAAACAAAAATTCTTGTTTAAACTTTCTAATAGTGACAAAGGCAGTGCATTTCAAACCCACAAAAGCTAACAGTTTATCAGCACAGAGTGTGAGTGTCCATTGCCATTCATGATACAGTGTCGTGGTTAAACAGTTAGCTACATCTGTGTCTCCCTTCTCCAGTGCATAGCCCTAGCTTGTAGGGCTCCTTCGAGGGGAATTTACAATTTTTTCATTTTTAGACCATGCCCTGGGCTACGATACACAGGATGTCAATCATTCTTACCCGGGGGGTTAAACTCCACAAAGAAGTCTATGCATGGAGGAGGGTCAGTGCCAGAATAACATTTTTAGAAAAAAAGTATTCTTTATTTGGCATTTGGCTGTGGGTGTAAATCTTTAAAGACAAAAAATAAAAAAGGACAGAAAAATGGAGGGGAGATTTTTAAATGCTGGTTTAAGCACTGGTGGGGAGTAGGTAGACTAAGTAGGGGTAGCTTTTTCAGATACCCTAAGTTCATTATCCTGGTTCCCCTGTGGCAGACTTCACAAAGAGAGCCAACAGGCAGATGAAGAAACATGAACCTGAGCTGGTACTTTCATACAGCACTGTGTTGCACGGTGGAGGATGCTAGTTCAAACTCCAAATGGCTTATTGCTGCGGTAGCACAGAGCTAGCTCTGAGCTGAGACCATCTGCCTCTCAGCGGCACACATCAGGCAGCCCAGCACCATGTTGATGTAAACATACTGCTTTAAGTTCTGGAAGCAGCTCCTGCGCAGTTGCTCAGTGCTCCACTATGCAGCAAAGACTGGCCCTCTCTCTTGTTAAAAAAATCCTACTCTAAATCTTGCCACTTTTTTTTCTTTTGGGTTTGGTTTTTGTTTTTTTTTTTGGAGGGGGGAGGCCTTAATCATTTCTTGTCAGAACAAGTTTCGTAGGCTGTCTGGAAAAGGAGGTAGAGTCATTAAATGTAACAGTTCTGATGTTTTTTCTTAACAGCTCCTAAATGTCACTTGATGGATGGCTGTCTGGAACGATACCCTCCTTCCTGCTGATATTCCCAACCAAACCCAAGCAATACGAAATGTCTCAGAATCCCAGCAATCATCTATTAGCAATAAATTATTACATGGCACTCCAGATCTTTCGCAGTCATCTACAAGGCACTAACCCCATACAGCATTTGAAAAGGATTAGAGATTGTATGGATAATATGCATATTTGCATTTTTGTTAGATATGAGAGAAAGGGAAAGAGACCCTGAAACCAAGATTCACCGTCAGGCGTCAGAATGAACTTTCCCCTCTCAGTGGATTGTTGGGGCAGGGTGATGGACTAGGTGACCTCTTTAAGGTCCTTTCAGGCTTAGGGTTTTGCCGATGCCCTTCATGTCCCATCCTGTCCCATCCCCATCATCCCCACCCTGGTTTCTATAATAAACAGTTTTTGAAATTTCCGTGAAGCATCTGTTAGCATCCACTGCCAAAGGTAGTATAATGCCGAAGCTGAACTACAGGTCCAACCAGCTAAGACAATTTTTATGTTCTTTTTAGCCATCTTGATAGAACAAAGAAATGGAGAACTCATTTGGAAATTTCCTACACACTTGTTTTTAAAAATAAAACTTGAATTTTATGAGGATAATTCATATCAAATATTATATAGGCAGAAGCTGCTCTATTTCATTCAACTTCTGGAGAAAAATAATTATGCTCTTTACAATTTGAAGTGCATTTGTATTCCTTCCAAATAGTCCTATTACAACAAATGAAGTACTTACTATACATCTTTTTCCTGCTGCTTTTCAACTTAAATTTAATTTTCACATAGATTTATTTAAAACAATTCTCAATGTGACTCAGCCAAATGATGAATTTATGGAAGGTTTAGTAAATGTGTAATCTAGTTGAAGTTAAAAATGGCTACTTTGTAATTCTGTGCCTAAATGAAATTACCCATTGTAGCCAGCTATTGTGCATCCATTTAAAGCCTGTTTCTTGAGGCACATATTCAATCTTTAACTGAAAAAAAGTATAGTGCAAATATGTTGCTAATGGAAAAATGTATATATACATATATAGCTACATATATGTGTATATATACATTTTGTATATGCAGAGAATACACTGTTCATATTGATGATGGCTTATTTTTTATTGCTCCTAATACACGACTGTCTCTGTCCAAATGTAAATAGTTTAAGAAGAAAAGTTAAATCAAATGAATGTTGCAGAGCATAAAAATATTTGTAATGAGATCTCACTGCGGAAAAGGTTTGTGACTTGTATTGATAATAGAACAGACTGTGCGAGAACTTTGCCTCGGGCAAAGTGTGATTCTGTTTTCTGTTCCATCGTTGGCACAAAATCAGCAGTTACACCGGAGTTAAGTCTAAAATCAGCCTATCTCTGATAAAGAATGCTTGAGTTCAGCGTGAGATGTTTACAAGTTCACCATTTTTAAGGTTGGGCCCCAAAATTTTCTGAGAATGGTGTGTCACTGAGGTTTCAAATGGCTGCCCAGCATGGAGGTACACTCAACTTACTTCTTATTATTCAGGAGTTTTGACCAAGTTATCCCCACTAAGCTTGGTCAGGATAAAGTTCATTTCTCCCACCCAAATATATAAAAATGGAGCTACTAAATTCTCTGTCCGTGTCACCACAACTAGATACCAACTACAGACTTGGTGTCTCATCCAAAACCCACTGCATACAATTTGTGGAAAAACTTTCATCTTCCTCACAGTTCTGGATGAGGCCGGTATTTCCTACTGCAGTAGTACTTTATGCTTTTTATTTGGTGAAGTCCTGATTCATACAGAGGGATTTCCATTACTGTCTTTGCAAGAATGAGTAGATAGGCAGCAAGACGTAATTCCACATCCTCAGAGATACCAAGGCTCCTGGAGTGAGGCTGTATTCCGTAGTTTGCATTGCAGCCCATCCAGCATGCAAATTAGACTTCAGCTGTATACATTACTGAGAGCGAGACTACTTTATTCTTTCTTTAAACAAGACCCCCAAAAAATCACAAGCTGTTCCATCTTCTTTTCCTACTATTTTTATTTTTGATGTTAAAAGGTGGACAGCTGCACGCTAAGGAGATAGGCTACAGTGGAAGTATGACAAGGTGAGCGAGCGAACATGCCAGCTCTTTTGAGGTAACTCTCTCCGAGTGTGCCCGTCACCCACAGCACCTCAGGGGACCGGCAGGAGAGCTAAGGCAGCTTCCGCTGAGGGGTTACCTGACGGGCCCGTGTTTCAGGGACGATGCTGAACGCTGTCCGTTATCACAGGCGGTTTAACTCGATGTAAGATCATACCCTACTTTACCCTGTCATAACTTCTTCATGACTGTGATGTTACTTTTTGATACAGGATTAATGGAGTGCAGCAAATACTCAGATATTGATTATAAGGACTCATTTTTCATTGTTAGTATCTCCTGCCTACTATTAAGCTATACAGCACAGTAAAGTCTGGAATTCAAAACGGTACCATGTTCAAAAAAATAGATTTCAGAACTCTTTTGCTTCTTGTTGCTTTGCTAACCACAGAGAATATACTGAGAAAAAGCTAAAAGGTTTTGATTTGTGATTAACCTACAGGTTCAACCAGATCCTGTTTTATAATCCTTTAACCTGCGTGTCAGAAGTTTCCAACAGACGTATTTTATTGCAACAACAGTCCATCAAAAGAATGGCTTTATGTCAGGCAACCAGCATTTCCTGAACAACGGTACAAAGGTATATGGAGCTCCTAACAGCTAACTACTGACTTTCTCAAATTTGGTTAGGTTCCCCACGTGGCCCCACAAGGGCTTGCTTTCTTTGGAGAATTTAATACTCACGATGTACAGTTCCGAAATAATACTGAAGCCTGGACTTATATGAAAGCCTCCAGAGTTCCTGGATTCTTCAAAAGGCTCATAAAATCTTTGAAGTTGATAGCACCTTCTGTTTTGTCTTCTGTATTCAGTGAAATGGAAGGTAGAGAAGGCATTTGGGTTTAGTTATTTTGAAATGAGCCAGTGAAAAGGGCCTGCCATAAACAAAGCTTATGAATAAATGAATGCATCTGACAAAGAAGTTAATGATCACATGGACTGAGCCCAAATTCTTGATCAATGAATCACGTAGGCTGCTTTGTTTAGGCTTTGGCAAATCAATATTCCATTTTGTTAAACAAGTAAAATAGATTTTTTGTGGGGGTGCTCTGGATTAATTTTTAAATATGAAGTGTCAGATAAAGAAAATCTGCAAGGGTGCTTGAGAGTATTGCTTGGAGCTTTTCAAATGTCTTTGCTTCTTTGTATTTATTGTCTTGTTATGCTTCTGACCAGGTGATGACACAGAGCAGATGCTGAGTTACAGGAAAGAAACAGTAAACTTCAGAAGACTATATTGTAGCTACAGAGCTGTGAAAGAGCTCATGACTTTGCAGACTTCTTAGTGTGGTATAATTATGTCAGTACATTAGATTGCTATTAAATGAAGTGGGATTGATAAACAGTAGGGCCCTCTCCATTTCCTTCTCTCCCTGGGCTTGTAACATCCAGCACATGAACAGTTGGGTTTTTTTCCTTCAGCTTATCATGTTGGAGTTTTATTTGATGCAGGCGATTATATTGTCCTTCAGTGACCTGCCACACCTGTAGCTGGCAAAGCAACTCCAGTATGTAGTGTGTTGGTTTTTTACGATAGAAAGCACAAAAGTCAAGATTCGTAAAGGGATTTAAGTACATAATGATGCAGACAGGCCACGTGCAAGTGCTAAGACATAAATTTAGGCTGGATGGCAGAAAGTTTCTATCCAGCAGCAAGGTTATGCCAGTTCCACAGGAAGTAACTAACATGGGTTCCTGATAGTGGCTAAAACTGGTACCTAGTTTTCAAGAGAACTTGATTGGTTTTTGAAAATTACTCCTGCAATATCAGACATATCAAAGGTATGAATATCAGATGCTCTTCTGATTCTTGCCCCCCCCCAGCATTTTCAAAATGTATAGAGCAGACTAGGCAATTCACTCCTGCTGAAAGGCAGTGGAATCCGTTCCCTAGTTTACATCCTGCTCAAGTAATTCTGTGGATCGCACCAGACATCTACGTTCACTTTGAATGCCATCATAGTTCCCTAATTCTGGCCCCAAAATGTTGGCTCAGACTTGGTGCTATGAAGCATGTGAGTATTGCTGAGTTTGCACCTGTCCTCTCGCTACAGCAAACTACTGAAATCCCTGTCTCTAGGGCTCCATGAGTGAAAAAAACCTCTGACTCAGGAAGAGAACAGTTTCTAACCTCATCAAGAAAATGACGCTGTCCTGCACTTGATATTGCCTGACCAATATTCCCGAAACCTCGCTCCTAGATAGATCTAAGTAGAGAAAAAATGCCAAATCTGATTACATAGATCAAAGTGGTCTGCATCTACAAAGCTCTGAGTACTCACAGTTCACATTGGCAAAATTAAATTTGTGGCTAAGTGGAATTTTTCATCATCATAGCAATTTGTTTTGGGTATTTAACAGTGAATTTAGGACCTAACTTCCAGTAGCCAACATTGAAAACTTTGGTTTCCTAAGAAAAGCTATTGCTGCCTAGATTGCCACAGATATTTATTACCTTCAGCGGCATATCTTGTTAAAGAGGGTGTTCAGAACCAACTTTCGGCAGGGAAAACAACCAGTATTGAGATAGCAATAAGAAATGACCCCTTTCCCTAGCCCTGTTGGTTACTGGCCTTTCATCAAGCTTAGGTATGTAAATACTGCCCTGTCAGAAAATGACACTGTGACTTTAAAGAAAGCTGAACAAGAAACTGCTGTCTGAACTATGAATTAAGCATTCTGTATGGTCACTGCATTGAGTCAGCGAAAGAAAAGAAACCAACTGTTCCGCAAAAGATAAATTATTATCCCCTAAAATGGTTTATGTTCCCTTGGTTATTTGTAGCAAGTGATTGAAAGTCAGGTAGAGGACACAAGCTATTGAACAGATCACTGGGGACTCGTCCAGGTTTGGTCTGTTAAAAATCTTCACAAGTATATCAGAAAATTCTGTTTAGAATAGGACAAAATGGAGCAAAATAGAACAAATCCAAATCAAGGATTATGCCTTACAAGAATGTGCAAGCTTGAAGATTGTTGAAGGAGCTAAAATCTGTTTGGCGGTTTGTTATTTTAAAGCCTGAGCCGGGTTATTGGAATGCTAACGATTACTCATTCATAGAAGAGAAAACAAAACAAGAAACTGCCAGCAAGTAAAAAAATAAAGCTTATTCAAAAAAGTACAGTATGTATTTTGCAAAGCTGTTGCCTTGCTAGTCTCAGGCTGAGACCACCCAGAGGCAAACACTCTTTCCATTTAAACAGAAACAAAGCCCTCATAGCACTTCCTAAAATCAGGCATTTTTTCCTATTCTAACATTCTCCCTGATTGCAGATTCACACATTGCTGAAGGTCTTTTTTAAATCCAAGTAGAGTTCAATATTTGTAGTGGCACAGTTAGTTACTGTCCTTTTCTTTATCAACTTGGGATCAAATGTTCTGATGAAAATCAATAGAGTATTTCCCCATTGTGTCTCTGAAAGCAAGAACAAATACATACATCAGGTAAAATGATTGTGTTTTCACAAACGATTAGCATGATTCGAGTGATACACTGCTAAAAAAACTTTATGCAGAATCAGTGTTTTTTGAAACAGCATTTCACTTTTTCTTTCATTTGTCTACAAATATTTCCATTTTGGAATATCTTTTATGCGGCAGTACTAAATCACAACCCTGCTTCAGACTGATCCAGGCCATTACCATCACCTCCATAATTAGAAGATGCAATCTTAGGCATTCACTACAGCATTGCTTAGTAGACTCAAGCACAATGTGTTGTGGGAGCTGGAAGAACACAAATTTCCCCATGCCTACTTCAGTGATTAGTATGTAGAAAAATGTTTCAGGTTTAAGAACAAAATGATATATCAGATTTCCATAAATAAAACACTAAGTCATACAGAAAACACAACAGAATTAAAGTTACATCTCTAGAAAAATTACGGATCTTCAGCAATAAACACCCTGAATTTGTTAACGGTTTGGATGGCAGAGTTGGAATGTCTGACATATTTTAATTTGTTCAATGTAAGCTTAATGTATCAGTGTGACTTGTTTTACTTATATATGCTTGCAAAAAATAGTATTAATGACCTTATTTTTACCTGATTTTAAAGTTGGTGAAAACACTCTCCATTACACAGCGCTCAGCACAAGGTTGTACGTATCTATGACCAGGACTTCTAAAGTCTACCATATAAATAATAATTTGTGATTGTAACTTTTCTGTCATGTTAGAGAAGGGTAAAGAAGCAGCACTAGGTTTCATTGGATGTTTTACCAATGCTTCTTAGAGGTGATTGGGAACCAAGTGCAGCGTAACTTTATGTTGCATTTCCAAAAACAGGGAGCCGCCAGTGCAGTGCTTACAATGCTGAGACCTGAAGACCTTGATTTTAAATTTATGCATTTAATGTACTTATTCTCGTATAGATACAAAGACTGACATGCACCATAGAACACTCCGTAATCCAGCAGATAAAGCATTCTGCTGGGAACTGTGGGTTCAAGTCGTTGCATGCAAAGAAATAAACTGGGTTTAGTCTCTTATTTCTTAGGTAATAGTATAAAAAAGTCACTGTGTGGATTGAGCCCTAAAGGCAATAAAAAAGGGCATTGCATGCTGTGGGGTAGGTCTAGAGAAAGGTGACAAAGAACTGTAAGAGAAATAACGGTATACATATTATTTTTTAAGGAAACAAAATGGCTTTCATATCAAATGTAATGATGCTTTGACTCATTCAAGTAGTTTTTGTGACAAAGTGGAGTAAGAGCTGCGGATGGCCATAGCAAGAGAGAGACATGGAAATCTCCAGTTTAGAGAAAGCTCAAAGTGTAATAGAAAGCAAGTTGGCTGCGTCTATCCCCAAGACAGAGATTGCACTCATCATTGTTACAGAATGAAAAATTTAAGAAAGCCCCAAGAGAAGAATTTTCTTATTTTATTCAAACGAAGCTTCCATCTGAAGGCGCATATGCCACCATATGGGATCCATTTCAGGCATTCATTAGGAGAAGAATAATTAGTCTAGCATCATACCAGGAAGAAAGGAAGAGGCCCAGAGGATAATTACTTTAGAAACAGAAATAAAAGACCTTGAAACTAAATTTGCTAGGGACATGTCTATAAAAAATGAAAAAAAAAAGACATTATTTATGGAAATTTTGAATTCAGTTATCAAGGAGAAGAGGAAAAGGGGCATGCCCACGACAGGATTATTTTTAGCTTGAGGAGAAGCTGGTATGCTATTGTTTTAATGATCATGGAAAACATGTAGTCTCATATTTCAGCCATTCACCACAAGCAAGAAGCCTCTTCTCTAGTACAAAAGGGATGAAACACTTCCACATTATACTAGGAAGAACTGCACTGTATGTCCTCTCTTTGCAAATACACCGTTATTCGTGCTACTGGTCACAGGCTTCAAATACAGCTGTGACCCTTTAAAGGTTGTCAAAAGGGATTATTTCTTTGTAGAGCTTACTATGAGATGACCTGCAAGAAAGAGAAATGTCTCTATTATGTAAATAAAGCAAAAACTGAATAACATGAGAATAGAGAACAATCAAAAATATGTCAGATTTAGGGATTTTTCTATGAGCAATTAAACATATTGAGACAGTGCTCTGCATACATCAACTTAATCCTAACCATGCATTTAGGCACTGTATCTCTGCTTCACCTTCTGGAAGGTAACAGATAGACACATCATATTGAATAAAAGACATATATTGCATAGTGCACCACGGTCTGTCTGCAAAGCCTCAGGCCCTAAGTACCCAACCCCTAATTAACTGCTGAGTTTGGAGTTCCTGTGCTACTCAAAAGGCCCATGGGAAGTGAACAGTGACAAGATTTGGCCCTTAAAAAAAGTACTGGTGACTGGATTCCTCCTCTTCATACCAGGAAACGCCTGATACTCTGCAGCACTGAAATCATAATGGGAAGCGAAGATTTGTATAGGTAAAATCCTTTGATTGAGACAGTGGTCAAAGGGACAGTCCTTTGATGTCTGGAGCTCTTTGTAACAAAGAATAAAACGAGAACTCGCATCGCTGCGTGTGAAACAGATGGTATGGGTTATGACAGTGGTTCATTCATATTGGGAACACTTGTTACAATGCATTATCTTTTAAAGATACAGAGAAAGCTATCTAGCATTTTGTGACTCACCTACAGTATAAACAAGATAATTACCTGGTTCACCTGCTAGAGCAGGGAGATCGATTACAGAAGCTAATTAGAGACCTGTTTTAAGCAGATATGAACTCATGGGTTTTCGTTATGGGTTCTTCTCCTCTTAACACGCCACAGAGAAAACCATAGAACAACAGTGATTAGCCTTATTTCATTTTTATTGCTTCTCCCATTCAGAGTAAAACCACAGAAAGTCAAAAGTGTAGCTAATTTACTTTAGCAAGGCAGCAAATGTAAGTTAATTTCCTTGCTTTACTACTTAGAAAGCTCTGCCAGAGCATTAATGTCAAAGGAAAACAAAGAAAAAATATGTATCCATATGGAATATGAATGCAACTCATGGTAGCTTGACAAACACTGGCAGAGAGAACTGTCACATTTGCAAGGAGGTAACAGATATTGGTAGTGAGCATTTGAGCTCTTCATTGTTTGTACATGTCAGTAATGCAGCAGATAAATATACCAGGTTGTGATGTTTGTTGATTTTTACTTTTCTGGCACTGGAAAACACTTGAGTTTCCTTTAAGTAGCAGTCTTCCTTACTGTTGTTGTTCCCAAAAGCAGCACATCTATAGCAGTGTCCATGAATTTCTGATTGCTCATATTTAAATACGTCATATGTCTATGATCTGCAGTCATTTCCCAGCTCCATGTGATCTGTCATACTCCAGGAGGGATTACTTCAGAATCTGTTCAGTCTGAAAAATTTCACACTGCATCTCCACCCACATGTGGGATGAAAAATTACTTTAGGGAAGCAGAAAGACTTTAATAATTAGTACTTAATTCCCAAGTGAGCTGCTGTTTAGTGCAAACTACAGCTCTGAGGAGGGCACTCAGGCTTCCAGCCCACTGAAATGAAAAAGGTATGACATATCTAAGCCACCAGACTTGGGTGTGAACTGGCACTGTCTCACTTGGAAATCCCAAAGAGTGACATGTGGCCTGAACTGTACCCTTGTTAAACATCTGCAGCAGAGCTATAAAAAGACCTTGGCATTTTAGCCACAAAATTGTAAACTAAAACCTGCATTCACCAGGAAGAATCTACATCCCCTAGGTTTTCATCAAGTCCTTAACAAACATGCTGGGATGTGCAAGTTGGGTGTTTTGGCTTTCACACACAGCACAGGGGAGGCAGCACTCTAAGACCGTGTCTGCTATATCGGGTGGTACATAAAACACGAAGCTCCCCCTGCTTCCCTTCATCTTCTCCTGTCCACTGACTAGAGAACTGAGTGGCATCTCTGTGGCTCCTGGTGAAGCTGTTTCATTTTGTAGGAAGTACTTACCTGGTCACTGAATCAGTGGAAAGAGCACACATATGAGTGACTGACTCTAATGAGCGCAGCAGTAACGTAAGGGAAATGTTAGCTCACATTTGCTCCCCCAGTTAATTTTTAAATGCTTTATAGCTTATGTAAATGTAATAGGGTAAATATGGTAAATATAGTACAGCTTAAACAGCTTGGGCTGAGGAAGTCCTGCCCCAAAATGTGCTATATCTGATGTTTCAGGCACTCTTATAAGTGACACAAAGCTAACCTTCTCCCCCTCTAATCCTGACCCTAGAAACTCAGTCTCCAAAACAGCAAATGTTCTAGGCTGGGTGGCAAAGGTGCTTCTCCCACCTATCAGGCAGCCTGCGTCTTTTGTGTCAGGCCAGTACACTGATGCTGAAGGTTCCTTCCAAGACTCACTGTCCAGTGAGGCCCACACAAGTGAGGTAAATCAGGCAGTATAAACTGTTAACAGGATTAAACAACAACAAACTACCCAGAAATCTAGCACTGTCAAAAATGAAGTGTCTTCGGATGCACCCAGAAGCAGAAATGGCTATTTGGAGAGTGTAAAGGGTGGAAGGAGACTCTATCTATATAGTTACTTCCTTGCAGAGACGAGCCTGCTCAGCCCTTACTCGAAGGCTACCAGATGTAATGTAGTCACACCAGTGCAGCATTGAACCTGAGCCAGTAAACCCCTTCTCAAGCCAAGGAGCTCACCTTGGCTCTGTCTAACTGAAGCTATGTGGGCTCTCCTGAATGAAGGCAGAGTAAGCTCAGATCTCCATGCAGAGGATCGTGTACAAACATTTCAAGAACTTAAGTGTCTACAGAGTTAACCAGCAACCAAGAAAGATCTTTACAGTCTCAGAAGTACTTAAATACTGGACTTACCTGCCTGGCATGGTATTTTCCTATGGCTATTACACGTGTAGATGCTCAGCTGCCCATCAGTGATATTAATACTTCTGTAAAAGCTGCACAGTAACGGATACTAAATATGTGCAGCTGCTTAACTGTCTCAGTGCTAGTCATATGTACACCATTCGCTTTCTACACCCGTTTATTCCATGGAAACTCACATAACCTGGGTTACAAAAGCAGCTAATCCTGACTGAGCGCTGAACTCCGCAGCAAGGTTTAGCACTGATAATCCTAGGGCACAAGGTGACATGCATCTCTGACCACAGAGCTGGGGTTCTACCTACCTGTCTCCTCATTACACACTAGGCTAATGTAGAAACTGCAAACAATCTCCTGAACAGGGCTTCCCTGTGCACTATGAGTCCATACATTTTTTGGGAACGTGGATACCTATCTTGGGAGGTGGAAATTGTGCTCTCAGGGGAAGGAACCAGGTTTAGGGATAGGTAATGCTTAGAAGATCTTAGCATGGCCCTACTTTCATTATTGAAAATGGCATTAAATGTTTGACTAATAGCTTACATTTATGCTACCAGATTGGTGCAGTATAAGAAACTACCCTCCAGTCACAGAAGGATACACTAGATACCTAATTTGAAAAAGGCCACAGTGCATCTTCTCCACATACTCCTTGATCTCCTATAGCAAAGTTAGCACCTCTGATAAAAAGACTAAAAGTCACAAGAAACATGCCAAAAAATGAGAAGGGCATACGCAGTGTCTTAGGCTCTGTGAGGACAGTGTAGCTGATAAATTGGGGAGTAATGATTCTTTTCCCATTGAACACAGCAATGGTAAAAAAAATCTATCATCAGTAAAAATAATACTACACTTTGAAGCAGGCCTGGCACCAAGACCAAACTGTGCTTGTATTTCATGGTCGTTCATCTCTGCTCAAAAAGAACTGATAGTTCTCTCTTTCCTTTTGCCTTAGAGATTCAGTGAAAGTGTTCACAAGAGCTAGAAAAAGGCTATCAGCTTACCAATGCACGATACCAATCAAAACTCTTATGAAAACCAAAGTGACAAGGGAAGAGGGGGAAGCCCGCCCAAAACCCCACCCAACAACAATACAGATTTAAGGGGTGGGGGACGAATATTATTTTTAAGAGACCAGAGTTATAATAATATGAAGGTTTTATGTAGTGGTTCTTTATCAATCAAAGGCTGGCTTTTCACCTTAGCTCCTTAAATACACTATCCAATAATTAATTTAACTGATATGGGACAGCTATATCATCCCCGAATAAAGTGATTTGTATAGATCTAAAAGCAAATGCCTTGGCGGAAAGACAGGGGTGATCATTATTTCAAAGCTCTTTTTTATTTTTCCCCTACTCTTAAGACTTGTGAAATTATTTATTTGACAATCTGAAAATAAAACTTGAGCAGTATTAGCATGTAGACTGCTCAATAAAAGGGAAAAAAGGGAGAGAGAGGATTAATAAATTACATGCTAGAAATGGGAAACAAGATTAGAGGTGATATTTTGGCAATGTCTTCTTCACAGCAAAGGCAAAAAAATGATTAGTTGGAGGGGAAGGAGGGAGTCAATCAGTAGGAAAAATGAAATTTAGAAAATGTGAGACTGTGAAAAATGGAGGAGTTGATTAGGATAAAGGGTGCGATAAAAGTGACTCTGTAGCAAAGAGGGACATCATTGCTATCAAAAGGTAACAAACAAACAATGAATCAGAGGGTTAGAAGGTACGCTGTAGAATAAGGGGCTGAAAGCAGTAAGAATGCACAATGGAGATGATGACAAGAGAGGAACAAGATGAAAACAATGTACGTTACTGGTGCTACAAATGCAAGAGGAGTAAGTTTCCCCAAGGCCCGTGTCTGTGTGCCTCCTACTTTCCTACCTCTCCTCTGATAATGTGGATAAATAGTAAGCTATACACGATCACACAAGAATCAATAGGTCCGTATGGATTCACAGATTTAGGCAAGACTGGATTTTCAGGCAGTTTGTTTGTTTTCATGGGTCAACACTGATAGATTGTATCCTACAGCAAATCTCAAATATGCATATCAGGTTGCTTCCTCCAGCACATTACTATAGCAACAACACTTGAATCACTGATATTTGACATCACTGGGGCTGCTGTTTCTGTTTTTAATGACAAGCCAAAAGAATGCTCCAGTGTTGTGCTACCTTCTCTGCAAGGCCAATGGAGCTTTTCTCCTTCAACTTCACCAACTCCATCATGAATGCTTGGCTCGCTAGAACCTATTATCTTTCCTTCCTCAACCTCTTCTTTCACTGTCAAAATCTCCGGTCTTTTTTTCCCTCTCTTCCCCTCTTTTTATACCCTGATACTTGCAGTGGCTGTTTGAAAGTCATTTCAAATGAAATGAGAACATGGGCAGGACAAGCAGGGACTCCCCGTGCTGTAAATAACGAAGAGAAGTGATTACTCTGGATTGGCTGTAGCCTGAGCAGTTATTTCTCCTTTGATTAACCAGATCCTCCTTTCCTGGTATATTTGATAATGAGCAAAACGGATAGGGGGGGGTAGAGTCCACTGCCATGAGATAATGAAGTGGATAGCTGTTTGCCCCTCCTCCGTTTGCTGGCACTCCGCCATCAGCACTCAGTCTCATAAAAAAGGCAAAGCACCTGTTGCTGCTGGGTGCAATTAGAGTGAAGGCAGCACGCATAGATGGCTTGCTCTCATTCTCATAAACATGACATCTGCATGGAAATCACTCTAATGCTCATCTCGTTTGAAACACAACTCGCATAAAGCAGCAAATTGGAGGGAGCAGAACAAGACCACGGCTTTGACTATGCATGAGCCTCATGAGGCTCTGAGGATTTGTCCGAGCAAAGCCTGTCTTGAGGATGAACACGCTGGCAGTTTAAGAAGCTGCCTCTCAACTGCTAGACCCAGATCATCATCTGAAACTGATATCTGTTGGTAACTGTATGCACTTATAACAGGATAAAATTCCCATATGTTACCATGAAAGTAAAGTTTGCATGCCAGGCATGCTGTGAACAAGCTTGGAATTAAGAGCAAAAAAGCCTTATAGCTATAAAAGTAAAACCTTTATGGGACAAGACAAGTGTCACAAGAGTGACTGATTGGTCACTCTTCGGTGGCAGTTTTAGTCCCTGACTGTCTTGGGCCTCCATCCTACCATCCAAGGGATCCTAAGGAAAAGAAAACAAACAAAAAAAAAGCAAAGACCGAAAAGCCCTTTGGTTGACCCTATTAAAATTTACAGGAATCATTCCATTGCTACCTTAGTAAGACCTTTCACAAAGATATGAACATGGGCTCAGTCCAGGACACAGAATCCTGCTGTAATTCATCTTTAGGTGAGTGATCATCTGAAAAAGATGATTCCCCCAGACAATAGCTCATCTTACTTCCTTTGCAAGTATCAGTAAAATGCCAATTATGCTTTCTTGCAGTCTACTACAAGATGCAGGGAACAAGGAGATGTCTTCTGTATGCAGAAGTAATTATCATCCCCTAAAATGCTCACGTTCCAACAGCAATTACTGCAAAGCATCTAAGTCTTCTAAGAAACAAGGTAGGTGTTTTTTTCCTTTATTTAAGTGTCGGATTTAACTAGTAACTGACTGTCATACCTTGCCAATGTTGAATTTTTGAATCATAATTCCTGTAACTATGACTGCATTGAAAAGTAACATCAGTTTGTCAATGAAATTGAGAGGAGTTAATGTATAAAAGGAAAATTTTGATGTTCTAAGTCAGTAGGAATATTACACTGCTAAAATATTTATTAACCTTGAGAATTTGAAATGAATGCATGCTTTGCTCATGGTCTTAATGGGACATCATTTCGCCTAAACACAAAATGCAGGTAGATGTATAATATTTTCGTTTTAATTTACCAGCAGCCTATTAACACCATTTTACTTTTCAAGTATATTTTATTTTTAATAATAATTCTTTTCTAGTTTGTTTCACAACCTGCTTTTAATTAGGATGACAGACAAATTTAAATTTGCCTCTATTTTCCTTTCTCACAAAGTGTTCTTTATTCCCTATTAGTTTCCCACAGAGCATTTTTTAAATGAAGAGGTTTTCTTTCAGAATTTGTAATCTCCTAAAGAGACTCTATAATAATGAAATATAAGTCTTTTTCCCACAGTAATCTGCTGCTTTTCTTAGCTGTGTTTGCAAAGCTTCACATAAGGCAAGAGGTTAAATAAATCCCTGGTTCCCTAGGGGTCAATGTGCAGAACATGCAGATACATACCTACACCTTATATAATCTCTTAAAACTCTCTGCAAATGTTGCTTCTCCTCTTGGCCTGCTTGTTTTTTGAAGTTGTGGCAAAAACATACTAGAAGAACAACAACAGTTTACAAGAAGAAATGTCAGCCAGTCCCTTACCAAATGCAAAATATGGTGCTTGCTTAGAAGTGCCTGTTGGAAGATCTTAACTTCCAGATTGCTGAACTGCCATCAAAGACCCTCTGTTAACACACATACAAATTTACCATTTGTTAAAATTATTTTTTTAAGAGAATCCTTCCTAGATTTTTTAATCCGTGTTGATCAAAGACCTTAAGGCGAGATTCAGCAGTCAGAGCTGATAAAGCATTTCTTATGTAATGCAGAAGAAATCCAGTTTAATCTGGACATCATCATTTGAAAGTTTTAAGTTACAAAACACAAAAACATAGAGTTAACATTCCTGATTTCAACCCTATGTGACAGGACATTTAACCATGCACTGATTGCATGTGCATTAGTTGAATGGCACTGACTTCTATCAGTAAGTTTTCAAGATACCAGGCAAAATTTTTTCAGCATTTTTTCTTTTACTGACCTTAAGAAATCTTATTACTTACTGTGATTCAGCCAAGAATGTACCTGATGTAGTGTTGCCTTCATACCATGAATAGACACTGGTGCTATGTTCTGAAGATAGCAGAGCGTTGTACAAATCTGAAGATGTTAAATGAGAATACTGTAAGATGCAAAGGAAAGGTTTACGTTTGAGTGTACACCAGGTAATGTCTAGCATTATGTGCATTGTGGAGATATAACTATAACAGAGAATTAAAGGTAATGAAGGAAAAATTTGGCAGGAAGAACCAATGATTTGAAAGAGACTTTTGACCAAATGTTACTCAAAACCAAACAACATAGATGTGAAAGCACAGTTAGTGATCACAGTTTTCAGTCCATTTGATATAAATTCTGAAGAGGAATAGTATCATAAGTAGAATTTGCACACAATGTAATAAAAAAGAAAAACTAAAAGAGAATCAATGAAATTTGGCAGAAAGCCAGACGTGATGAAGTTCCTAGTTGAAAAATAGCCCCATTATTTTGATTTTTTATCTTAAAAGTGAAAGACTTCTAAGTGAGGACATTGAATTAGAACTTTAGAAAAGTCATGTTAGTGTTGGGTAAAAGGAAATTGGATAAAGAAATGAAGGAGGTAGATATAGAAGAAAAATTGTTTCTGGACATTAACTTTATGTCCTAGAGGGTAGAACATAGCACGACATCCAGCAGCAAATACCATAATAACATGTGTAACTGCAAAAATGAATCGAAGGTTAAGGAGCGAACACGCTCACAAACACAGTGATACATAGGAGTAAATGAAGTTAAAAGACTGTAACAATGATAAAAGAAGGGATAGGCTGAAATTGTGTATGAGATTGTTTTTATAATATGCATAAGAAAAGAAAAAAGTCTTGTAAGGGCTGGAAAGGAGTCCTATAGTGGGGAAAAAAGAGATATAGAACATAAAATATTTTTTGCCAGGGAATGACACCAAAAGAAAATAAAACTATATAAAAAAAATGCCAGATAGGTATCAAAGGGAATCAGTTTCATATAAAAGAGGATCAAGAAATAACAGTACCTGAAGATTGACACAGCTTTAGAGCCAGCTGAGAGCTGTCCCAGAATTCCCAATAAAATGACAGTCGGTCAGGTAAGCGTCTCAGAGATGCACAGATGAATTATAAGGAACCCAACATCTATATTGTAAGAGAGAGTCTGGTGAAATTCATCCTGTTTGGAGGATCTTTGCAAGTTCCTTGCAGTATTTAATAGTTCAAGTTGAACAATTAGAGTTCCCAAACTGTCATAATAGAACTCAGAACAACTGGTAAACAAGATGAACAGTAAGGAGATAATATTTGCAGAGGTGACACAATTTCTTAGGATGTACAAGGTGAGAAGACAATTTCAGGGAGGGTGATTAGGCAAAGCTGAACGAAGGCACACCACAGGAGACAAAGTTCAATGACACAGTATTGGAAAGAATTATTTAAGCATCTTGTTATTCATTGCTAAGTTCTAAATGAACTTCTTAGAATAAAGAGGAAAAAGAATCTCATGAATTTTTGCACTCTTCAATGGAACCTTAGTACAAAGGAGAGAGAACGATTCAACAATCTCCAAACTGCTGCACATTAAGAGAGACCAAAGAGCTGTAAAGATACGCAGTCAGGTGCGTGTGTGTATTTGTGATTATTGCCAGTCTTTCTTACAAAATTATTTTGCAATGAGATTAATATGACATGAGATTAATATGACATAGTCAGATGAATTTTCTATCTAGTTGCATGCTAGAAAGCAGGGAAAAAGGGAAAAGGAGAAGGTGACAGAGAAAAAACCAAACTCTGGGCGGATAAGCCATCTCACTGGTTTCTTATTCTTCATTCTCTGAAGATTACAAATAGCCTTCAGAGCTCCTCGAATGTGAGGAACTAAATCATATGAAGCATGAAAAGCAGTGAGGACACAGTAAGTCAAGATAACTGCTAGAATACTACACCATGAAACCAGATCTGTAACTACACAACAGACCTTCCAATTAAAGCTCAAAAACCTAGTAGAAGGCAAGCTACTTGGAAGCCAACAAATCTGACATGGGAACAATGTTCGTCAGCGGAGTGTACTGAAAACATGATTATCCAAACGCAGCTTGGGTGTAAACATCTGTACCCTCACAGTTGCCTGAGTGGGGCCCTTGGAAGACAAACCAAAGCTCTTCGTTAAAATTGAACACAGTACTGCACACAAACAATGCCTGTTGCTGTTGCTAATAAAATCTAAGAAGGGAGAGCAAACTGAAGACATCCATAGTATTAAAATGGTTGTATTTTGAAATGGAAGAATTAATGGTGAAAAAGCTCTATGCACTTATTACAGTGATGGCTCCTTGGCTTGTATCCATGCTATATAAGCACTTGTCTTCACCTTCTGTGGTGTGTGAGGGCACTGGAGGGTATTGCGACCGCCGTATGAAACTTGCATCTGATATTTAATTTACTGCACAACAGAATACTTTGGAAAACAAAATGAAGTCTTTGCTTCTCTAAATAATCCTCCCTCCCCCACTGCAGTCATTGTCTCCGTAATATTTTATGATTTGTCATACAACACTCTGGAATATTGTCCTACAGAGGATGTGATTATAAATATATTGCTGAAATGAAATACCTGTATGGTGTTCCTTACTCACAGTACAGCTCGAGCAGTGGCAGACTAGGCTGTATGCATATCTTAATATTTTATTTTGAGTTTTTCAGTTTTTGTAATAAAGAGCAAAAAAGAAGCAAAGAAGAAAACAAGCTTCACATTGATTTAGGACTTCAGGGAGAAGAATAAAGCTATTCCATCTATTTTACAAATGCGAATATGCTTATAACATTGATCTCAACAGTGTAAATCAATAATACCCAGAGCTTCCCCGTCCCCCACAGATTGTCTGCAAATTATAAATGGTGGTTACAAAAGTATAATCAGGGTGAAATATTATCAAATCTTGTATTCTACACATGCTGTAATTCAAAAAAGAAGCAGATATCTTGGAACTTAGAGTTTTGATGTTTTAATGAGTGCGCTATATTTTCTAGTGAAGCACAACCAATTAAATTGAGCATCCAGTCTTTTGCTGAAGGAACAGTCTGCAGCTTCCAAATGATTGCAATTCTCTCTTTTGCCATTATAAGAAAATCTTTTTATCCTGTCACCAAGCTCAGTGCACTCAGAAGGTATAAAGCAGCTGACAGCTAACATTAGTAGTATTCAATATAATCAGATTGGGTTGTGTATCTGACACAAGGAGCCACTGAGACACACAAGAAAACATAAGAACATATTTTGAAATTACATCTTTTATTGTGGGGTAAAAAGCAGCATTTCACAGCTTTTTCAGGACTTCGGTCCATTTAAAAATAAGACTTTTGGAAGTGTTTCCAGATCATTAACTGTGTTTGTTTAAA
>VYXH01005096.1:2059905-2115097 GCA_013397275.1 Burhinus bistriatus | reverse complement strand
AAAAAAAAAAAAAAGGCAGGTTTCAATAGGTTCAATTCTTGCCTTTGCATGAGCAGTGAATTGGGAACGCACCCTCCTCCTTACCCATGCATTACTATTTGATTAGGAATACAAAGTAAAGCAGCTTCAATAAAGAGAAACCAGAAGACCTTCTCCTAAGGTGAGCAAAAAGGATGGAAGATGAGAGTCAAATCTACTGAAGCAGAGGAGAGATTTTTTCCTGTGTCAGCTGAATGCTTTAACCCCTACAGCGTTAGACATAAGCCCTATTTAAAAAAAAAAAAAAAAAAGCCTTCCCTTCTATTCCTCCTCCTGATATATTTTGCCTGAGGCCTAAGCTGGTAGGAAAGATCTGAGTGCGGACTTTGGTGAATTTAGCCCTGGCTGATTTGTCCGGATTCCTACAGAAAGGCTAGAACAGAACAGAGACTTTGAACCCACATGTCTCCAAGCTCCAACTACTTTTTCCAGCTATCAATTTGATTTTCCCACCCAGTTCAAATTTTTACCAGAACTGGCCAGTTAAAGCCACTCTAAAAATACCAGACTGTTTTTAGAGGAGAAAGTAGCACTTGATCCCCTTCCCCTACCCCACACTCCTCAGATTATGGACAGAAAGAAAGATGAGGGTTACATTTTTCCTTTTTGCTCTTCAAGAAACTCTGCATCTGGCTTCAGCAACAGCGCGGTAATATTTCCAGACAATTAATATTATGGGTAAGATATTAGCAATCAGGCTGCTGCAGACAACCTCAGAGATAGTCATGCTTTAGGAATTGATAGGCTGATATTATAAAGATCACTGTAAATAAAATAACTCTTAGTGAGAAGCATAGATTTGTTAGTTAATGTGTTTATACCAGACTACAAGCAGTAAGTCTTGGTGCCTCCTTACTTATAGGCAATAATACTGAAAGCAATGAACATTTCTCCATTGTTAAATGCTTAGTTTTAGGCTCTGCCATTTAAAATAACAGTAGTTTGAAATCTTTCTTCTGCTATAGTAAATGGAGGTATGGAAAGGCTATTGCTAGTGCTAATAAATAAGACAAATCATTTTACCACTTGGTTAGCAGCACTTGAACAGTATAATACAGGTTCCTTATTATTTGCTTTACAGTTATGTCACATACACGCTTCATGTTAAAAGGCATACCTTTTTCCAGAATGACAACTAGCCAGTTTTTTTCTGACTTCTGACAGCACCCAGAAGGAGATAAAGTTTGGGAAGATGTTGAAAGACAGACATGAGCCTGCTGACAGACTCCATCAATAACTTAGGAAACAGATGTTATAGTGTTTGTTTAGGCTTTCCAAACTGGTTGGGAAATTATTTTTCTGACTAGAGTTTAAGAACTTCTTTTCCATGTTCATGTGTTTATTTTTGTTCAAAAGTTTCACATTTTTTACTAGGGAAAAAAACCCCCAAACAAAACCACACCTAAAACACTTGTGTGTTTGTTTTGCCAAGTCCAGAGGTGACCCCAGCTTTGTGCTGCTGGTCTTATGTGCATCTATTGTAATAATTGGTGAGTTGCTCGCACCTTTTAATGAAGCTGTCCTCACAGTAACCCCATGGGAAGGTAAATGCTATTATATCCATTTTACAGACAGAGAGCTGAAGCACATAGGGACTAAGTGATTTGTCGAAGTTCACACACAGTGTATAGCAGAACAGGGACTTGAAATCGCCTTTCAAATTACAGGGCTTGAACTTCTGCCTGAGGTACTGCACAGTCCTTTCTCTTACTTGGCCACCCCTGTGCCCCCTTTCCACAGCCACCTGCCCGCCACCACAGACTCCACTCCATCATGTACTCCATCTCATTTCCTTCTGGGCATGAGGCCAACTAAATCATTTAAATCACCTGGGTTTTCACAGAAAGTTAAATCTAAGAAGGCACATTATGCATACAAGTACTCCTGACATACCAGCCTGCCAGACGCTCAGCCTCTTAGAGGGTCCATGAAGAACAGACTAGAAGGAAAAAACTGAAATTCCAGAAATGGTTTTCAGAAGTGTCACAGAGATGTTTTTCCACTCTTTTTGGGCTCTTCACAGAACTAGACAATGTATTCCTGGGAATGTGGTGGATGTTTTCTGCTGTGTCTCCTGGAAGCAGGAGACCTGATTCACTATGCAAGCCGGAGAATTTTTTTTCAGGGTAAAGACACTTACAAATGTTCTACACTTGGGTAAATATCAATAAATATAATACAATACAATTAATATAGTATTAAATTAAATTGTAAAATATATTATATAGCATTATAGAAATACATATACTAAAATATAAATGGAACAGGATCTCAGTGTGGTTCAAGATCTCAGGTTATGGATATGGCTTGCAATTAATCTACCTATGAGGAAAACAATAGCTTTTTTTTTTTAAAGCATGACATAATTGTAAGCTGGGTCTATGTAATTCTTTATCAAACCAGGTCCTTGTTTCATAAGCGCACTGAAAACTTCTCTTGTGTTTCATATGGAGAGCCAATAATTGGCCTTATTTAGTTTAGATGAAATAAATAATTTCACAGCCACTTCTCGTTTAATAAGGTTGGCTACAGCCTGTCTTTTTTCTCCTCAGCTTGTATATTTTTGTTTGGAGTGAACATAAAAGCGTATTTTCTTGCCTGCTGAGTGTTCATTAAAACCACTTCCAAATCTTTGCAGCCATTAGAGTCCTCACTATGTTCTGATCTTACTGGCATATTGATTTAACTGTAAAAACATTCCTTTCTTCCAATAATAATAGTAAAGACATTAACGGAAAGTTATGAAGGACAGCTCTTCATCTAAAGGCTTAAACTACTTGCAAAGGTTTCAAAAAAGGAAAAAAAAGAACCAACCAAAAACCAGAAGGTCTCTGAAGAAACAAGAGTAATCCAAGCATGAATTCTACACTTGTTGCTGAAATGCAGTTACTGTTGCCTAGTAAGACTATGAAACCAGTAGGCTGAAAAGGAATTACAGGAAAATTTTGGTTGAGCTAGTTCTGCTCCGTGGCTGGAATCCACACCAGATAGCTGGCTGTCCAAAACTTGCCAGTAGCAAAAACCAAGACAGACAGGAGGAAATCATCATCTACGGACCCAAGTTCTGGACTGCCCCCTCCCCTTCCCCCCCAAAATTCACCAAATTAAATGCCTTCATCGACAGCCATCTTCTGAGACTGGAGCAAGAGGTACATGGTCAGAAGAAGCCGCCACAGCATTTGTCTCCATCCGAGCCTCTGAAGCTGCCCTTTTCACCACCGTACTTAGGCCACTGCCCACAAGCGTATATGGATGATGTGTTTTGCCCCTATGCTTACCTTAGCCTTAAAAAGATTCCACTGAGTTTTGAGACTGGTTTTCCTATTTTGGCACCTGTAAGCAACTATGTAAATCACATTTGTGCTCCCAGAAGTCTGTTTCAAACGGAGTATTATTCACTTGGGAATTTCTTACCTGTTCCTCATTGTGGTATGCAACTCCTCCCTGAGCTGGAAAAATGGTATGAATAATAAGAACAGCTCCTGATAACGGCATTGATAATGAGTATAATTATCTTTTAGACAAATGGGGAACTCCAAAGCTCTAATGTCACCAAAGAGGCACTATTAGAAGGAGGTAAGAAAAATACGTGACTAAACATAAACAGAATTTCCAAGTTTCCACTGAAGGCTATGAAATACTCCCTTTGTGAAATTGTAATTCAATATTCTTTTGGGTTAGCAGTCTGAGCAAAATTACTGATCAGCTTTTCAGTATGCAGACTGTTTGAGAATGTCTTCCTCTTGTTAAGGTGACACATTGCACGTAATATAGTAGATAACACAGCTATATTAAAAGCCTACTTAAGCTCTTCATTACACCAGAATTCTGTAAATAACTTTGCTTTGTAATTACCAAAGATTTTCTATGCATAAAAGCCTCAAATTATATAGAGATAGAGCGACAATGCTCTGCAACAGCAACAGGTTATACAGATATTAGATCATGTTATTTCAAAATTCCAATTTTCAGACGGTGTTACAATGATACTCAGCTAGCACACTGACAAAAGTACACAACTGATTAAAACTACCTAACAGGGAAATACTGAGGACAGGAGTGCACAGACTGCCTATTTATCTGTCTATCCGTCCTAGAGACTGCTGTACCACTAATTGCAGTTAGTTGTTGTAGCCATGCTGCTCAAAGGATATAAGCACAATAAAGTCATAGGAAAAAAGCAATGGTTTACTACTGCTAGTAATCAGATAAGCTAATAAAAGTTCTCTCTCCCTACCTCACTTCTGCTCTGATTGGGTACTGCTGATTACTTCTCAGAGAGAGAGTTAAGAACAATTATGGTAAAATTATGGAAGTCATAGCTTTAATGTCAGACAGAGATACTGCAGTGCACACCACTGTAATAAATGTTAAGCTGTTGTCAAGAAAGAACTAGATAAATGATACGATCCATTCTCCACATCTTACTGAACATACAGAGCTGTAACTGTTATTCTATTAGGTCTGTCTAGGCTGACAAATTGTATGCTAATGGATAAAATCTTAATCACAGAACTAAGGGCATGAAAATCATTCAGTTTAGCGAAGATGCTTCATAATTATCAGTTACTCTTTCATTTGTCCTAACTTATATTGGTAGTTCAGTCACACAACCTCATCATTCCCTGAAAACTCAACAACCTCTTCGCAACTCGTCTGTAAAATTTTCCTTTTAACTGCAGTTTACTGTTGATGCCTCTCTAAAGAATTTTGTGTTACTGTACATTAAGGCCATCCTATAAAAACACAATTTATTTTACTACAATATAAAAGAATGCCAGTTATCCTGACACATCTGTGTTATCTGCGTGGTCCCATGGGAAATACTTGTGCAATAGAAGGGAATCTGTTACAATTTGTTTGGAAACATTTTTACAATCACCAGGTGAGCAGGTAATTGCTCACTTGAAAATGGTTATCTCAACACATTATCTCAAAGATGGAGATTACTGTGTGCACACAGAATATCAGTAACTGCTATCGAATTTCTTTGGCAAATCTAGCTAAATAACTAGCTAAATGAAATAAGTAATGGAAATGGGAGTGTTCACATTTGAGGTAAGCTGGTAAGTTTTCACTAGGAAATGACATTGTGAGCAGCTGATTCTGAGATATTTAGTTCAATTACCTGATGTTGACCACGGCTTTGTACACAGGGGAGGCAGAAGCGAGTTATGCTTAAGCTTGTATCAGCTGGACTCTGCTAGAGCCCGACTATACTAACTGCAGAATGAGGGCTCCTCAAATTTAACAAGATCTCTCAAGGTTGTAATCTAAATTACTATAATCTTCTGATGAAGACTGAGATTTGATGAGAGAAGGGAAGGCAAGAGTACAGGAACCTGGAGAGGAGTTTTTTCCTGTTGAAAGCAAGATACCGTTCATGACTTTGGAGAAAGTGGATAGTACAATACAGGGAAATACGTTTTAGACTTTGAGGAGCTTTCTCTACCCCCTGCTGATCTGCCTGGGAGGGTTTTGCTCTCTCACTCTCACTCTCTGAACTGAACAGTCTTCTTATGGCTCCCAGCTATGAAGCAGGAGAAGGACTTAACTTACTCTTTTCTTACACGTTAACATAACATGTTACAGGCTATTAGTGCTTGGCTTCAAGAGGTAGCATGCTCTGCCTAAGGTTTTATTGCCTGAACTCATGTACATGGAGGATCACAGCTTTATTTGTAGGACTGACTGAATCTTCCTGGCAAAAAATTTCTAATATAAAACTAAAACTAAACAATTCAAACAGAAATGGCTTTTTGCTAAAACATTTTGAAAAAAGAAAATTTATGTTCTTTTTCCTCCCAAGCAAAATACAAAAGCTATTTTGAAAAATAATTTCAAAAATAAAAATGTAACAGCTCAGACGTTCCCCTGAAAAAGAGGATCTGTTGGAAAATGTCAGTTATCTCTAGGTAGAATCAAAGGATTTTAGTTTACTCTCTCTCCCCTGCATACATACCCAGTGCTCTAAAAAACAACTTCCAAAATTATCTTCTGGTCACACATTATTTTTAATGGCTTTTTTTTTTTTTTTTTTTTTTTGGGGGTGGGGGGGGGTGTGTTAGTCGATTTTATTTCTTGGTTTAGGCAATTTTCAAGAAATCTTAAGCTTTCCTCTGTTTTCCCAGGTCTAATCATTCTGCATTCAGTTGTGATATATCTAGCACTACATTTCTACAGTCCTCTGCTCCTAACTATATTTTGTTCAGAACTGGTCATCATCCTAAGGTTTCTAATGCTATAAATAAAAGTTGAGAAGCAAAGCACATCCCTATTGTTATGATGTGCTGAACAAACAAAATGCATTCTTTTGTATTCTGTAAATAGACTATTATCTTGTCCTTCAATACTCAGATGGTTTCCTTTAGTAAAAAAATTTAATAGATAATTTTACAGCTGAATAACATTTGACCTTGGAACTGCTCATTGAAATCAATGAAGCAAGTTGATTTTTATGCAGCATCTATGCACTAAAAGGCACTTTAGGCAATTCCAAACATGAGATAGCACAGCAACAGGAAACGCTGGTTTCTTGAAACATGAAAGAGCTTGTATGCTCTGCAAAGCCTGTAGTTACTTCTGTGTAAACTTCTTAATAAGTATTATACATTTTACCATAGCGAAACTCATATAAAAAACTTCCACGATTGCTGCGCTAATAAGGAGATGTAGTGATCCTAAGAGTTTCATCACAGCAGAGTATTTCTAGCAGTTTTGATATTTTTTTAATTGAAAAATCTCTCCAAGGACTATCAGCATAGTTTCCTTTGAAGCCAACAACTACTGCTAAAGGGACTTGCTTTTTTAAAAGCACAGCTGAAGACTACTATGATAGGCTAATATTACTAATCTTAAGTCTCAAAATTTAGAGCTTAGAAATCCAAATCCAGACCATGCTATTAATGTGTGGTCTGGAATCACATCTTTTGAAAATCATGTCTTTATCTGTAGGTTGATTCTTCTCTGTCACTTGAAGCCACTCTTCACCAAAAAGCAAAATCACTGATACAGTTATTGAACTTGTATCAATTCTGTTGATTATCTATTCATGGAATAAAACACCATATAAAAGTGTGTTAGTATATGTAACAGACAGATTAAGGATTTCTGGACACTCTAATCTGCAGAGTGAATCTGGTCTGGTCTGAATGAATGTCTCATGAATGTATAAAAGTGTGAAACTAAATTCAAATCTACATTTAGGTTTGAAATCAACATGTAAATTCCCATCTGGGGAAAAAAAAGAAAAGCTGGTCCTAGTCAACTGTTCATCCTCCTTTGCAGACACATATTTAGTATAATGAACTCCAGTAATCTCTTTTTTTCTTTATTTTTTCCTTTCGTCAGACACTTTCAGATTCCCCCCCACCCACCAATCCATGGCAGGCTTCTCACATTTGCATTTATTATGTGTTGTGCAACCACAACCATGTAATTACCTTCAGTTCTGACATCAATGACCGTCCAGATAATAACTACTGGACAGTTCATAGCAATATGTTCAAAGACAGAAGAAAAATCTGAATGATCAGGGCTAAAAAGCCAGATGCCCCTCCATCATCACATAAAAGAGGCAATGCAGAACACTCATGAATTTTACTTCAAAAGGACTGGAAAGCAAAGATCTCAGTATTTTTCAAAAACCTGTAATAATATGTAAAAATGTTTTCCCCGGAGAAAACAAACACACACTTGATCCCTGCTACCCAAGGTCTGTTGAAAGGTCAATAAAGGCTGCTATTTCAGTTTTAAGATACAAAGTTCTATAACATGGAACAATTACCCCCTACATGAGATAAATTACAAATTAAGTTTTGCTGATTATTATACACTGAATTCATTTTAGGAACAACTCACTAGAGCATAAATGTCAATTTCATTATTATTTTTTTAAAACTAGGTTTCAATTTTGCATTTCTATCATATTCAAAAAAAATAATTTTCTATGTAACTCAGTGGGATATTCATATGTGCTCAGAAACTAATGAGGTATGGGAAATAGATACACTATCATAAAAGGAAAATTACTAAATGAGAAAAAAAGATTTTAAAAGGATCTCTTAGAGTAAAAAGAACAATTTCATCACCAAATGGGACTGCTTCTTCACTATATCTCTGTTTTTTGCCATCCCAAGTGGCGTGTTCATTTATGTAACTATTTTGGAACATTCTCCTGCTTTTACTGATTTAAAGAATCCTGTTCATTAAACATCTTTGTAAAGTAGCATTGAAAAGAAAAACAAAGTAAAGAAGTTTATAAAGACCATTTTAAAAGTGAAACTGTACTCATTTTCTTTTGGTAAGTCTGTTTTGACTATAGTAAATAAGTGGTTCTCTAAACCACAAACAAATTAAGGGGTGCACACAGCTGTACTACTAAGTAACGTTCCCTCATTATTTTTAAGTAAACTGAGTAATTTCTTTCTCATGTTGCAGCCTGAGTGCCCCTTTTCATTTGGTGCACTTTAGAGAGGCTGGCGGGTCAGTGCTTTCACACAGCTGCTTGCCATATTCCAGTTCTTAATGAAACCTGTGTGTGACTTAGATTTGCCTGCTTTCAAACTAAATTTTGGCAATTACACAAAGATCAAATGATTTGTATGAGCTGATTCAAAGGCGCAGGTATTCAAGGTTAACACGTGCCCTGGTGTAATGAGAGTATGTGATGTCAGCCTGGACAAGAACGTAAGCTTGTGACCCCCCAACAAAATGGCAACAGTTGCTGGAAAAGTGCTGTTACAGATGAATTAAAAATTCTCTTTAATTAAGAGCTACATGTTCAGAGAAAGTTAGTGAAAGATGTCTCTAAGCAGAGTAAGAAAAATACATATTCATATTCTGATAAGGCAATCAAGATGTTGATGTTAATATTAGAGCAATAACTTTAATTGTATTTCAGCAAACGAATGGCAATTAGAAAACAAATTATCTCAGAGAAGCATGTCTGCTGCACAGCTTAGCCCCGAAGGCAAGCCAAAAGCTAAACCTTTTTCTTGAATTTTAATGCAGAAGATAAATAGACACACCTCTGGAATTATTCTAACTAGAAATACCATAAACGGTTTAAAGTTACTCTGAAACACAAATGTAAAAATTGCCTTTCCTCTTGAAGTGGATTCTTTGCTGCGATAACAAACATTAACATACAAGAGTAAAATATCACTCTGTGCTTTAAAGATGGGGAAAATGTAACAGATGTTGGCCATGCTAATTAAAGAGCATATGTGTAGAGTAAATGATTTCCATTAGGGTTAGATTTAATATATAAATGCAATATTAATGATTCAAGGTGAATTTTTGTACTACTACTCAGTGCTATGCTGTTTACACAGTGACCAGCCACAACTACAGCCACATTGTCTTCTGACAGAAACAACCAGTCCCCCTGCTTTGTCTCGGACTCTACTGGCTGTAAGAAAATAGCTGGTAAGGTTGCTTGAATCCTCTCTCACCTGGAATGACAACGGCCAGCCAGCGTATGACTCAGTATGCCACAGGGTACCAAGAAATACACTGGATTTTCACCAATGCAATTGGGAGCTAAAATCTGGTGTAACTTTTCCAGATGTAAAGTTATCCTTCTGTGATAAAAATGCCTCCTTCCAAGAGAAATATACTCATGTTTCTAGCCATCAGTGTTTTTCCTTCTCCCTGGTCCACTCCCCCGAGACAATATGCCCCATCTGTCAAGATGAAAGTCTGTTCTTACCATCCATTCACCTCACTGCTGTAGACCTTTTTGGACTGCATGATTTGGCATGGACTGTATTTTGCTAAAACAGGGGTGGTATAAAATGCTTAGGCATTACTCAGCCCTCCATGGTTTCAGTCATACTATTTAGAACATTTATAAAATCTTTTGATCAAGCTTGAATGGTTTTAATGATGCTTTAACTGAATCCAGCCAGATTGCAACAGTACATTACAATTTTCAACCATCAAATTATGCATAAATGGTAAAAAGATGGACTGCAACTGAGATCTCGATCCTTAAAAATCTCCTTACTCGGAAAGGAAATCAGTGACAATTTCTTGTTTCACCTGCAGTGGAACAGTCCATCTTGGTTCTACAAAGCAATTAAGTACCTCATTAACTTTAAGCACCTGCTTAATTCCCATGGCTTTGAAACCAGTGGGAGTTAAATGCTTGCTCCTGAATTTGCGCAGGAAAAACATACTTGTTAAAACTTGCAAAAAAAGAGGATTATATCTGCTAAACTTGTTATAGGCTGGTTTAATAAACTTTACGGTATTTAACCTTCATCTTTGTTACATAAAGAATCAGACCAGGGCCCAAATGTGATGACATTTAGGCCGTATCTTCAAACAATGCACCAGACATTAGGTGATCATAACAGTCTATTTAGAATTTGAAATTATACTAATCTACTCAACTGACCACTACTACCAAGGGGGGCAAAAAACCTAAGAAAAAAAAGAATACGAATCTTAATGAGGAAGCTTATGCTTTTAGGAGACTGACCATTACATGTCTACTGAACATGATGTTCTTTCTTTTTTATACAAGTTTTACACTAAGGGCTCCAAGATTTGCATGAAAAACCTGAGTTTTCTGTCAAGAATGTCAAGATGGTGGTGGCCAGGTGTTTTACAGCATTTTAAATACATTCACTTATGATACATCAGCCTCACAGTATCTGTGTTCTCACGGAAGAAACAGATAATGAAGTACAGATGTAGGCCACAAAGCTGAGACTCTTCCAAAATGTGTCATTTAAATCATGTGCTGATTTAAACATGTGCTGTTACATACGGGTTGGAAACAACTTTATGGCATTCTCGACCAATGCTAATCAAGGAGAGATGGAGGGATTACAGCGAGCAAGGCCTAAGAGACAACACTATGAACGTCCAGCAACGAGACACATACCTCTCTGGCAGGATGAGGCAGGGGAGAAGTTGTGAGAGCAGCCCCGACCTGTGTACTCTTGCCAAGACAGGAAACAACACTGCGATGTGCTTTGCAGAAATGAAACATACAGTGCTAACTCCCAGGAACATATTTTCTCCTGAGGTGGTAAGGAACAGAACGGTAAACTCACTAAACTAGTCACAACCACCTTTACATTAACAAGTATATCGAAGGTTTTTATTTTACATTGTGAGCTTCATTGTGATGCAGCAATATAGATATCTCTCTCTCAATAAATAAAAGATGTCCTCTGGACTGCTGAACACTTCAAAGTACACATTTGAAAGTTTTCTTCCCTGTCTCCTGAAATCAAAGTATTTTTGATTGTCTTGGTTATCTGAACATGTATTTTTTGCACAACACACTGATCGTAGTGCTTTTCTCATAGCAGCTATCTAACTTCACAGGTGATTAGAGGATTTCTCGGTAACCATTTTGATCTGAACAGTGAGATAAAACCTGAAATCGTAGACATTGCTGCTTTCAGCTGGTGAAATTAGTGGTGGAGTGTGTGATGTATTGTTTGCTTGACTATGTGAGTAATCACATAAGCTGCAGTATCTTACCCACAGCACTAAGCCCTTTTCTACTAGACAGGACTTCAGCCATAAGCATAAAACATGTTGAAAATCTGGTTTATTGTTAATTTTTACTAGTATTATTACACTAGTTTCACTTAAAGTAATCAATGGTGGATCAATAAGTCTTACCCCCAAAAGTGAGACGTTTTCATGTCACATACAACTGTGATTTTTCAATTGTTCTTTGTTTCGCTTTCAAAATGTAAATTAAATTTTCCAGTAAACTTTTCGACCAGTACATTCTTTTAAAATGTATTGTGAAAACTACTTCTCAAATATGTCTGCATTGCTTTCACAGCAAAAGACAGGAAAAAGCTGCTGAGGAGAATCCAAAAGGCTATTGGATTAAAATTGATGAAAGGCAGTTTCTCCCTTCAGTGTCAGAAGTAATTGTGTATACACTGAACATCAGAGAAGTTCCAGAAGTTGCAAACATATTATAAGCAAAAATTCAAATGTGTTGCAATCTTCTGCACCTGCTAGTATCTTTCTGCAACTTACCCAGTGATTTTCTATCCTTAAAATTGTGATTGAAGAGGTCGCATGATTTAGGTAACAGTCTAGATCAAAAAAACTTATTTCCAATGTTAGAGATGTTGTAAGAAATAAGTCTCATAAAAACTGCAGAGTATTGGACCTACCGATCTCATGTGGAAACACATCAACTGAAAAAAAGTTCTGTAGTGATTCCTAAGCCACAGATTGAATAGTAAAATGTATTAAATACACACATAATTCACATTTTTCTATCTATCTTTGTAGTTTTAGCAAATTTTAAAATTTGACTGTTTAGTGCAAATAACTTGTACTGAGGACATCAGTCTCTATTTAGCCTCTTGGCATAGAAGCTTATTACATTCACATCAGAGTGTGTTAAAATTCACAGGGAAGCTTCCGTGAAGAGCACACTCCCTCTTTTCCTTATTTTTAAAAACGTTTTGAAAACAAATCCATCATATTTAGCATTTGTACATGATACTCAACCGACAGGCCTAAATGTTACTGAGTGACGGAATTGGTACAAAATATACTGCAGCACTACCTACTGCATCAACTTTAAAGTTAAGGGGACCATTTCTAGTGTGGGAGGAAACAAGATATGTTTTTCCTAGGACAGACAAGGTAATTTCTTTTGCTAGGTTTGCCAACAAGCAAAACAGTGCAGGTCAAACACCATGGGTCTGTTTTTACTATAAGAAAAAACGATATATGGTACAAAGGATCTATACAATCTACACATACGCATGTACACACACACACATTTGTGTGAAGTGTAACACATAAACCCCAGTTACACGGAAATACAAATGCAGGGTTTGCAACTTCCAGGTAGAAGCCGTTTTTCTGAAAGTGCAAGGTGGCAGCTGACACCGGTTTCATGCTGGAGGAGTTTCACAGTGGAGGAGAAGGCACCTCCAGCCTACCTATTTGAATTAGGTACTTTTCTTAACTTTAATTAAATTAAATGATCTTTGAGGAATTTACTAGAAAGAGAACAAAAGACAGGGAAAAAGAGAAATGAAGAAGTGGAATTTAACAGCATTTTATTGCACGTATCATCATGTCCTTTGCCTTCATAATATCTACCAGTAAAATGCTTTCTAAAGGTGAAACTGAATTATTTTCTTCAAAGTTTATTAATTAATCATATCCTTTTTTATGAGACTGATTATTGAATTTTAGTCATCAATGGGAATGTTGAGCTTCTTAATATCAGACTGAAGCCATGTAAGAAAAGAGCATTAATTAGTTTCTTTCCAAAACGCAGGTGGAAAAGGCAATTTAATGATCTAACATAGGCAGGTATAGGCCCTGATCTCATGTGAAATCTCATTACTGTCTCTCTTTTGCATGACTGTTAGTTAAAATTCTGAAAGTTACTTCGTGGCCTACATGAAAAAAGTTGATGGTCTCTGCTTCCCGGTGTTCAGGTGCCAACATCAGAAGAATACTGTCAGAGCTGTCACTCTTTGACATATATGTTGACAGGTTTATCAGATAACAAAGATTTAATGGGCACGGAAACTGAACGCAACTTTTGACCCTATGGGGACTTCTCCCTGGGGCATTACGTGGGAATTTTAATTTGCAATAACACCTAGTAGACTTGTTCTGTGGAGAAACTGGATGATAGCCTCCTTTCATGTTATTTTCTCCCTATTTATTACACATGCATTCTGCAAAGTTTTCAGCAGAAAAGCCCCCTTGGTTCACTTGAAAGATTCAGATGAGAATTAAAAGTGTGTGGGGGGGGTGGTTGTCTGAGAGAGATGTGCTGGCATGCATATATATATGTGTACATAACGTATAAAATAAAGAGAACGTTGACAGAATGCAGCACAGATTAGATGTTTGAGTGCACAGAAAACTGCTGAAAGAATTTAAACATACAACAGAAAAAAATGTGTGCCCCAGGGCACAGGGCCATGAGAAGAGTTTCCTCCAATGCCTATCCCTTTTTTAAAAGTTAGGAAAAAAAGAAAGCCCAGTAATAAAACAGACCCATTATTAATTCATACAATAATATTTTGAAATAATCACGCAAAAGCTTCAGTAAATATTTCTGAAGCATTTGAAGAGAAATGGAGTGATGTCCTTGCGTCACACAAAACCCCCACAGTATTTTCCTGAATATGCATCTCTAGTGAGAAAACTCGTCAATTAGTTGTCACGAGAAGTTTATAGCACCTTCTCAGGTCACTTAAAAGTGAATGTAGTGACTCTACTGTATTATAATTAACACCATCAAAGGTTGAGATCTTGAAGGCAAAATATTGAGTCTTTTTTCAAGTAACTGAGTTTTATAAATCAGAAAATTCAGTTATCATAATGGGACAAATTTTAGCTTCTGGTACTGTTCCCTCACAGAATGATCCTGCATTGTATGTCCTGAAAAAACGCTCTAGCAGCTAGACGCTGAAACATTTTACACATTCAAACTTAAACAAAAAATATAAAGATCAAAGAAAAGGTAGGAAAAAGTTGTTGCCTGGACAACATAGAAGTAACTGAAGTCCTGCAATGACTAATTCAGTAATCTCTCCAGAAGACAGTATCGTAGCCCATACATGGAAGGCAGCCATACAGACAGATGTTGATGTTGACTAAGTACATTCATTCTAAGGAGTGACATCCGTCTTCTGCCAAGCATAAGAGATGTGTGACTACATCTGTTCTCTCCACTAAGGGAGCATACAGGGTAGGACAGAAGAAAGGGCTGCCATAAAAGAAAATGTTAATTAGTGCACAGAGTCCCATTTGAACCATTAGGAAGTCTGTATTTCACAAGCCTTTAGGATGAGCCTATCACAGGTCCCCCTGAAGGCGATGAGGGCTGTGCACTTGGTGTCAGTGAGGCAAAAAACAGATCAAAGATTAGTACTTAAGTTTGACTGTCATCCATGGACCCTTAAAGAGCTGATGACAACAAACATCCACTATCTACATATGCATGTATTTATGCACACATATCCACACACACAGACACACATACACATGCTTATTATTATAATTACCACTGCACATACTCCTTCTGCCTCCAACTCTTTCTCTTTTTGTAAAACAACTGGAAAACAGAATTCTTATGTTAAACTTTCTCCATTAGTTAAATGCAAAGTTCAAAGGAATATGAAAGCAAGCAACTGGGGCCCTGGAATGAATATATTCTCATGGTACAGTTCATGTGAAATATCAAGCTGATTTCCAGTAGTATCATTAAATAATAGGACACCTGTAGAGCTCACTCAGAGGTCTGAGAAATACAAGACTGATTTATGAATATGTCCTTTGTTTTGCAGTTTAGCAGTAGACTTTAACGTTGTACTATTGCCTTCACTTAGGTTTTACAGGTCTTCAGGGCACCCTGAACAACTACCAACTGGAGTACTTAGTACTTTAGTAAAGGAAAATAACAATTTGCATATTTCACATTTATATTGTTAAATGCATTCTTCTATGAAAACATCTTCAAATGCTACTTTACTATAATGTGTATATGTATATAATGCACATACATAAATAAGTTTCCTGACTTCCCTGACTATCTGGGTTAACAATTGTGAGTCCTTTCTAACATAATTCTATGTTTAGTTCTCTTCTCCTTACTGAGTCCTGTTGCTCTGGGTGAAGGTGAAAAGGAAACTGTCAAAATCTCAAAGGTCTTTAAAGAATAATTTAAAATATTTAACACACACCCCCCCAAATGTTGAACTGTATCCTAAGACAAGGCAGTAAAACATGTTTATATTGATTCCTAACTTCCTTTCATACTTTGGCTACAGATGTTCCGCTCTTTCACTAGTTTTTGGAATCTATCCATATAACACTCCCTACTCTTGAAATAATCCAGCTTCCACAGATGCAAGTGTGGCTGATTTTTGACCATATATTTTGATCATCTGAAAAGATATTCCATAAGATCATGCATTTGCCTTGATGTACACGCAGTACAAGTAAAACACCTTATTTTAAGTTTTCATGGTGTTTACTAACTGACAGCGTAGAAGTTATAAAGTGAAATTGGTCATCTGTATGTCTTACGGATACACAAAAGCACAAATCTGTGTTTCGAAAGCAGAGATTTGCTGGCTAAGATAAAGCATACAAGAGATTTGCTTTCAGTAACTTAAAGCTGATGGGCTTGGTAGGACAGCCAACTCATACTGAACGCTATCATCCATAGCTACTGGTGAAAGTGTGTTCCAAGATACCAGGTAGGATCATCCACTGAATTCGCAACAGGGACGCTGATGAACATGGCTCCAAGACACAATAAATTAGTAATAACCTCCATTATTATGTCCCCAAACTAAAAGTAAGAATAACTTTTCTGCCAGAAGGGGATTTGCAGTAAAAGTAGCACCACAAGTTTGTTCTGATAAGTTGATATTTTAATGGCAGTTCCTGTATATTTTGCCTTCATTGCATGAACTGCCAGTTACCCACGAAGTCTGTGCTTCGGTATTTCATGAATTATATGCAAATATTTGATGTTAATAGCTTCATTTTTTTTCTTGGTTTGCTCTGTATAGTTTTGCTGAGTTGCATTATGCAGTCATTAAAAATGAATAGCCAAAATAAAAATATTTGATATTGGAAGCCATACTTAAAAATTAATGGTGTTTTAGCAAAAGACTGTTTCCCAAGACCGTTTCCCATAATTTCACAAACACAGCAGAAACTTCATAAGGGAATGGTTGATCAGCTGAAGACAGCATTTATCTGTGCCCCTTCTACATTTGGTAAAAATCCCTGTAGTTGCTTAAGCTATATAGGGTTGCACACACAGACCAGACAGTGCAAAGGTGGCTTAAAGCTACCTTGTCCTCTGTGCAGCGTGCCGCCAGCTGGAGGTACAGCACATAATTCCCTGCCACTCACAGTGCTTAAGAGAATAGGAAATAACTTTCTACAAATTCTTGTGCTTTCGACAAATTACTGTTTCAGTTTTGTCTGTGGATAACAACAGTAACTCCACTAAAAAAGCTATTCCAGATATCCACCGGAGGACAGAAGAATAATGAGTCTTGTTTCAAGAAGACTAAAGGAAAACCCCACAGATCGTACTAACTGGATTTACATGAGGCACAGAGCCATGATAGCCTGACTCCTCACTGTTTCTCTTTTATGGATGGACTGCAAATCCGTTAGTCTCATACAATCAGAGAATCCAGTAGTCAGAACTGGACTTCCTCACTGATAATGTTAGAAAGTATTCAAGGGATTCACTACGCACTTTAACTGGTGTACGTTAAAAAAAAAAAGTAACGTATTTCTAAGGAGTACAGGTGCAAACAGTTATTCAACGTACTGGAAAATAAGGAGTGAAATAATAAAGGGCAGTGATTATCCCATTCTTGATTTTATATTCTTAATTGCTCACAGGTTTTTGTAAGTCAATACATGAAAGTTTTCACAGGGACAGGAAGGGAAAGCAAAAAGAAACAAAGACAGAGAAATAACCATGAAAAGAAATGGATATGCAGATATGGCAAAAGCACTTGAAGACAGTACTACTGGGGTCAGATTCCACACTTGGAGTGGGAATGGTTTTACGGTTTGTTCTCTAAATTCCTTGCCATCATCATGACTGCATGTTTTATCTCCTTAAATTATATTGAGCTCAGCAGAGAAAATGGCAGCTGAGATTCTTCTCATGAGTAGGTTTAGATTAGGCAAATTATGCATCCCCTTATTTTTACAAAGGTTCAGCTTCAAATTCAATCCACTGTATGATTTTCAGTGAGTTTAACATATGATTATGAAAGTTCAGCTATTCCATTTTGGAAACAGTCCAATTTACATTCCTCATACTTGCACGTAGTTCTACTTTGCAGTCTGAAACATTTCACTGAGGTGGAGTTCCTTGCATCTGCAAGTCAGAATGCCAGTGATTGATTACTGAAATTCTCTCAAGTACATAGTGAACATCAAACAAAAGTGTGTACCCTGTTGGTATTGATTTAGAACTGATGATCTCATTAGAAAGCCCTAATTCTCAACACTGCTTTGGTTTACACAATCTTTAATTTATTTTAAAAAAGCTGATTGGCCAACTATTTCAGCCTCATGACTGTCTTCTCATCTTACTGGACAACTGTTTTAGTCTTTGAGCATTTAAAAGGTCATTAATCCAAATGCTAATGCAATCAATACTATATTAAACAAACTATAAAAAGTAAATTAATATTAGGTAATCTGATGCATTGTGCCATACGGTTTTAAAATGTGCTTATTGTCAGCACATTTAAAATGATAAATTAAAATAGTGCACCTTTCAAAAAATAATCCCAGGAAGCTTTTAAAATGACTTTCTCTGTTATTTAAACATTGACTCATGGTGAAAACAGTAAGGAAAATACATATTATTTATTTTTTGGTTGAGCTAGCTTTTATACTGAAGCTATTTTTCATATGTATGTATGTAAAATTGAATTTTAAACACAAGTGGAAGTCTGTAAGTTGAATGAATTTGGCCTTAGACAGAGAACGCTTATGTCTAATGTGTTGTGGGTAGAGGCTGATGCTCTGTTAACTGACGCACGAGAAGGTGAAGGAGATCAGACCTGGCTCATATTTCTATTTCAGACTGCAAAACCCCACAGATTATATACAAATATGTATTGTTTTCTATTCTGAGAACATAAACCTCCTTCCAGCTATCTTATCTAAGCTGGCCCAGTTAGCCTTCATATTCATATCTCTCATAGTTTTTCCATGCTCTTAAATAGTAAGCGGTTTTGTTGTTTCTGTATTTGTAAGCAAGCCTGTTCAATAGGTCCCGATTCTGAGCAGCCAATATGCACTACTGTAATAGTTTACGTCTCATAGAGGTGGTGGCATAAAACCAGCATTTGCTGAAAGTTTTAGAAAAAGTATCCACATTTTGAAATGTATTTATTTAACAGGCTTTCAAGTAAAAAAGCTAGTTGAGAAATCAATGTATGTCCACCCTCCAGCATCTATCCATCTTGCATCCTGTGGATTTTAAATTTGAGGCATAAGAAAAAGTTTATTTATTTTCTAAAATCTTGGATAATGAAAACCAAGCTCTTGCAGCTACACTGTTAAAAGCTTTTTCCCTTTTATCATCACTGGAAAATCCTGCATATCTTCAGTGCTTGCATTTGCGGTGTCTGTACTATTTACCTTCCTTCTCGGATTTTCTTTCTGTATCCAGGTCATTGTCTAAACAGCTCCTTTCTGCACCTTTGTCTTGAATGGTAAAACAACCAATGTGGATTTTTGGTGTATCATGATTCCTCTAAAATGTCTCCAGTAGCTGATACTGTTCATTTTCAGTCTTTCTAATGAACAGTTGCTAAAAAAATGCCTTTTTGGCAATGATACTTATCTTATTATCACTGCCATTTATTTCTCATTCACTGGCTGTACCAGCTTTTTAGGCTTTTTGTGCTCACCTTCCAGGCCCACCATAAGCCTGGCTTTCTCCTGTTCTGCCGTCTGCTAACAAATCTGTCAACCTAAACTGCCAGCTGAAGTGGTTAGCCGAGGAAGCTTTTGGGAGAAAAGAAAAAAAAAAACCAAAAAACAAAAGGGTCACAATTTGTATCCACAAAATGAAAACTTGCACTTTTGCTCCTGTGAAAATGAACAGAGCATGCAGACTTCAGTATTTGGCTCTTAAACTACCAACTTTGCACCAAATGGCTACAGTTGCACCAAAATACAGCTGGGAGCATATTATTTGGGAGAAATTGTTAAGGAAAGAAAATTGTGTCTGATAAAGGTGGAAGTGCCCCGCAGAAAACAATGTTGCACAGATTATTGCTGTGTAATGATGACAATCTTAAAAAAATCACAGCTAGCAATACGACAGAACTGAGTGACCCCGGTTCAGCCAAAAGAAAGAACAAAATACAGATTGATGAGAAAATCACTTGTTAGAGAAAAACAGCATTTGTTTACAGAATCTGCACTTTATGTACTGCTTCAATGTCCTTGTAGTTGATCTTTCCCTTGTAATCATTAGAAAAACACTTTTTTAGCAGGCCAAAAACATGGAAAAGAAGGGCTGTGGAATGAGTGGAAACCCTGGGTCAAGGTTGGTTTCCGTTTACAAACTAATGGACACAGCCTAACATAAGCTGTTCTAGCGTTAAGACAGTTTGGCTGAAGAAAGAATATTTTAATGGATCAAAGCTAGACTGCAGTGGATTAGCCTCTGACAAGCTGGCGACTGATACAACGGCTGTGACCAATATCGGTGCAGGTGAATATTTACGGCTTAGCGACAATTGCTTGTTCAACCTCATCAGGTACTGTGTGTTTTGTTCTGTGCAGTATATAGGTCTAGGAACTTTCTTAATTTAGAAAAGTATGAAAGCAAAAGGAATAATTGAAGAGTCCTGTGTTCTTTCCTCCAGGATTGAGAAAGGATTCACTGTAAGCACATTGTATAGTAACAAGACCCCAAGAAAAGCAAGACTACTGCTCGCAGCGAGCCTGCAGGAGCAGTATAAGCAGAGGCTCAGCAGACAGAGCTCACAGCATGAAGTGACGAAATGGTTCCTGCTGCTCAGAGGCAATATACCCACAGCACTAACTCTTTATGTGGTATAACTCAGCTTGGTAGTTTTTTAACTGCAACGATAAATTATGATAAACTAGGGGGCTTTAAAAATAATTTTCTTTGATGGAAAAAAATCAATAAAAAGCCAATCATACTTGGGTATGAAAACATTTTCTTTCACTTCATTTTACTTTTTTTTCATTGAATTTTTACGTTCCCAAGTGTCTTGTTTCAAGTATCTTGGATATTTTGCAGCACTATCCACAAGGGGTGACATAATGCACACAGGGAGAGCGTAACTAAGTGATGTGTAACAAAGTAGCGCTCATTTGTAGGGTGAATCATAAAAAGAAATTTTTAGACGAATATTGAGCAGAGCACAGAGGATTTGAAATGACAGTGCAGAGAAGAGTGGTAGTGGTGGGAATATTAAGAGATTACAAGGTGTAAGTATCTCAATTTTGAAGAGGTTAATTTCAGAGCACTCAAGTATTGCTAGTCTTACCAAGCTGAGCATTGGGGTAAACAGCAAATGCAGATCACCATGGAAACATCCTTCGGTCACCAAGAAGCAAATGCTGGGGCTCAGCTACCACATGATTCAAAGGCTGCTCAAAGTTGCAAAAGGATGCCATTTGAGTCACTTCAGAAACAAAATATTCCATTTTCTTTCCTAAGTACCATATTGCATCATACTTTTATCCAGAGTAACAACAAATTACTAAGAAAATTCTTTGTGAAATTTTTGATCATTATTTAAAAAAATGGTTGCTACACAGTTGTGATTTTTTTCTGTTTCATTAAAATAATGTTTTCCCTATAATCACAATACAATAAAAGTGAAAACAATAATAAGAAAAAATGTCTTTTCTAAACAGACTTGAAAACCACTATTACCAGACGTTCTTAAAATCTAGTATCAGGCAATGCCCATGTCACTCTATTCTGACATCTGTTATTATTTCTCCAATTCCTAATTGCTGGAAGTCTGGAATGGTGAAGGCTTCAAACAGTTAATGCATTTGCAGCATTTTTTCAGTGGAGTCACTCAAAATGGAGGAAGCAGGCTTCTAAAATCACCTGCCAACACAGGGTAGTATTTCATTATGCATGTATTGCTGCACAGTGTTCTCCAAGAATACAAGTTTCTCTGGGACAACAGCGCATCTCTTTGCAGTGACGCAGAAGTATATTTGCTAACAATTGTCAACGCTGTTATGCGCAAGTGCATCTTCACTTGTTGCAAGCTCCATGTGCTTCTTACTTCTGGCAAGTCACTTACACACTAAAAATTAAGATTACTCTGGTTTGAATGAAACTATTCTTCTTTGTTCACCTACATTAAAACTACCACAATCTAATAGTGGATGTATTTTGATAATTTTTTAAAGTATGCTGTTGGTAAAGAACGAAAACCCTTCCCCAGTGGTTCCAACACAGTGTTTTCCTGGCAAAGCAGCACCAGAACAACACAACAGTTGAGAGGATATTTTCCAATTTGCTTTTTCATAAGAATCAACTGACATCTAAAAAAGTAAAAAAGCCTTAGCACTATCTAAGAGATGATAAACATCAAAGAAATGTACACAAAGCTTTGGTCTGTTTTATGTGCTTAAAAAGTGCCTATTGTTCACACGATATTTGGGTCAGCTGCCCCGTCTCACAAGCAGGAGGATCAGAGCAAAAGGAACAGGTAAGAATGAAACCAATTGCTCCCTAGTGTTAAGCAACCACTCCAAACATCTATCATTATCGCCGCCTTTCACAGAACACCGAGGGCTAAAAGATATCATGTCCAACTTCTACTTATTGAGGACAAAGTTCGAATCTACAAGAAAGAAAAATGTCCCAACCAACCTATTTTGATTTCTGATTCTCTTCTACCACGGGCAAAATTTTAGAAATGCTGAGGTATCACAAAAAAGATTATAATTAATTTTTAATATTAGTTTTAAACCTTGATTTTTAGTAAGTTTTAGTAAATCTACTAAATCCTTTCAATCCCAAGTATAACTTAATACTACGACTTGTGTATAAAAAGAGAGCAATGAACCAGGGTAACTGGAATTGGAGAAATAATAACAGATGTCAGAATAGAGTGACATGGGCATTGCCTGATACTAGATTTTAAGAACGTCTGGTAATAGTGGTTTTCAAGTCTGTTTAGAAAAGACATTTTTTCTTATTATTGTTTTCACTTTTATTGTATTATGATTACAGGGAAAACATCATTTTAATGAAACAGAAAGAACCTAGGATTCCTCCTTGCTCTCCTTTGGGTGCCGTATGTTCTCAGAGGAACGTATCTTAGTATTTAGCTGATGTCAGGAATACGAGGTTCTCCCTGATTGCAGCAGCACCACAAATGCATGGGGGCATACCTGCATCCTTCACATCTTCTACTATGCACAAATACAACAGCTAGGAAGAATATGGCCCTAAGTGATTTTTAACCCCATTCATCAAATGCCAGTTTAACATCAAAGTTTCACGCTATGTTACTATCCTAACTTGACAAATTTAAGAGACAGCCTTTACTGTGAGTTTGTCTTAAAAGCAACGCAAGGAAGGATTAACTTTGTCATTCTTCAGAAGAAAGAGAATATGATTTCTAATATGCTCTTGGTGAGATGGAGAGGAAAGCAAGCATACCACACATTACAATGACTTGAATGACTTGACAGCTGTTAGCTAAACAATACAACATTAATTTTCAACATTTTTGCACATGGCTGGGTGAGAGATCCCTTAATCCCAGTTCCTATTCTACTTCTGCCTCATTGTTGCTGTCTCCTTTTGTATCACTTATTATAATCAGTTTCTGCTGCATACTCCCTTTCACCTTATTATTGTTGCAAAACTAAGGTACTAGGTTAATTCAGACTTGCTTCCCTGGGGTACATTAAGATGGATTTAAGTACTTTATTGAGACAGTCTGACTTCAAAAGCTGCTTTATCAGTTACTACCAGAGAGAGAGAGACCCATCCATGACAGCAGTAAACTAACCATAAATTCTCATATTCTATATGCTGAGTGACTTTCAAAAGGAGAACTATTGATTTTGTCATTTATGAATGGATTTAGTCAAATTAGTCTTTTCATTGTGCACAATAAGACAGCATTGTGATTAGGAATTAAAGGATAAAACTGCGTGGAACAAATGGAACTGCCATTTTTCAGATCTTCAGCACAAATTCAATAAGCTTTAGTTATGCCACCCTGATCATTTTGTTCATGACCAGCTACTCTCCATATTTTGATTATCTTCAAAGGGAAGGAAAAGTGGCCTCCGCCTTCAAGAGGCACTTTGCTCTCCAGAAGACTTAACCTTTCGAAGAGCTCTCATGTCTTTACCTTTGAAAGAGCTAATAACTTGTTTGCCAAAACGGCATGAGTATTTACAGACATACTTGAAATCAGACAAAGATTACACAGTGAAATAAACAGAGACACTGTCACTGTCAACAAGAAATTAAGTTTGTGCTAAAAACATAATAATGTTTAGAGTGTAGCAGACATCACTAAGCATTATGCTACTCAAGCCTCTGAACTTTTCCAAACACAATAAGCACTGATAGGCCCTGGATACCTTTTCCTGAAGAGCCACTCCACATGGTTATTTCAGTAGCTGGGCTCTATTGCTGGAAACAAGGCTAACACTTGTGTCCTGATTTTCATCCCCTTTGTGCGGCGTATGGCATGAATATACCAGCTCACAACTATGTAGAGAATAGAGCGTCAAATGAAAAGCGACTGGGGAGGCGGAGTTGTGTGCCAATATTGTGTAGCCTGTGTATTCAGGCGCTTGTGCATCCAAATGTATGCACAAATGGCTATGCATAGTAATCTTAGGATGAAAAAACAAAGTACGTTAACCAGCCCAGCATTTAGTACTTCTCAATTATTTAATTGAAAGGATTCTGCATCTAAACTTGACTTCACAATTTAAGAATGCAGAAGAGCCTAGATTTTTCATTCCCTTCACAACTGCAACATCATTGTCTAACCACTCCTGTGTCCAATTTTATTTTATATTATACGTGCTACAACAGAAATCACAAAGCACGTGCTACATCTACACTCTGAAGAGGGCTCCTATGCATTCATACATTTGCTTGGAAATGTGGACTGGTTACATTTTTAAAACCTTAATACTATTTCCAAATTTATTATAGACCTAAAAGATTAATGTCTTTGACCTGTTGTGCTACGTCCAGAGATGTCAGAAATGAAGTGAAAACAAGTGAATTTCTAAACATAAAGTATTTCAGTTTCTGATGTCATTCACTTTCAGGAAGAAATTGTGTATACCTTACATAGCTGCTGTATGCCTGTGACGCAAGTCCAGTGCTTCTGGCTGGCTTCTATATCAACAGCTATGCCAGTCATTCCAAGAAGCAGAAACAGCCATAAGAGCTATACCTTATGCAGTGTATAATGAATCCACTGTGTCCCAAAAGCATCAGTCAGTGCAGGTAGAAAGTAGCTACTGTGTACAGTATGGACACAAAGTCACATACTTCTCAAAAGCTTTGGTCTCACTGCATGCTTAATATACAACACATCTTTCAGAGTAAGAAAACAACATCAGTGCCTTGTAGGTATGGTGCAGTTTTTAAAAATATATTTAAAAGAAATCTTTTTAGGAAACTCCAACACAAAACAAAACAAACCCCAGATATTAATCACGTAATGACTTTCGGTTTTTTTGTTCATTTTACAGCTAAGTGTTAGGTGCAGATATATTCCAGAGGCTGCGAAGGGGAAACTGAAGTTTGTGCCAACACATTCAGGTTTAACAGTTGACTGTCAAATGGAATTAACTGATGGGGAGATAGAGATGAAAGACTTGATGGTTTGGCTAGCTGTGTCTGCTGAGTTCTTAGACCCTCCACGCTACCAAGATCATTTACTCAGGTTCCTGACTTCAGTTACTAAGTTTTAGTGCTGGTTACGTGACTTGCTTATACAGCACATACTTTGCAGGGCCAGGTACAGAAACCCGAAAGGTCTCTTGGATCAGAGTTTTTAAAACCAATAACCACTATATCCTAAGTACATTGCAAACTTGCCCTGCAATTCAGTAAGTATAACAAGCCTGATTAGGAGAATACACATTGGATATTTCATGGCTAAGTAAGCAATACGTTGACTATAAAATTCATGATCTGCTAAACACAGCAGATTATTTAATATTAATATCTTTACATTCCTCAGATGAACCGTGTTAAAATGAATGAACTATAGCCATTCCCAGCAAAGGATAATGTGATTAAGTTACTCAAATACCTCATATATCCCAAATAACTGGACAGGGATGTGAAATGGAAAAAACCAGAAATGGAGGTAGGAACCTGTCTGAAGTCACTAGGAGTTTTACTGTTAATCATTACAGGAATGGAGTAAGGCCCACTGTCTCAACTTAGTCTGAAGATGAGCGGTCTTTTGTAAGAAATGAACAGATAACTTTCTCAGAGACAATTCCAAACATAATATGAGATTAAAAAAAGAAAAACAAAAAAGAAAAACCACTGATGCACAGCCATGCTTATGCAAAACAGGAATACAGTATAGGCTTAATTACAATGATATCCTTGGGCACTGAGTCTGAAGCAGATGCAAAAAGTTAAACACATTGATGTGCTTCACTGAATAAGAATAAAAGGGAAGAGAGTAGCTAAGATATCAAGCACAGACGAGAAAACCTCAGTGATTTGAGATTTAAGTATAGCATAATGCAAATATTTATTGAGCTCAGTGCTATTTTCAGTGTATTAATTGTTTAACATGAACAGAGTAAAACCCATTGTGTCTTTGTCTTCTCTTCTAACATCACACACTGTTAGTTAGAACAGGTGCTTTAAAACAGGGCATTAATGCCTTTTGAGATATAAAGTAAGTATACAAAATAGTAACAACCACTATATTGAAGTTTGTGTAATTTAAGCAGAAATATATAAAGACATGACTTTTGCTGGTTCATCAGAACGATACTTAATTGTAACATTTGCATAAAAAGAGGAACTGCTTCAGTTGCTACTGCAGCTTTCATTTATATCATGTTATTTATATCATGTTATCCATGTATGAAGGATACGTATAATGTTCTCAAGACCTACTGCAAGTTAGGACATACTAGGAACATAAACTTAAGAGCATTTTCAGGAAGATATTCTTTCAGTGTCCTACCAGAAATTGTTACCGGAAGACACCACTTCTTTTGTTGCTGAAAAAAAGTAGCTTTTTAGCTACACAACACAGATCGCTTTGACAGTCTAGGACTTACTGTGCAAATACTTAAAGCCAAGGGGATTTTAATCATCAACTTTAATGTGTTTAAGAACTGAGTCCTAAATAATTCTGCCATTACTATGGCTGGTAAACTGTGTAAGCTCAACTGTTGTGTTATTCAAAGATGACCCTGCAAAAAAAAATAAATCAAACAATCTCTAGCATCCTCATTTGGAATATCGAAAGCATTTGTGTAACAGGTTTGTTTATGTAGCAGTAATTTTGCTCTCCATTTTCCCTTGCTATTAACTAATAATGCAAAGCAAAATGTTGTCGCAGAGAAAAAGAGCCAGTTGTAAACAAATGTTACACCCTTGGAGGCTTATGTTTTCCCTCATGAAAAGCAATGCATTGGATGATGTTACATATTTATAATAAAAGAATATCACTGTAAATGCCTTTATTTAGAAGGAAGAGAAGACTTAGATGTTCTGATAAATGTGCATACATGTATGATAAACAAAGGCACCCTGAAAACTGATGATTTGCTGAACTTGAAAATCCATGAAGAGTTATGCAACTGAATGACAGATTTGAGGTACAGAATATTATCCATATGATTATTTAAACACTGGAATCTAAATTCTGGTTTCTTTATATTGCTAACTTAGTCTTTGGAAGATGCTATTTACAGCCCGACATCTGAAAACTGATACAGTGAAAATGAAATCTTTTCTTCAACTTTTATGGTAATTTCCACACTTTTCTTATGTGCTGTCCTTCCCAAAATAATTCACTCACTGACAAAAAGCTATTTGAATAATCTTTATATATACAAGTTTCTGCAGAATGGAAACTAAAAAATAAAGAAGGGAGCTGAATACCTAAGTACAGTCTGAAACATTAGGATGCATGAAGATTTCGTTATTCACTGCACAAGTTTTCACCGTTAGAAAGAATTCCTCATCAGGGAAAATCGATCCTGAGCCTGGAATGCTATACATTGAGTACAAGACATTTACCATCAAAAGTCTATGAATTTATTTGGCATTAGTCTTGTTACAACCATAGAAAACAAAAGCAATTATTGCATCTTAATTAAGGGTAAACACTGGTAGGCATATGTTATCTACAAGAATAGCTATGTGTCTGAATATGACTAGATCTAATCTAAAATGAGTGCTGAGATTAGTCAAAATCCGCTAGACATTATCTCTGTGTAGGACTGTTTTTATAATCTTGTTCTAAGGCTAAGATCAATAAAACCTTAAAGAAGGATTTAGTGATGCTGATAGGATTTTCTCTTTTTGACAGATTGTTAGGTGAAAAAAGCCGTATTAATAGGAATACATTAAAAAGTTTCTTGATGGTGCACTCACACTACATGTAATACCCGTACTATAGAAGTGAGTTGTAAAACAATAATTTATTGATGTACGAAACACTTTTACATATTGGTAATGCTACTTCAGATGCTCATAAAATGTGAATCTTTCTAAGATACCCAATTTAAATTGCAAAGAAAGGAGATTTGAGCAAAGATTAAAGCTAATGAATATACTGAAATCTGTCTCAGCTGGATGAATCTTATCTAAAGATAGTATCTTGCTTCACATGCTTTCAAACATCCCAATGTGTTAGTCACACTTCTATCTCTTGATGGGGTATTTTCTTTAGCAGCAAATGGGTTATGTACAATTATTGTCCACATAGTATAAGCCTCTGCTGAAACACGCTCAATTCAGTTATGTGAGAGAATAAAGGTTCTTGGCATTTTTCAAGGTCTTTTAATCCCAAATAATCCAGGAATAAAGCAGGATCTGCAGATAACCTAACAGTCATTGAAAAAGGGGAACCGTTGGTATAAAATAAAATCCCAAGATCCCTCTTTTTCCTGGAATATGTAAAAAACCTATTTAACAGCTGTACTGTAACTTGACAGTCATGTCTGAACTACTATGAACTATTTTTATTCCTAATTTCAGTACCACCAAATAATTATTATACATTAATACTACAGATTATTACTGCTGCAAAACAAACTGTCCACCTGCGTTTAGAATTAGATGCATTTCTTTTCCTTGATAGCAACTACAGTGAGACAGAGTTATCTTTCTAGGAATTGCTGTATGGTGTCCAAATGCAGAGGAGAAGGAGGACTGGTTTAAGAACAGGCAGATTTAACAGCAATAGCTGAAGTGAAAAAAAGAGACAAAGATGTGGATGGGAATAACAGATAAATAGAGNGAGGAAGATGGGGGGGGAGAGGAGGATGGGGGGGGGGGGAGGGGCTGGAAAAAGCTGATAGCCTGTTAAGAGGCCCATTAAAGAGGAAGTCAGAGTACTTGTGGTTCATTAAAAAGAAAATCTAGAAATAGGGCAAGGTGGAGGGTTTGAAATATGTCAGGACTGGAAAGCAGTCTAAGGACAGTGAGCACAGTGGAAGTGGGAAAAAGAATATGCAGGAACTAAATGTTGTACAAAACTTTTATGCACTATGTACATTTAGCAGTGATTTTACTGGGAGGCAATGTTTTACAGTGAAACCACCAACTCTTGCCTTTGGAGACAAGCGCTTCAGCCCAAGGATTGCAGCCACTGTCCCAGAATTCCTGTGCTGGGCAAAAGTGAGCTACCTAAAGGAAACCATTGTGGGTACCTCATGTAATAACTAAAAACCTGTTTATTTTTAGTGAAAAAAAATCCCAATTCAGCAACTCAATCCCAGTAGTGCCATCAGGCAAAGGAGAAGGAAAATTCAGTAGTTTGCAGGATAATGTGATACTCAGATTGGACAGTTTTAAATTTTACTGTGAATGCAGAACAGTAGCAAACTGAAAACTACATAGATGCAAACTTAAGTAAGAGATGCTGCACATAGGAAGATAATTAAGGACTAATTAGTACAAACTGGCTAAAAGAAATTTGCTACGTTTTTACTAGGAGATAGGGATAATTCCACAAGTCAAAAATCTTTCTTTCCTACCTCTCACCAACCATGGTGGGGATTTTAAGAATCCCACAGAAGACTTGAGCCACATCCTCAGTTCAACTGAACTGTAATGTTTTACATCTGAGGCATCTCAGAGGGTGATTCAAGTGAAGAAATATTACTAGAAACAGATTCGAAGGGAAAATATATTTTAGTGTCCCACAGAGCACAGAGATTTCACAATCCTCCCATTCTGTGCCAAAACAGTAATCTTAGGGAACGAAGAACATGAAACCATCAAAAAGGAACAAAACCAGGAAACCTCATGAAAACTGTCCACTTGTACTCTGCTTTTCACAGCACTGCTCTGGAATGTGAAAGAGCCAGGTTCAAATCCCTGCTCTGATTTTCACACAGCAATTCAAATCCAGAAAATGCTTTTCCAATCCAAAAAAGCTTCTTTCAAATCTTGTGTGTTCCAGCAGAGCTCTGTTTTTGACAAGATGGTATTTTCTGATGAAAAACTATTTGTCAAAAATTTCTGATATAGAATATCTCTGCATACACGATATATTCAGAAAAAGTCACTCACAGACAATATATAGCATTACAGTAATGGCTAACACTTCCTATCTCCTAAAAAATTAGTCTTCAGTGGTTTTAAAATAGAGGATCTTAACTGTATGAAAAAGATTATTAAATCTCCTGCTTGCTACAGAAGGGCTACGCTTAGCAATTCAGAAACAGACAGTGTGGCTATAGCAGCAGTCACATCAAAACATGCAAAACTTTTTAAAGTGTTGATTGTAAAACGTTTAGGTATATTAATGTCGTGGAAGATTTTGCTTTCACATTTGGCTAGAAATTTAGATCTAAGAAAAACAGTGTCATGGGTAACTTAAAACTGGTCATTTGTGAGCATTCAGTTAATTATTTTTTTTATTGTATCTTTCATATGTGTTCATTCTCTTTCAAAGAAAATACACTGATAGTGTTGACACCACACTTACATTTCAACACAGGCGCTCATCCAGATGAGAACCCAACTGTGGTTTAATTGCACAAGTAAAATGGCTCAGGCAGAATTAAGTAATATTTTAGCAGTCCTTTTAAGGTAAATGATACCTTTGTACATTTCTCAGAGCATGTGATATCTGCCTGAGAGACTGGAATTTATATGAAGAAACAACTTCCTGTCTCCGCCTGGTAAATAATGTGTTTAATAGGAGCTCTACAAATGTGTAGTATGTGTAGACTGTCACTGAAGGAACTGTTCTAGTCTGATAGCTAAATAGTTATTTATAAATGCTTTAAAATCCATATTGTAGACCACTAAAGTGTAATGGTTCTTCCTGGAATGGTTTCAGGCTCTTGTGCAAATAAGTATTTAAGATGCATACCATTTATATTAAACAGGTATACACACAAAAAAACCGCCCTTTGCAAAAATACAAGTAACATGCCCTGGACTCAGTCTGAGATGCACCAGAGTCTTTGCTCAAAATTATTACTTTCCATTCACTTTGATTTGAAAGCACTCAACATCTTGTGTCAAATATTCTGCACCCATCAGAACAGCAGGATAGAAAAAGACAATAAGGAGTCAAAAAGACAGGTTGTATAAAATACTCTTACTTAAGGACAGAAACCTGAACATATGCGCAGCTCTACTAGTAGATGAAGAGGCTATACGTATTTATTTGGGCTGTAATAAAAGGTGGAGTCAGGGTGGGGGATATTAAGTGTACACAGTCCCCCACAGAAGTAACCTAATGCCCATTTCCAGTCGGCGTTGCCATTACACACATGAAATGAGGACATGAGGACATGTCCATGAGGACAACTGATACATTCTAACGTATACCTGTGCTTTTAGTAGGCAGTGGAAGGTCTGATCCTTCATATTTACCAATTGCATATGCATGATACATACTAATTCTTCCTGGTTTTAAAATAGGAAATACGTACATCACTCTGGACTAGGATTTGGCAGACTACTTTTCCACCGAGAACGACTTAAGTCATCTCACTCGTAAACCCCACGGAAAATGGAGTTTGTATTGCCAAATCATTTTTAGCCTCAGCTATAGCAGCACACAAGACACCTCTGAAATATTATTCTATGCTAATTTTATGATCCGAAGCCAGTCAGAGGTGTATGTTTGCTTTTAATTGGCTGTCCTTCAGATGAGAATAATTCTGAATTCACCAATCATGATTAGCGCCTGTCCTATGTAGTTCCAGAGTGTATGAATGTAAGCAAAAGTTATTGTACATACAGCTCTCCTGATCGACTGCTGTTGCTGTTTAGGCTGAGGCTCAGAGACAGCATAGCACTTTACATACTCTGAACACATGCAAATCAACCCTCTGTGTTCAAAAGATCAAAGAAAGTACATTCTTTACCATTTTCTAAGGAACCAATGGGGCTTTAATACTTGTATTGATACAAAATATATTACAAGTTTAATTAAGAAAAAAAAAATTATCTGACTTCAGCTGAGCTTCATTTAGTAATACGAAAACCAAAAAAACCCAAACCCAAACAGCTGCCATATCTGCCAAGCTCTAAGCATCTCCAAGTCTTTGGAGCTGAGCCATGCACTTCAGGAGAATGAAGTAAAATGTCTATCTACACTTTTGACCTTGTTTAAAGAGAAGTTTCCTTCTTAACTCCATTCCCAATTTAATCTCACTGGACTAAACTCTCAAGGCAGCATGAACCCTACTTCAATAGATGCCTTGAAGAAGGAATTCTGAATTAAAAAGGACATAAGTCCTGTTTATGTATCCTGGACTAGAGATACAATAGCATTTAAGTGTGGCTTTAGTCTCTACTTATTCTCTAAATAGACCCATTTGATAGTCTTCCAATCCTTATTCAGTCAAAAGCTGAGAGATAGTAACTTCTACTCTCAATGGTTTTCAAGAGGATTTTCAAGTAATCTTGATTCTATTAAAGGGAAATGCCCTGTTTACTTTAATGGGCCAGACTTTGGTCAGATGCACATAAAATACCTGGGTAAAGATGAGAAAATTAGGTCATCAGCTTTCAAGCCTTTTGAGGGTAGGGAAAGAGGGGTACTCCTCAGTGCCGTTAAATCTACATATAAATAATTGCACTTAAGACAGCTGTGCTCTGTGGGGAAATTTTCAAGCTGTAAATAGGCTCAAATGTTTGCCTTTGTGTTTGAGTGAAGTGGTTGGTCCTGAAAGCAATTTGACACATTTTATTCAGAGTTATCAGCTGCTGCTAACATAAACAGTTTTGAAAATCTCAACTAAAATACATCTGTGATCATTTGGGCTGGATGAAACAGAACGATATGTGGCTATCTGGGAAAACAATGAGCAATGAGCATTCACTGGAGTTCAGAATTTAATATTACTCAGATGAATCAGTGAAAACATTGGGTGTACTGCTATTTCAGACAGATAAGCTGGAGTGAAAGCACATTCTTCCTTTCATCCCTATTAGCAAAGTGCAGTTCTTTTTCACATTGTATGAGGCCTGCTGTTTTCTCTTTTGCGTGTGTGTACTGTGCATTTTATAGTTTCACAGTTCACATAAGGGGTCAAATCCAGAGAGATGATGAGTGATTGCTATGCATACTGGCTTAAATACGTGTTCCAGAAAACCTGCCTCCGTTTAAGATTCATTGTCTTTACATATTGTTTACATCAACCTCACTGCCAGTTTTTTGAAACAAGGGGAAAGCAATTGCCTTGAATAACATATTATTTCCTACTGTGTACATAAGTTGGAAAGCGTTCTGCTTCCTTTATACTGCAAAAGAACTTGTCTACAGTCAGTTAATATACTTTTACCTAATAAGTCTTGTACATCTAGCACAGAAAACAGACTCGAGGAGCTTGGTTCTTTTTTCAGACAGGGATGAAAACCTAGGACTTTTTTTTCTAAAAAATTACTACATGAAATAGAAGACAGAGCCAAAAGCCAGGACCCACAGTTACTCCTGGGTTTGGAGTAACTATGAGATTCTAGAATTGCCTGTAAGGTATTCACGAAACTTGGGATTCAAAAGCATAAAATGCTAAACTCCAACTTCCTTGACATTTCCTTATCCTTCAGTCAGTTTAGGAGTTTGAATCCATGTGAGCTGACTCTGCAGTCTATGCTTTTATTCTGATTGATTTGATGTAACTAGTGATGTAAATAGTTGGACAGAGCAGCGAGCAAACTAAGTTAAAAGAGTAGACTCCACAAGGGTGTGCATTAGCGACTTTTTTTGGAGAGTCAGCTTTTCTGATGAAACGGGCTTATTCCTCAGTATTGTTCCATTCTTATTTATACTGTGTGAAGTACTGAGGGAGAACATTCTGTCTTGTTCATATTTTTCCCAGAAATTCTCTATTATTTGCACATAGGCTGTCTTTGAGGGTTTAGCATGGATAATTTCATACCCATGCATGCCTAGCTGTTACCCATCTAGAATCTCAGCATTATTTGCATGGTATCTCTATATTCTTCAGCTGTCATTAAAGTATTTTGCATGATACCTGCTCTTAGAGATATATTATCGCATGTTCTTATCTTGATCCATATTATATTTATCCTTAGAAGCTGTGGTTTTGCCAAAAGGCTTCCCGAGGCCTTAATCCTGCCTTGGTGAAGGAACTGACTCTATTAGTGAAGACTGTACAATGGTGCATACTGAAAAGGATGATAGTTATAAATAATGCCACCAGCTATTTGTGAGATTTGCTGTAGTTTTTTTAAGACATAGGATAATATTCTCCAAGAATCGTAGAAGTATTAGCAACTGTCTCAGATTTTATGGCCATAAATTGGGTATTAAATTCAATGACAGCAACATTTTGATAAATACAAGTTTTCAGCTTAATAGCATGGAAAATCCAGCATTACATTCTTGAACTAGATGAGAAACACAGTTACTACTACAGTATCAGCACTGTGAGATGGTGAAAAAGGTTTTCAGGGGAAATTTTCATTTTTCACAAATTTCATACAATACAAAGGAGAAACATCACTTTTTATTAGCACAGTTGTACAAGTTTGTATTATAAGCATTAAAAATATGTTTTAACTTCAAGCTTTAACTGCTGTAATAAAAATTATGCTGAAATCAGCTATAGCACATGTTTCTGTAGATTTCTATAAGGCCTCCTTACTCAATGGTTAAATTAAATTATTTTGGAATTAGTCAGCTTAGCAAACTGTTTACTAACCTTTCCCCATTCAGTAACTCCTTTGTTAGGTCCTTGTGCTCACTTATTTTTCGCTTGTTGTAAATTTGCCCTAAAGTAGCTAGGGTCACTGTAACTTTTGCTTGCTAATGAAAATGGTCACTGAATCGAAAGATTTTGTTCAAATCCAAGAATGTCTATACTTGGAGATACAGGTACATAACCCCTCCCCAGCACCTCCACACACATATCGAGGTATGTATACATATATATATATGTATATAATGTTGGAAGGGAGAGATATAATGTTGAAAGACAGAGTAAGTGCAAGTAAAAAAATAAGCTCTATGAGCAAGAGCTACTTTTCCGCATTAAAGCTAAGGTATATGCCACATGTCTGAGTTGAGCAGCAAACCAGGTATGAACCTACTCTCTTTAGCCCACACCTTAGGAGCTATCACTTCAGAGAACAATCACAGAAACACTAGCAAAAGCACCTGCTGTTTGAATGAGGGGAAATTAATAATTTTCTAGTGCTACTGATGAAGTATGTTATACAACCAGTGTACAAAGCAACACTTCGCATTACACAAACCTTGCTGTTCAAAGAGCCACTTCCACCTCTCAGTAGTACCTCCTGTACAGAAGATTGGATGAGCATCCTCAGACTGGGGCACCTTTCTCCAGCACACAAGAGAACTTCTTACAACTGTAGGAAACAGAAAGAGAGATCATGATTAGATCATGATCGTGAATGATGGAAGTAGCAGAGTTTCAGGTATCAGAGGACAAAAGAGATAGTCAATGTCCTGTAGAGGTGATGAGAATCTCATCTGCAGTTACTAAGGATCCACAACCTGAGAAATCAGATCAAACGCTGCCACGCCTAATACTAAATAATATAAGCACTTGTGTTTTTATTTCTTCTATTTTTGAAAACCTCAGCTCCAAATACTTAACTCTCATATGCAACACTCTAGGTAGTATGCAACTTGTGTTCATGTTTGTAGCTGAACTATATTTTAATTGTGAAGTTCCAGAACAACAGTGTTCCTCCCAGCACCTGAGGAGAAGTCTGGCTCTTGCACAGACTTTGCTTATGCTTTCCTAACTCGTGATCAGTAGGACATGCAGGTGTAGTTCGTAACTCAATTCTTCCTTTCTACCTTAGAGTAAAAACTTGTACAACACTTTATCCATGGCAGAATTACCAAGAAGATCAGCAGAGATTCCCTTCTATATTTAACACTCAAAAAACCCCTGTATGACTCTGCTGTTGAACCACCTAGTCTGGGAAATATCTATATAGCACAGAATCACCCAGTATACAGATCTCCTCAAGAAGCTCTAAATATATTGAAGCTGGAGAATAAATTAGCCCAGTGGACCCTTGGTCATCACTAAAAAACCACATTGTTTACAGCTAACTTGAGTATTTCCAGTCTTCCTTGCAGTATGTAGTAAAGATATACCAAGCATTACTTGAATTCCCCATAGCTTTTATCAGCATCATGACAATAACCACAAGGTACCATTCAACACATGAAAACAAAAAGGCTCCCCCTGCCAAAAACTAAGCAGCCAACCAACCACCTCAGGCAAGTGCAAACCTAAGAAAAGAACAGTGCAGGCCTTCCCACTTGTCTTCCTCCTCTGGCTCATCCTCTGTTCTTCTCATTTCCCTTCTCTCTTTCTATATCATTTGAGAAATCCTGTTAAAATGGCACATCTTATTTATTCATCTACCTCTTAATCCCTAGTGTGGCAAACAATAAGCTGAAATTGTGCTCTTTCAGTGGTGCACACCTATTTCTATAGTTATCTACATTACACTCTATGAGAGGGTACCACAACAATGCTGTGAAGACAGCACGGTAGGATTTGGCTCTTGACAACGCTCTGACTTTTAAAACTACATTGGCTGGTTACCATTTGGGGCACCTCTGTAAGCTCTCCAACCATATGATAGCAAAGGTCTCCTTCAAGCTTGGGAAGTTCAGTGCTACCAAGCCAGATACATTCCTCGGCTGGGTCCCACCGCAGGGCTTCAGTTGGACGAAGTTACAGCAAGGCAGATGTGCCTCCATTTGGTATCCCCTTGTGATCAGGAATCCTGCAAACTTCACAGAGATTTCCTATCTGTTCAGCTGCCAAATATATCAATTGGTGCTTGTGCAAACTGGCGTATTACAGTTTTGTTTGGATGAATCAAACATGAATTTTATCAAACATTGGAACAGGCTGCCCAGGGAAGTGGTGTAATCACCATCCCTGGAGGTATTTAAAAGACAGGTAGACGTCATGCTTAGGGACATGGTTTAGTAGTGGTTTTGGCAGTGTGAGGTTGATGGTTGGACTTGATGGATGATCTTAAAGGTCCCTTCCAACCTAGACGATTCTATGACTCTATGATTCTATGAATGGTTAGCATTTAAAACAATTTCCAGACAAGGTCTCTGCAAACTATATGCGAAGAAGTGTGCCTTTATTTTTCACATTTTTAACCGTGTATCCTCCCCCTTGTTTTTCTACTACAGCTCAAGTTTCACAGGCAGGCAGGACGTTGGTCATCCCTCCCCATTTCTTTCCCTGCTGTCCCTGAACTCACTAGCCTTATGCATACAGTCTAAGTCCAGCATGACTTAAGTTAAGAACTTAGTGTTTATTAGTGTAGTGCCTAGCAGTGAGCTTCTGTGTTGAAGCTCGTACACAGAGCACTATAGCCAATACACTTTCTCACAAAAATGTATCATCTTATACAAGCTGCACAAAAAAATTTCCCACATTTCTGTATGATAAAATAGGTAATCAGATCTGCAAAAACCTGCTTTTGATAATCTTGTGTGGATGTATCTATGTTAATCATAGTGCAGCTACAAACCCATATAAACAAATAAGAACAAGAAGAACATAGGAAGGCACAGATGTATTTTGCATTGTGTCACATTAGAAGTTCAATACACACAGAATGTTACTGTCAGTGATGCGTACAGGTTCTGTTCTGTACATTTTTTTTAATCTATCTTCAGAGAGAAGTTCAGCTGAGAGGTTTTGATTTGGGGTTCATGGCTACACAAAGAGTATAGCCACCCAAGGTCATGCAGCAAGTCAGCAGTTTAATTGGGATTTGATCTCAGAATTTTCCTCGCTTTTGGCTATTTGCTCTAGCAAGCAGCTGGTGCAACCTTCTGAAGATATTTATTTAGATGGTCAGTGGCCAAGAATGAAACCTGTTCCAGGCAGCTGTGTTCACTACCCTACTACTCTGTTATTCAGAAATCTAGATAAATCACCACGTAATGAAGTGGCTGGATAGAAGTTTCACATGAAGTGATTTGGAATTTATAGTGGATTGCAAGGTGAACATGAATCACCACTTAGGTGTTGCACAAAGGGAAACACCATACTGGGATTATAAGCAAAAAATATGACCTACAGGATACAGAAAGAAATCTCTCAGCTCAGTTCAGCACTGACAAGTCCTTAGTTAATTTAAGTCCAGTTTTGGGCAACACACTTGGAGAGACATGAACCAATTTGAGAGAATCCAGAAGTGAGAAAAAAAACGATCAGAGACTGAGAAACACAGCTGACAAGAAGGGGTGGGGTGGGGGTGGTGGATCAAATCGAGAATTCAATCTGCTCTCCAGGCTGTGGTGAACAGGGCAACAAGCAGAGGGATTACATCGCAACAAATAAGGTATTGCTTAGACAGCAAAGAAAACTTACAGAAAGCGTAACAGTAGAGGGTTGAAGCTGGTTCATTTGTGATCTATCCTGTTGTAACGAACACAGAAGACACTGTGTGTCTGGAATGACATAGTTGCACTTGATTTTGTGGTGCTTTCCAGAATTGCAATGTGCTGGAAATTATTGGTATGATAAAACCTGCATTGCCATTTATGTATTTCAAACAGCAACCCATACTTACATCACCTCTCAGTGGCCACTGATATTCACAAAGTAGGTAGTACTAGAGACTCATCTAGAGTCCTAGATGGGTACTAGAGTACCCATCTCTCTCTGTCACACACACTTGGGATTATGTTATCAAAGCATTCATGCAGAGCTGTTCTCTAGCTAGACAACCCACTCCTGTACCACATCTTAAGGTTGTAACGAGCGCAGAATGGTGGTTTTGTCTTTCCTGAAGCCCACAGAAGTTTTTGTTAGCCCATTTCTTCATCCTGTTCCTATCTTTTTGAGTGGCAGCCCTGTTCTTCTATGAAGCCGATCAACTATTCCACCCCATTTGGTGTCATCCACCAACTTGCTGAGGATTTCATCCCAATAAACAGGTCATTATTGAATACAATAGTAGCCCTTTCTTAGTATCAGCTCCTGAGGAACATAACTTTTAACTGGTCACCAGCTAGACTTTGAACCAGTTCCTATTAGTTACTGGATGCCACAGTATCCATACTGCCTTGAGGTACAAACATGTGAGAGAGTGCAGGAGAACTTCATAGAGTAAGGCATACTCTATCACCTAACCAGTGCATGTGTGCTCCCATGCATTTCCCCTAACCCCTGCTCCCACACACAGATCCCCTCTGTGGGTGAAGGGACCAAGCCATAGCTTTAGTAACATGAACAGCTTTAGAGTGAGAAAAAAAATACTTAAAATACCTTATTCAGAAATACCAAATCGGATGCCCATAAGTAAGAGGAATTAAGCTTCAAGTGATATTCTGCAAAGGTGTTGACACATTGTATGCCTTGACAGCCCATCTGGTAAATGTGGATGTCATTCAATACTCTGAATTTCCCAGTGACTGGCATGCCAAAATCTCACTAGAATAAGAAATTGTACACCAAATGCCAATCATTCATTATTTTCTAATTCTCTTAGGAGTATTTTTCATTCAGTTTGGCATTTATAAAAGAAAAAAATGCTGTGCCTCTATAAATGAAAATTCTGCAGTTTTGTGTCAAGCCAAGGGTTGACATGATGCATGCAGCCAGGCTTCTCTGAGGGATGACCATGTGCAAGGTATGGAAATGGTGATGCTATGAAGAAAAATAAAGGCCTCATTAATGTGCTATTGAATTTAAGAAAGAAATGAAAATGGAACCAAGACTATGCTCTTATTTCTCCCTGTTCATTTTCATTTTCCAGATTATCAGTCTAGGAGGGAGAAGAAAAAAAAGCAAGTGCAGGAATACCTCAAAATGCCATAATCAATAACTCAAACTGACTGGAATGAATAATGCAGTATCTTGTCTAGATTTTACATCTGTTACAGGCTTCTTAAAGTAATGTATTCTGAAGCATAGAAGGACATTAACAATCTCTGTGTGCGTGTTAGTGAGGGTAGGTTAGAAAATATAAATAAAAGAACACATGAGACTTGTAGGGAAAATGTGTTTCCTAAAAACAGTAGGGTCTCCAATTTCCATAGTTTGAGATACATTGTTTAAAGTAATTGAAGTGACTTTTGGTATCAATTTATTTGACACCTTCAGTTCTTGTTGACCTGCTGCAACACATATGTGCAATCTTCCTTCCACCCACACCAAAGCCAGCCCACCTAAGCAAATACAGATTCAAATCAACTAAAGTTTTTCTTGAACTTACGTGAAACATGTTGAAGAAAATATATCTTTCGCTGAAAATATTTTACATATTTTCAACAATTTTACTTATTTCAACATTTTGTTTTAAAGCAGGCTTTGTTTAAAACTGTTCTTCAATTATTAATGTTAATGTTACTAAGTACTCAGTGGAGCAAACATTGTGTTTGACCTCAATCTTTTTTCCTTTTTAGGCTGCAAACAACAGTCAGTTACGTGTACTACTCTACAGATGAATATTAGTCATCCAAACTTTTTGAAAAGTGCATTCTAGCTTACCTGTTTGTGTTATGTTTTGTGCTTTTCACTCCTAGAAACAGTGAGATTTAAAATCATTCCAAGTGTGTAATACACAGATGGGAAACAAGACAGAAAATGCGCAGCCCAGGTCAAGAGAAAAGATAACCAATGCGAAAGGTATCTGACCTTATATGACCATCTGTTTTACTGAGCTTTCAGCCTCCTCTCAGGCTGCAGTGCATGTCTCTGAATCCAGGAAGATAACAGAGTTGTATATTGTCCTGAAGGATGTGCTAAGGACATATAATGCTCCAGGCATGAACACTGAACACAAGGTATGCCTTGAAAAATGCCAGCACATAAGGGATGAATGAAGGTGCATGTGACCTTCATTGTGCAAGGGCTTGAAACAGGGAGAAATTCAGAAAAAGGCATTGATTTTTTTTCCCACTGTTTTTATGTTAAACTGTTGCTTCTCGTAGGGGCAAGATGAAGAACCATTTCCCTGAATAAATGTCCAATTCTGTCATGGACTTTTATTTTAAAAAAAAGATTTAGAAATATTATAAGTATGATTCATTACACTGATACAGTATTTTCACCCAAATCAGTGGTTATCTCAGCATAATACAATACCAAAATCAACTGTTCTGATTTAGTGAGACACTTAGGCATGCAAATAATCTCAGTAAGTCAGTGTCTGTACAGATACAAGGACTATTCACATTCTTGAATTTTAACAGCAACTATTTGACTATTTGCATCTTCACCATACCTGGAAACCCACAGAACTATAAAAATATTTTCATTTTTTGCTTCATTTGCTGACCTGAAAAAAAGAAACAATATATTCTTTCGGATCGCATGGATTTTAAATCATTTGCTTTTTCCTCATCGAGACAGCAAAATAATTCAACAAATCATTTTCAGCCTACATGCAACATTCTTTTCCTAAAACAAAGTGTTGGAGTACTAGCTTAAGAAAAGCTTAAAAAAAAGAAAAAGAAGGCTAAGATTCACAGCATTTCCAGGGAAGCTACTTATCCAATTATATATAGTGGTGCATAGCTAAAGCACACAGGAGCACAGGAAATCCATAGCTATCTCTACAGCTAGAAGAAAATGGTATTTATATCTCTTACCTCCTAATGACCCTAACACAAAGACTTTCAGTTCTTCTTCCTAAATATCGATTGATACCAAAAGCAAGACAGTGAGTACCAGATAATCAGAAAGCTCACCTGGAGCTGATTCCATCTCTGCACTACCAGAATATCCTGGTACCTGTGGGTTAGGTCATTTCCCTGGAAAGTTAAAAACTTGAACCAAAATCCTTCCAGGCAGGAGGATCTCAGCCTTGCCATATTCCAGGTGAATTCTGTAACAGCTGAACTCATGGACACTAGGAAAAAGGCCATTCTCCCACGTCTCCATCCAGGACATCTAGCATTGGCAACAATTTGTCCTTGCCTTTGAAATTATTTAGTAAATATGACCAAATCTGTGAGGAGGCAACCTACGTAGTTCATTCTTTGCAAATAAATAATCTGGGGGGACAAAAAAAAAAAAAAAAAAGCGCAAGCTTAATTCTCAGTTTTGTGACCTATTTTTGTATCACTCATCTAAGACATCACCCCCTGTACCAACAAATCCAATTTTCTCTCATCAGCTAACCCACAGAACAAAGCAGATGGATTCACAGTCATGCACAAGAACTTGTCATTACACAACATAAGATGCCCTTCACAGAATTAACTTGTGAAATACATTGCAATGATCTGTTCATAGATAGCTTTCTGGAAGCAGTCTCTCTTCCTTTTTGTTTCCAAGACCTGTAGTAAGTTAGCATAACTTAGATGCTTCTATGGCCTCCATCATTATGGCATCAGCATGACTCACAAACATTAATTCATAGATTTATGGATCGTAAGGCCAGAATGAACTATTGGGACAGTCTAGACTGACCTTCTTCATGATGCAAACCAATAATTTTTGCATCAAGTCTGTCACTTCTGCTGAGCTATAAAATATCTTCCAGAAAACTGTTTAGCCTTCATTAAAAGATTACAGTTGATAAAAATTCTAATCTGTCTGTAATGATTATCTTTCTGGCCTTTTAAAAATGCTCCCTTTATTTCCACTCTGAATTGGTCCATTTTTGGCTTTCACTCACTGTATCGGCTTATCCTTTTTTTTATAAATTAAAGAGCAACCAGAAATATCTTGGACATGAAGACAAGGTAAAGCTAAGCCTCCTTTTTTCAGAAGTTAAACAATTTGGCCTTTTCTTGCCTTCCCTGCTATGATCTTTTTTATAAGTTTTCTGAACAGGCTTCTCTTTTAACAGTTTGTGGAGCTTTTACACTTTTTTATTCCATATTTCCAAGCTTTTTTTTTTTTTTTTTAAGATTGGTCAATATTCAAAATTCGTTGCCTCCCCAGTTCCACATGCAGTGGAAATAAAATTGCTTTACTCCATAAATGTTCACTAGAAAATTAGTGTAAGATATAATATTTACTCTTGTGAGTAAAGGAACTGTTATGTCCAATTTTCAAATAAAAAATAGAGATTAAAGCATTCTGATTAACATCATAAAGGAAGCGTGTGGCAGAATCAGAACTCGAATACCTACTCAATTCCAGCCTAGCCATAAAGACAAGATTATCCTATCCCTTAATTAAGCACAGAGCAACTTCCAGCATTTAGAAAAGGAGATTAATGCAAGTTCTTAGATCTGTTTGTGTCTTTTAATATTAATTATGATCAGCACTGATGGTATTTATGACTTTTAATATTCATTGTGCCATGTATACATATTTTCCCTATCAAAACAACTCAGTTTCTTAGATTTTCTCTAAAAATATTTTTTTTAAAAAGAAATTGTGCTTTAATGTCTATACTGTTCTTTGGAGCAACACGAACCCATGCATGCTATTTATCCATGTCTGTACTATCACCATAACACATTTTCTTTCATACGTTCCTCATCCAGAGTCTGTCACTTCCAGACTGAGATGGCATACTATTTTTCAAAGTGCACTGCCATCTTTATGGTTATATCAGCTGAAGTGCCTGGGTGTTTCTTTGTTGTTAGTTTCTGCTGTTGCTATTTGAAAAAATGACACAGAAGACTTACCTTCTGATTTGATGAATAACAGAAACCTACTGGCTAGGTATCTTTCGTTTTTTTTTTTTAATTATTATTTAATTTTGTATTAAATACAATTATTTTTTTTTAGAGATTTGCTATTTGCCAGAAATTCAAATGTTCAGCACCCTGTACTAAACACAGGAATCACATTTCCTGTGGCAATAAACACTTACAAAACATGATCTGCTCATGATCAGTAAGACTTCCATAGTGATACTAAGACACTGGAAATAGCGTAGCACAGCAATTTTGTTCTCATTGTTCTGGGGTCACACTATTCTCTCAAAAAAAGGAAGATTTATTGTGGCAGAAATGATAGATGGATCATCTTCCCCATCCTCCTTAACCTTCTGTAGACTTTCTCCACCTTTTCAATTTCTTGTCCCTCTGTACATGTTATCTCTAGCAATGCAATGCTTGCTCCTGTTACACCCTGATAATGAGCATTTTAAAGTAGCTTTTCTTTGGAAAAGTTACTCATACATTCCAATTATTCTGATACTTAAGACTGAATTTTTACTTATTTTCAAAGGTTTATCTACAATGTGTTGAAGTGATTTTAATTCTTCTATTTTATTATCATCCAGTATGTTCATACAGTGTATTAATCCTTCTTATACTGCCATAAAGTCAAAGGAAAACTATCATAGCAATTTTGGTTTTATTCCAAATATACTAGCTAAGACTTCAGCTTTAACAGCAATGCATTTTTATTATTTTTCTTTTTAACTGAGATAGAAAAGGGATTGCTCCTGTGACAGTTCAGGGAATTTTCTTACGTACAAGTCATATAAATTACTGTATCACAAAATGTGCCTCCGTATGTAGGGCTGGGTATATAAGAGTCCCAGACCAAAGACAATGAAGGGTCATTCAACTTCATGGCTCTCACTCAGTGATGATGACATTAGGGAAAAAAAATCGGCTGAATGCTAAGGAAACCAGTCCAGCCTAAGAAGAGCTTGTGAAGAAGTTTCTCCAGAGGCAGAATAAAGATTATTTAGTAAGAGTTAATTTTATTAATATTGTCTGACTTTGACTATTATCTGTAAGTTAAATGTTACCTGGGATAACTTACAGGGATCTCAAGTCTCAAAAAAATGTAGGCAGGACACATAAAGAGAGGGGCATGCTTTAGGGCCAGAAGGAAACTGAATGGACAAAGACGGAAAGCAAGACAGACTCCACGATGCAGAGAGGGAGCAGGTCAATCAAGACTTCCCTTATAAACTCAGGTCACTTTTTAGTTAAATTCCCATGATTAGCTCCTTCCAAAAATCCAAAGCCTCTATTTTTAAGGAGTTAAACTTTTCTTTTAAAGTGTTTTCTCATGCTATCACTAAATATCTTAACTTTTAGTCAGCACAATGTTTTCCTTCTACTTGCTGTTAAGTATCTACACATAACTTAGCCTGCTAACAACATTTAGATGGCTGTGCTGGAGAAAAAATGTTATTATATTATCCCCATTTCCAATCTTATAGGGAGGAAATCAGTAGCAATTCAAAATTCAGAGAATAAATTTATAGGAAAAATGTCTAAATTCCCCATTATGTACCTTTCTCCGTACACTGATGGTAGTTTTAATTTACTTCACAAGACATACTTCCAAATTACAGAAACACACTTCCATCCTTAAAAGGAAATGTTAAAATTAAAGCTTTTCTTACTGGGATAATTAAATTCAGATATAGACTGAAAGGGTTTTTTTTAATTGCAACGAGAATATTTTTTTATAATCTTTAAAACAGAATCATATATCTTTAAGAGCTAAAAAAAGTTTCTTATCAACCCACAACCCTTTAAACACTGAATAAAAACAGAGGTACGATGAGGCACATCCCATTTTCTGACCTGTGTTTAGCCTGAAAAACAAAAAATGGATTTCTCAAAAAAACCCCAACTTGTAATTTGCGCTTTGCTAGGGGAGAAAGCTTCACTGTCTACTACTGATTGTTCCATTGTGGTTAAGGCAAAAACAAAATAAAACAAAACAAATAAAAAGATTCAATCTTCTTTCTATTTCTATTGTACCTTACAGAAGTAGATCTGGTTTGCAAGAAAACACTCTTGTTTAAAGCAATGTCATTCAAAGCTTGGATTAAACTTCCACAAGCTTCTGCATGGTGAAATAAACCATTAGGTCACAAAGTAAATTCAAGCAACGTTTTCAAGTCGATAAAATGTTGAACATGGTAAATATGTAAATATAGCTAATCTAAGCCATGAAATGTTTGATTTCATTCAAGAAAACATCACAATTAGTAGGAATCAAATTACTTTACAGGAGCGTCAATGTATTAAAATTAATTTCACACAAAATACTGCAATATGTCAAAAACAGAACGGACACCGATATATTCATTGATTGTAACCATATACCAATAAAAGGGATACTAGTACTGAATTAAGATTCCCATTATATTTTGCATCTCAAGATATATATACACTATTCCACTGTTAAACTATGCAAATCAGACTTCCAATTAGTACTTACCCTCAATTAGCTTTGATATTGCCAGTTTAGTGCTGAATAAGATGTACATTTGTATGTAAATGAAATTTCCTGCTTAAAATTTGCCTTAGAATAACTTTACTTTTGGCTAATTGCAGGGGAAGAGACAGGGAAACAGGGAGACCCAGTGTGTTTTTCCCATGGTTAGCAGTGTATGGCACACATCCTAAAAATAACGTTTTTTTAAATAATAATAATAATAATAATAATAATAATAATAATAATAATAATAATTATTATTATTATTATTATTATTATTATTATTATTATTATTATTATTATTATTATTATTATTAAGGTTATTTCATATTAAGCTAAACATTTTTACTGGTTGTCTGTTATTGGTTCATCAGAGATGTCACCCTCTGAAGGTTACAGAAACAGCTTTCTTACACAATTTTAAATAGAAAGATAATTTCTTACATGGCACATAACATTCTTCCCATTTCTAGGCCATCTTCTCACCATTTCGGTTTAAACTCCTCAGAGTATTTCCACTGTAATGCTGTGAGTGGAGGACACTCAGGAGGCACTGTTGAAAACTGTTAAAGACCCTTTACAGAAGAGGGAACATAATATTCTTTCAAGATGAAGAATTGAAGGAAGAGAACTCCGAAGGAAGTGTTCTGCCCTTCTGATAACAGTGATCCATAAGAAAGTCCCTTACACAGTCCACAGTTCACTCCCCTGTAAGGGTTCGCTAGAAGTCTACCTTCTTGTCCAATGTTTTAAAAGAAATTCAAGTGTGGACCCCAAGACCATATGCCTGAGGATTTAAACTGGAACATCTCCATTGTAGTTGGACAAGCTACAACAATTTACACCAGTTTGAGACTAGTGCTGAAGCCAAATCAGTGATTGAAACTTAAATATTTGCCTTTCAGGTCATTTATTTGTATACTTTCCCTGCCTGCACCTTTCTTCTCCATGTACTAGCTTTGGTTACACAGAAAATGCAAGTGGTTTCTTCAAGAAAACTTGAGTCTTGTTCTACACTGAGACAAATCTGAGACTTTTTCATAGCGCACGTGTGTGTGTGTGTGTGCATGTCCATGTATATATACATATGGATATACATGTGTGTATATTTATCCTAAGCAGGGCATTCTTCCAGATGAAGTTAAGGGGTAGCATTCACACAGAAAGTATGAAAGCCTGCTTTAAATCATACCTAATTCAGACAAAACAGTTGAACTTTGATCTGCTACAGCCCACTTAAGTGGCAACCTCATTATTATTCTCTGCTGGTCACCTTACCTTGACTGGAAATTCTGTCCTTTACTTTTCATCAAAAGTTTTTCAAGACTGTCAAATACAAGTTTTTTAAAGGAGAGCTTATCAATCACTATGGCTTTGATGAGAAAACAGTCTTGATCAGACCTAGTCACAATTTTTTTCTCTGCCATCTGCCTGTATCCATCTGTTATCTGTTTTAAGATTAAAAGTGATTTAGGACAGGGAATGCCTTGTTAAATTTTGTTTGCAAAATATCTTGCACAGGAGGGTCATGGTCCAAGCCAGAAAGACACTGCAATTTCTTCTCAATTCAAATGATCTATACAATAATCAACAAGTTCCCTGGCAGGTAGGTGCAGAATGAAGTCAGTGTACTAGGGTTTCCTATTGTCTCTTCCCTGTAAACTCAATATTCTAGTCCCAGGCACTAAGTGAAATTTTGATAATGAATAGTTTGATCCTAGGTCTGAATGAGCAAGTAAATTTTATTTATTTTCTGTAAACATTTTTTCCTAAATTCGAATAACATTTTCATTTGGGGCAAAAGGTGTCCTGGAGATGGCCATGCCTCTGGTGGCACCCTTCATTCAGGAAAGCCTAGAATTTCAAGACAGCTCTTTTCGGGGGATGACAGTCATTTTGTGTTTGCTTGCTTCGCCACTTCCCTCAAGAAGCTTCATCTTTTCTCTTACACATAGCAGCTGAATACTTTTCAGCTGAAATCTTTTTCAGTAGGTGCAATGTTAGCTTTTAAGCAGCCTCCAGGGAGTGCGAGGAGTTAGCTCTATACCGCACTGACATGCTACATTCCCCCACTCCCAGTGAGTATATTGCTTTTGTGACACTGGTGGCCCATTCAGGAATACTGGCTAATTCCAGCTCCGCAGTCCTTTATTAAGTGTTTTGTTTTGTTTGACCTTGCATCACAGCATCATCTTGTCTACCTCTGACTTTTTCATTACCTTTCATTACCTCTCATTTCAGCTTTCCCTACATTACATTGTCATCTTCAGAGACTTGCACTCATAACACTTGGAATAATTAAGTGATCTGAATAGCAGTAATACTGTTGCCCTCTGCAAAAATGCCTTGCCACCAGCTTTTAACTACAAATGACAGAAACGTAGCCCTGAAGGCAGCAAAGCAAACAGCTTAAATTCTAAAAAGTTTCTCCTGGAATCTCAAAAGGTGTAAGCCAGAAACGAGAGAGGTGATAGTGATGGATAGCAAGTTAGTATTTTCAGTGAACGTTCGTGAGCAAGTACTTTCCCAGAAGATGGCTATTTAGTGTTGCAGTCTTGCAGAAAGATGGAAGGGAATTAGGCCTCGTGTTTTCTTCATCTTTCCTATCTCTATCTTGTCATGCAAGTAAAGATTTTATGTTATACTCTCATATTTGTTCTTCCTACTGTTTGAGTGTTGCTCTCAGTCTCTTCCCAAAAGGGTCACTCATCACTAAAAGCTACTGTTCAGTGTCAGGACAGCAGACCTTTCAGCTTATGCACAAGGAACAGTGACCCACCTTCCGATCAGTCCTCAGATCCTGTGCCAGCCTACACCTCTCCCACCAGTTCAGGGCTGGGTGACGGAAAGGACCAGTTGACCCTGCTTCCCGCTTGTCACATAAAGTCACAAGGGCTTCAGGTTTGCACGGTGCACCAGGACACACTCCGATACATCTTGCTGTATTTGAGGAGTCTGCTTTCCTGATGTGCACTAATGCAAATTGCTTTGTTACCCATTTTTTTGAAAGGTAATTAAATTGAAATACAAGAAAAAAACTCTGGAGAAAACAAGCTACTTTTTACAGTTGCTTCTGGTGTGGAACTGAAATCACACTTAATAAAAGTTGCATTCTTCAAAACCATTTTCCCAGGGGATTTTTTTTAACCTTTTTCTCCACCACACGATACATTATCAATTTTACTGCAGTAGGCTGACTGCAGTATGCTGAAGTGTTCAAGAATATTTCTGGTTTTTACATACACTGTGCTGCGATTCAACCTTTCCCCATATTCCTCATTCCTCCCAAACAATTCCTGAGTATGCCAAGTTACTGTTGTGCTCTTCATCTGTTTAACGCACACGCAGTTCAGATGACAGGAGCTCATGTTAAACTCTCCTGATGTCATTACCAATTAAGGAGGCTATAATTCAGACCTTTACTTGCAGCTTCTCCATTTGTCACTGAAATATTTTCCACAGTCCTGCATGTTACTTGAGCTATTTAGAGTGAAACCTGTGACTTTTCTAAAAATTGTAGTTAAAATAAGAAAGCTTGAATCTCAGGTAGGCACAATTAACGTGATTTCCTACACAAGGTCAGAAGAGCCATTTCCTCTTCTTAATGTGCACTCTTCTCCTATCCTCTAATAAAGCCTTATTTCTAGCCCTGCTGGGTGAGTGCACCGTACCTGTTTTTTCCTCCCCCTTGTTTTCCTGTGTATTGCAAACTTCTAATCACAACTTCTTAGCGACTTCCAAGTTGTCCCCATTTCTTTTCTGAACTTTACTGCTTCAGTTAAAGCACTTCAGGCTTATGAGTTCTACAAATTGTCCTCTCTGGGAACTTTGCTGCTATGCTTATTGCTTGCAGACTTTCAGGTCCCTGAGTGCTTAGCTTACAATATAGTCCATTTTACCATTGTTTGGTCTCTAATAAGACTATACTGATGCAAACAAGAAAAGAAAACTGAAAAAGCAAGAAAACTTTCACTGGCCAAATTCCTTAATGCAAATAATAAACGTATTTTCTGTAACCCTTCCCAGGGCAATGAACATTTTGTTCATGTTTAGCTACAGATGAATCTTCAGGGATCATAATGTCGTATGTATTAAATACAGTCATAAAGTAGGGCCAAAAGGTCACTGTGCTGGTTAGTGACAACGTCTTCAACTCAGTGGAATGTACCGAGAACTGTTCCTCCAGGCTTGCTTTAGAACACATGCTCCTATCTTCTCCTCGCCTTAACCTGATGTTAAGAAAAGAAAAGCCTGGATTTTTTTGTTTTGGGTTTTCTGAAGAGATTTCAAGGGTGTGCTTGGCCCTTATTTGCAGACTTTTCCCTCATGCAACTGGGAATTTCATTATTAAAGAAAAAGCACTAAAACTTTCACAAAATACCATGATTCCAGCAGCTGATATTTTGAGAAGGGTAAACAAACAGAAATCAAAGTTGCAAGAATCCTAATAACACTCCAGGAGACAGCAACAATGCCAACACGTGGAAATCATTCAAAGACAGAAGTATAGGATTTATCTCAAAGTCAACAGAAGCTCATCACAGTCCATAAAAACAAGTAAACAGCTATATTAACACTGAACAGTAACATTTGCAACAGGAAATTGAATTCTGTAATCAATGAACACTTAAGAATTGCCATAATACTTTAATGTGTATTTTCTTAGGAGTTTGATTCCAGAAATTAGGGGTAGGAAGGGCATGCAATACAAATGATTCTGGGAAGGAATAACGACCGAATGGTTCCGTTGTATGGCTTAGGGAAAAAAAAATCCCTACACATCTGTAAATAACTCTAAACCAAGCTGTGGTTTTTTGTTTTGGTTTTTTTTTTTTTTCACAGCTGGAATACTAGTTTTTATTACAGCTCAACTGGCATTGCAAATTAAATTCCATCTCTGTTTGTTAAACTGCTACTTAAAATGGCTTCCACCAACTGTTACAGTTGGATATTATGTTGCCATTTATGCATTAAGTGGGAATGGTTCAATAGTATGAATATTTAAAAACAAGTACATGCAAAGCATTTTAATTGGGTTTCCATTGCTAACTGCTGAGTTATGTTCCCAAGGTTTGGTCAAAACTTGCTTTATTTTTCATTACATACGAAGCAGCATCCACTGAATTAATGGAATCAAGATCCTTTGTAGGTGCATCTTAGGGTGTCTGATCATAGCAGCACAGCTTTGCACTTTTAATGGCCATCAATTAAAATACTCAGCAGCCTTCTACCATGCTGGTTAGTCTGTGCTGAACACGTCATTTGGTGAACTCTTCCTTAGAGATGTCAATTGGGAAAAAACCCACCACCTTATCATGAACAAAGCTCCTATAGAATGACTGTAAGCAAACTGGAACTTCTGGCAGAGATTTTCAAAGGTTCTCACTGGAGTTATGCATGAAAAATTGAATTTTCATGGCCCACGACATCTATAAAGGCCCAATGTCCATGGAAGCTGAGGTGAACTTTGCAAAACAGGCAACTGTATGAGGATCTAGGTCTAATTTAATTTAAAATATCTATCTGAGGATACAACAGGCAATTGTCAGAGGTAACCAGATTACTTCTATGGGAGTCAGGCAGTTCTGAAAAATTACATTAAGTCTTCATCATCACGTTTCTAAACAGCTCTTAATGACTGAATGCAACTTCCTCAGACCTCGTTACAAATTTTTTCTCTTTAACCCATAAATCACATCCTGCAAGTGACACAAGCATCGGTCTTACGTGTTACTCAGAGACAGTCACATCCAAGATATTTTTGTTAAGGTTGTTCATGAACGTTTCCTCAGACCATCCAGCTTTACAGAAATCCACATGATCCATATACTGAAGTTACTACTCTTATGACAGCTGAGTTATGATACATATTGTTAAGGACTTACCCAAAGAGCTATGAATTACTCAACACTTAAGAAAAAAATCCACACATTTATTTAGAAACCAAATCAGATTTTCATAAATGTCAAATGATTCCTAAATAACATTAAAGTTCAATAGGGCCTGGACACCTAAAATACATTCAATAATACTGTTAAAAATATCTCCACTTATCTATGTGCCTTTGACACGCTTAGCCTTAGATTCTTTTTAAACCACTTATTGGAAAACTTCAAGAGAGGAAAGCTACTCCTCAAGGTGATCACTGAATGACTGTGGAGGCCAGGTGAGTTCACACCCTGCCCAGCTTTCTTGCCACATCAGGTCTTCCTGGCAAGTGCTACAGAGACTGTAAATTTAACATCTTTTTTTTGTTTTGGTTGGCTTTGTATATTAGCTCCAAAACAGATACATCTAAGTGACTTGTACTTTAAGCAAATGTCTAAGTCTGTAACTCTTCATTATTTAAATATTTTGCAGGTGTAAAGCTAAGTACTTTGAAAAACATTATGTTAACTACTCATTTCCTTAAAGTGATGGGGATTGTCCTTTACATTCTGACTCTTGAAAGTACTTAATATCAGTAAGGAAGTATCTTCCATCCATCATATTTCCCAAAATAAAATAAGCAGCACATTCACTGTCTATTACTGGAAAATACTCTTTCCCCAACCTAGTGCTTCTTCCCTTGACTAAAATAAAGGAGTCTGTGAAGTTGAATGAAACCTCTAAAATTCCTCATACTGGCTTTTAAGATAATCATGTTGGGTTTTAGAACATAGTAAGACAATAAACATTTCTGTAGTTGGGGAAGAGGAAAATTACTTCTCCACTGGAAAATAATTTGCTTAGTTTTAGCCCTGTGTGGATTTTGTATGTAATTATTCTTGGGGTATATTAGATAAATATCTACCAGTGTGTCCTTTGAAATGTCTCCTCCAACCCTACTGTGAATCCCCAACACGATTCCCTAGTTTCTTTCATTCTTTTCAAAGGGATGGAGTGGAGGTGTGAGAAGAGCACACAAATAGGACTTTAGAAAATCTAGCTTTTTTTCTGACCAATGCATGCTGTTCTCCCAAGTTAGAGAACTACTTCCAAAGAATTCTCCTGCTTCAAAGTGATAATGTACTTAAATTATATAAAAAGGAAATCTTTATTAACACTTACCTTAATCTGAGGTTTACCGCCATTTGAACTTCCTAGGCAGACCAAACCCACGTACCCACAGGTATTGATGAGTAGCCACTTGACACCCTTGAAGGTGTTTCAAAGCATTTACTGTCTTCAAAATAAAAAAATCTGTCAGCTTACTTTTAAGTAGATTTAAGGTCAGGCTTTCAAAATATCTACTAATTTTCAGGATATGCCATTGTTGATTCTAGCACTGAAGACTCAGACCATTTTGCCCATTTTTTTTGGTATTTTCTCTTTAAGTACAAGGTATATGCCTCTCTGTACCCAACTCTTTTCAATGTTTTCCTTCTACCTCTGCCTACCCTTCTCTGATGTGATTGTCCTCTCAGCATCTCCACAGCACTCCAGAATTCTAAGAAATATTTTTTTTGGGGGGGAATACACTGTGTAAAGAGTTTTCCCACTCCCAGGATACTCCAGAAGAGATTGAAGACTCATTGAAATCAGCTGTTTAGATGAACTCAATTTTTTCACTTCAGGACATCAGGATAATATTGAACTGATTTTTAAAAATCCATGCTATTTCAATGAAAAGAGATTATTTCTACTTCAGTGATCCCAAAATGTTTGATTTTAAATAAGAGCATCAAAATAACATTTATTACTGTATCTTTCAGAATATTTCTACCTCAGAAAATATCAATTTCTATTTCTATTTCAGGGCAAACCGTACTAATATCTAATTTTTAACTATTAGGTTCTAGGGAACCTGTATTAAGGGGTCCAAAATGGCAGTTCTGAGCTGTGTCTGTAATATTAGCAGAAGGATCTCCATTCTTTATTACAGGAAAAGAAAACTTCTAACTGCATGGAATATTTATGTCCAAACAATGAACTGATATCTTCCTTCATTATTTATCTAGCTATATCTTTTTTTTTAACTACTCACTATCCAGAATGAAACTGTTGTTGCAAATGAGAAGCTTCTCACCCCTCGCCTGTCCCCAGCTTATATGTACACATATATAAAGTGTAACCCCTATTGTTAAACAACTGTTTCTCATGGTATGCAGAACTGTCAGTCTTAAATCTTTTCTGCGCACAGTTAAATACCTCCAGAAAACCCCAAATCTTTTTTCCTTAAAAAAAATAAATGTTGTCAGTAGTCAATTATAAGTGTTACTTAGAAGAAGGAGCTTCTATTGAGGTGGGGGCTGTATTCACAGGACCACAAAGAGAACAGGGGAGCACCTTTCAGAACACAGAATATCTCAATTCTCCATCTGCAGACAGCATTACTCTTCCCTGCCCTCCTAATAGAGACAGCAGGCTATCTATTTCTATGATTGAGATATCAGGTGAAATTTAAGTATGGTCTTTTCTCTGGTACTCAAGCAAAAATAAGGATGACAAGGTTGACATTCCTGCATTTCATTATAAAAGTACCTTTTAGAAGAGAAATGACTGAAATATTCAGTAAAGGGAAGCAATTTGAACTGGTTAGTCAGGAAGATCAGATAAGTTAACTACAAACTTATGTAATTTTCATTTTCTTTCCTGTCAGCCTTCTTCCAAACTAGCATGTCATACAATGTATAATCATGGGACTGCAAATGAGGACGTGATACAGCATTTCCTTTGAATGACTAGCAAACTTTTGCTTTCTTCATCTTCTAATGAACAGTTGGGTCATCTCACCCAGTGTGGGTGATGGGAATTACTTCATCTGCGTCAGACAAGAGCAAGCGATAAAACATAACAAAAGCAGAAATACAATGTTCAGGAATTTAAAAAA
>VYXH01005096.1:2048191-2059838 GCA_013397275.1 Burhinus bistriatus | reverse complement strand
AAAAAAAAAAAAAAGTGGTGAGATCTTATAGTAAATCCACGACTATAAGTATGGGGAGATGAATCAAACATATTTTGAATGCTATCCATCAAACTCATTATCTTAGAAGAGCAGTAGGACAATCCAGAGAACTGATGCTACTACTTCACAAAACTTGGCAAAAGGAGAACCTGAATCAGTTTGTCTATTTCACATGCACTCTCCCATATGTGATAACATTAAGCAGCAGTGTCACATGTTATTATGTTTTATTGCTTAAATGGGCAATTTCCCAACTAAGTTAGGCCTTGGGAAGGTCTTCAAATGCAAACCTAATCAGGAAACTTGCAACTCTATAGATTGCATTTGATGAAATACACTGCTCTCCAGCTGACCTTCAGGAAATGCAGCATCAGTTGGAAGCATGCCTCACTCCAGGTCTATGACTCAGAATTTAATTACATTAGAGAAGGGTATGATCTGAAAAGCTGATGCTGTTTTTATTCCAACCACTGAGCTTGTTGCCAGCTTAGTTATCAACCTCCATTCAGCTGAGCGGTCACTTGGGAATCTGTGGTGGCAGTGTTATTACAGGCTTGTGGTGCTGTTTTTCCTGTGGTAGCTGCTCTCCTGGAAGGAAACGTGATGGACTGGGGTAAAGGAGGATGTCCAGTAATGCAATTCAGCTAGGTAGGAGCAAACTTGTAAACTGGTTTACAAATTCTAAAGTGTTGCAGAGACAAAACTGCTTCATTTACACCTAAAAATCAAAACTGACTTTTCACATACTGTTACGCCTAATTACAGGTAAGTGATTGTAGAAGAGATCCAGAATTATTATTGCCAACATTTCTGGCTAGTGGGGCAGATAACATTCAAAAAGAGATCTGCATTCACTGGAAATTGTTTGGTTTGAATGTTAATTTTTGAGTCTCATAAAACAGGTTTACTAGAAATGAAATTAAGAAAAAACAGGTTTCTGTATTAGAAGACAACACCGGTGCAGCATGTTCAATATCCCTTCTCCAGAAAGGTAGGCGGGTCAGTTCGCATTTTAGAGTTGAAGTTACTTCCAAAATGCACTAGTATCTATTTAGCTATACCTGTGACATAGCTTACAGGAACAGTACTTGCCCAGTTAAGCCCTCAACCAAAAATTAAGATTTCCATTATTCCAGTCATTCCCAAGAGCATGGAACAGACTATTGTAATGCTGTTTCCTAAATACTATTTTAACATGACAATTTCTTACACAAATAAGATCTTTTTCCTAACAAAGCAAAATGGGTAGATGTAAAAAGAAAAAAATAAATCATATAATGCAAGTCCTCTTTTGACACTGTGCCCTGACAGATGTGTTGGACAGAATGCTGCAAAGCTGAACTGAATGCTGTACTGTCATACTCAGACCAAAGTCCATCTGGTCCAGACTTCCGTCTCCAACAGCAACCAATATAATGCTTCAGGGAGAACATTTTAATAAACAGCCACAAGTTAATTTACACCAAGTTGATACTGACACTCTCTTAACACACACAAAGCTTCATCTCAACAGTATTAACTGTTACAAATACATACAGCTAAACAACTTAATCCCAGGTTTTGAGGTCCCTCTCAATTCATGTACCTTACATAGTTTAAAAGGCTGGGTCTAACTCAGGTCTTCAGCCATTAAAATGAATGGCACTTATAAATCCAGGAATGACAGAGGCCAGACATGATGTAGTAACATCTGACTGACAGACCATAGGATTCCTTCAATTAATCCCTGTTTAAACTTGGACTTTAAAAATCCTTAAAACAAGTTCAATCTTAGCTAAAAAAAAAACAAACCAAAAACAAAAACAAAAAACCCAACTGACAGAGACTGCAATAAATCATTTGCAAATTGCTCCAACTGTTACCTTAACTGGAAAAATAAAAAAAAGCAGCACCTTGCTTCTCTGTTAAACTTACTGAGCTTCAATGTACAGCCATTGTATCTTGGTTGATCTTTGCCTCCTACACTAAGAAGCCAACTGTCCCTTCTAGATACTTATAGTCTCTGACCAAGTCCCTTAATATCTTGATTTGATTAAACAATAAAAATTCAGACCTCAGAGAAGAACAAGGGATTCCAGTAATGTACAGTCCATGACAGAAATAATAAAGGGCCAAAATTTGAAAGGATTTAGTTGCTAAAGTGAGAATGAAATAAAATTTAGGCATCTAAACACTGGAAACATCTTATGCATAATACAAAAATCCCCTACTCCACAGAAATCTTCACTATTTACTTTCACTGATGCTCAGAGTGTACCTTTGTGTATTTCTAGAATTAAGCAACTTGATTCCTAGCTAACTCATAAGCCTGATCCGGACACAAAAGTGAGGCACTCCTTCACCTAGATTGCCAGTGGGCCTTTCTTTGGAAGGGTTCGTAAATCATTCCTTACCAAAAAAACAGGATAAATCCCACAGAGAATGCAGCGACGGCTGCCATTCTTTTAAAATGACAGGTGGGGCAGAGAAAGGAGGGGAGAGTGGTGCTTCTGTTTCCCCTTCATTTGTCTGAACACACATCCAACAAGCAGCAGTTGTAGGTTCCCTTTGTCTGCCTAAGTGATCTCAAAACCACATTTCCACCTTCTACAAAATATATACACCAAGATTAAACTTAAATCTTACCAGCAAAGAAAAAGGCATAAATCCTACTTCATCCTCAGGATGTCCTAGTGACTAGGTTAGACAGCTCTCCACTTGGATGCTGTGAATCTCTTTCTGAAAGAGCAATCCACCTGCATGCTGGGGGAAATAAGCATCAAGCTTAGAACAAAAGATTCTACTACAAATGAGGTGCTGAGAAGTTATTTTATATCATGTTTTGTATTTCAGCGTTGTCTGATAGACCTAACATCATTACAGCATCGTTTATCGTGGTCAAGAATCCCCTGGTCATTGTACCTCCCTGTTGTGCCCAGCATCATAGTGGGAGCACATGTTGCACTGATTTTGTAGCATGATCTTCAAGACTTTCAGAGCCACTTTTTCTAAGTCGGAAGTCTCTCATACTGAAAGCATATTGAAATGCTTCTGGTCAGAAGTGAAAAACAAACTGTTTTCACCTACTTTGCCAAGTGACCTGGGTTGTTTTGGAAACATGCCCATCTTATTCACTCATCTTTTTCAACATGTCAAACTTTTTCAGTACAGATTTTACGCATTTCCAAATTGATAAGATAAGTCTCCAGGAAGATTCAACTTAGTAGCAATTCCCCAGTTGTAATTGCCTTACTAGACAGTTTAAATACATTTAGAAAGTTCCATGTTAACTCTGTTAGCTTCAAGAGTCGTGTCTCCAGAAATAGCTCCCATTTGAACTGTAGATATTCACATATATTTTAAATGAAGTCTGTGACTGTTTTTTACCTGAGGAGCTTGTGTGTTGAGACAGACATTTCAGGGACATACGACAGGAAGAGGATAGAGCTGACACTGGTGCACATACATAAAGGTAAGCCAACTGGTGCAATGTCTCAGTTAGAAGGCCAGGGGAGCTGCCTGAAGCTACCCCAATGTTTTGACTTAGCGTGCTGTAGCAAACAGCAAGCTAAACACAAACCTTGTATATATTATAGCTTTAACCCCATCACTAAAACTAAATGAGTGAACCTAGAATTATTTTTTTCCCATGTAACTAAAACACACATGGAACATTTTCAACTTTCTTTGATTTGAAACTGCAGGTAATTAAATCCTAGTACAGGTCTAATATTTCAGTGTGCTCCCTCTGATCATAATTACCACACTTACAAAGAGCTACAGAGTCCAGGGTGTTCGAAAAAGAGAGGCTTTTTTTCCATAACTTCACAAGATAATTGTTTGCAAATAAGCTTGGAAGCTACAGTGAGTGAACAAGTTAATGCCCCATCATGTAGACAATAGGAGAAGCAACAGGCCAGCTCATGTGCTGAGTGGTGCTCTGAATCATGCGAAAGGAAGATTCATATCATATACAGGCTGGCCTTTATCATCACACTCTTAAAGCTTCACTTGTACATCTCCAATTGCATTTGTCATCCTTGACTCCAGTGGTTTCATCATTTTGATGAGAAGTATGTAAAGGGCACCCTCCATTCATGAACAATGAACAATGAGAGCAAATCAAAACAATTTCAGAATAAATGTCTGTGTTGTGCAAATACAGCTCTGTTCATTTTCTCTGAGCTTGTTAGCTAGTCATAAACTTAAGAATTCTTATTCAATTGTCAAGCTATTATATACGTTCCACCAATAGTTCGATATGGAAAATTGCATAGTTTATAGTGACGTTTACCACAGCACAGCAATTTTACTTGGAGAGATCCCAGTTTAAATGTAGCATGAACTACATCTGGAAAAGAGGGAGTGGGGCTCAGGGTCAACTCAACATTGAGGTGAATTAATTTCAAAACCATATTATGAAGTGATCTGTTGCAAGCTTTCAATTATTCTCATAAAAGCTCCACACCAGGCTATCTGGGCTCTGGCACAATAGAATTAAGTTAAATCACTCTTCCACAGCGCCTGCCCACAGCCCATTCAACTCTCAACAGTGCTTCCACTGATTACGAACACTATAATCAATGCCCAAAACAAATTAAAGAGAGGGATAGAGAGTCATCTGCCATCATTTATATGTTCTTTATCTTTCAAAGGCTTCTAGCAATTAATTTGTTGGAAGTTTTATTGTTATCAAGTGAACGCTTTATTTTGTAGGACACTATGGGTAAAAGATGCTATAATGCAAACAAACAATGGCAATCTGTTATTATGCTATAAATCTGCTTCCAAATCTGACTCATGCACTGAGGGTTTAGAGACTATCTAAAGTAACATATTTGTTTACTTGTAAGGGGAAAGGGTCCTTCTGTATAAAATTGGATAGATCAGAATTCCATCAGAATAAAAACGGCACTTTGCAAAGTATTGTCAGGAATACAGTGATCTGTGGTTTCATAATTAAGGGCGAATTATTTAAACATTTACTGATGAATGAATATAGAAATGCAAGCAACCATCAGTGTGTCCCTCACACTCACAGAAGACGACATAAAAGTGCAATGAGATGCAGTAAGGCCAATAAGGACCCTCTTCCACAGATCTCATGCATCTATCACACAGTTAGAGATCACACCTCTGACTAGTTTGTTTCTCCTTTTTCTTTCGATTAACTTCTTTGAATGTTCTGCATCAGCCTTTACCTAGAACTGTCAACAGTCACTGAGTATTTCAAATGGGTTAAGTGCCACTTCAGAGCCTCCTTACAATACTTCTAAGGGCAATCACACTTCTTGCTCATCTCCATACTTGTACGTGTGTGCGTGCATGCATGCATGCGAGTATTTGGCTGTAGGCATATACACAGCTAAATAAATATAACAACATGAAAAATCTGATGGGATATGTTTAGATATATATTATGGACACATATTCATTCAAAAAAATGAGAGACAGAGATATGATGCTGAAAGGGTGTTGCTAGCATTGCTACATCAAGCAATCAAAACTTGGGAAAAAGGGAGTGTAAAATATTCCTCTCTCGGGATGTGACAATGAGAAATGAATGCTAATCAGCTGGCATAATCACACCTGCTTTAAACACTCTCTTCCCTTTTAGGGAAAATTATTAACTTCACAGAGCAAGGCAGACAGTTCAGAATAAAGCACGAAACAGAGCAGCACAGTTTCTCACAGCACCTGTAAGCAGGTTTGCATTGTATAAGTAATTATGATTTGAATGGATATTGCATAGATGTTATCATCTTCGATTACGGCTGCCATTTCCATAATGTCATTTCCATGTGAATGAAGAGCAAAGCCTGTGAGAAAAGTGTTGACCCTCCTAGGTAATAATACACTACTGATTGTGATAATAGTGGAACTTCTGTGCTCTGTAAAAAAGCAGCTTGTGCATCAAGGACAATTTAATAACAAAACCCAAAAAACAACCTTACCGTAGACTGCAGCAGTTGTGTAAAGAAAATGCTAGTCACCTGCTGCAGTTCAGGCACAAGCATGATTGTCCACAGGGCATTACAGCCCAGCTAGCTACTTTGCTTGGTACTTGAGCATCCTATCTGAAGCCTGTTAAGAATGACTGTCATATATACAATCTAAAATAAAGAAATCCCCCCAAAGGGAATATGGCATTGGTGTCCATAATTTAAGACCAGTAAATTACCAGTAAAATCCTTTAAAGAGTAGATGAAAATCTTCCCACACGAAAATGATCAAGCATTTTGCTTCTGACTTTTGTTTCAACAGAAACAAAACAAAGCCCCAGTCTTTGCTTCAAGTACACCCTCAGAGCATATTGAAATGGGTTCTTTTTCGAAGATACTACAATATTGCGACTTCAGTCATCAAAAATGATTTACTAATCCACGTACCCCACAATTATTGCTCAAATGGTGCAATCTCTTTTCAGATCTAGCACAGAATTAATAACAAGGGCCTGATGCATACATTTTCTTACAAAAATAATAGATTTAGTCCTTTTTTCATTAAAGACTGTGACAAAACTCCAATAATAATGAGCAAACTCCTAATAATATTTAACTGTCATACGATTACTGTGTAGCAATTCCACTAGTAATTAAAAGTAAATGGCACTTATCAAATCATTTATTATCTTCTACCTTTCCTAATACCTGGCCTTTCAAACTAAGGGTCAAATTAATGTCAGTGTATGTGAAAAATACTTAAAAAGGAGGGAAAAAGTGTTTTCTGTCTATTTATCCCTATAAAAAGTGAGCCAAAGCCCTTCAATACCCTTAAGCAGAATGTATCATCAGGGTGAGAACCAGAATAACCTCTAGCTTCAAGAAAATTGATTTAGTGAAAATGGAAGTTCCTCATACTCTTCTTTCTCTGCATCTGCTCTTATTGCTAAATTGCTAACCAGCACGCATGTGCAAACTTTTCTACAGTGTGATATCTTGATATATTGACTCTGGGAAGCACGGCTTAGGTAGAGTCACTCCTGCCTTCTATTCCACCCTTCAGCTCAGCCTGGGCTTCAGCATACCCACTGGATCTGAGTTCTAGTGTGTAGCATAAACGCAGCCTCTGAATCACCCATGATAACCCATAAACAAAGCACGGCATATGCATTTCAGCCTGGTTATATTACACCTGCCTCAGATTTTAAATATGTTGCTCTTTTGATTGACATTCCTCTGAAGAGAGGCATTCGGAGTGGAATTGGGAAAATGTCAATGTCCAAAGAGTCATTCTGCTGTAGCTAATAAATCTTTACAGCATTTTTTAATTAACTCCTCCCTGCTGTATGCCATTCCAGGAATGATACCAAATCTTCCCAATCTTCCCTTTTTTCTGAAAAATGTTTTTACCTTTTTTTTTAGAAATCAATACATGTCTCTCAATCTTAATATTGTCCAATTAAAAGTTATCTGACTTTAAGTATCAAACTTCAAACATGACTGCAGGACAGAGTTAATACAGAGTTAGGTGAATTTTAATACATGGTAAGCATTTAGCTACTAGTACCTATCTAGTCAAGCCGCTACTAGTAATTTATTACTGCACTACTCTGAAGTTATCAAAATAAGCAACAAAAGCTTAAGTCTCTTATGAAATATGACGCTGTTGTTAATGCTAAACATTTTTACTCCTTTTTCCAAAAAGCCTTGAAGGAAAGTGGAGAGTTTGCAAGTGTTTTTTCACAATGTTTTTTTGAGACACTTTAGAAGAACGATAACAACACATGAAAAATTCTGACCTCACATTCACATAGTGGTTCTTGCACAGGATCTTCTGTTCTGTTGTTGCAACAATCCCCATAAGAAAATTATAAGTTTTGGGTATCAGTGCCCCACTGCAATTGGTCCAATTTAACTGTGCAATGATGTACTCCCTGAATTTGGATGACCAGAATCAAGGCATATTAAAAATGTAAAAAATGCTAATAATCATCACAAGGATCTGAGAGCACAGCTTGGCAATAACCAAGGGTTTAAACCCCCCAATCTGGCCCAAACCACGACAACCCCTTAAAAAAGTATACATTACAGATCTCTGTGAATACAGCAAGCACCTATGCAATAATTGCTAGGAAATAAAAATGCACACTGTGATGGAGAGCTTTGACTATGTATTATGGTAAAAAAGTATATTACGCACATACACACCAAAAAAAAAGAAAAAAAAGAAAAGACAAATTGAAGTTCAAAATCCATTCTGGTTGAGAGTGGAACTGAATCAGTGGTATTTTGATCAGAGAAGAATGGTCCTACCAACATAATGTGTTGTCTGTACTTTCTTTTGTGACAACAGGAGCCCACCTAGCCAGCTAACACCAGAGACTAAAATCTTTAATCACTCAGGGCAACGGGGTTTCAAAAATGTGCTCAGGAAAGTATACAATCAAACTCTAGATGTTACATACTCGGCAGATCTTCAGCTAGCATGAATCTGCATAGCTCCACAGACGAGCAAACAGGACAACAGCTGAATTAAATCAACTTCACTGTAATTTTAAACTTTTGCCAATTAAAGACAATTGCAAAATTGGAAGCTTTTGACTTACTTTTAAAAAAAGTAACACTGGTGTAATATCTTACTTATGTATTCTGTATGTTTGTGTGTAGCCTTTCCTTTCCATTTTATTCTTCCAGTAAACAAAGGAGAACTAATTATAAGCTCAGTGCTATCTCATTCCTTTCCTTTCTTCATTCTTTCCCATTTTTATCTAATATCCTGAAATTTGTTACGGGACAAAGTACTACATGGAAATGTAAAAATCCTACATCATATGTACCAAGAAGGCAAACAGAGTTGATAATATTTGTCTGGTTACTTCCAAACAAATGAGCAAAAAATAAACAGAGAGTCCTGTACAGACAGCTCTACATTAAACCTGATAAAAGGTTTTCCTCAGTGATTTGATGCTATTGCTCCATTCAAAATATTTTTAAACTTTGACTACAAGAAGAAGCAATTCTGCTTCTGCCAGAACTGATCTCCTCCCACTTGGCCTCTACTGTTATTACTGTGCTCCTGGTATATTATAAATTATGAATTGTATTTAGAAATCACAGACATGTATTTTCTTTGCAAAGAGGGAGCAAGCTCTTATTATGTGTACTTTGATGTACGCCCATACAGTAAAATGAAATCACTGCTTTTATGATACCCTATACATTCCCAGCACTTGACCCAAATGTATTTAAACAACGCAGTATTATTTTTGCATGTGAAAAATCTCTCCCCCCACCTCACACCTCTTCTCTTTTCTTGGGGTCTTTTTATAGCTCAAAATAGCCAAGCTTATCTCGCTGCCAGCATCCTCAGCTCATCTCAGTGTTCTGGGAGATAAGATTAGAGGCCTTGATCCTCCTGCTGTTAGAACAAGACCTCAATCTCTCACTGTCTCTATTTAATCAGGTTCCTATTTTAGCTGCCACAAAGCTGTCAACAAAAGAAAATAAGCTATACCCCATCAAGGGGTTAAATTGGATTTCACAATGTGCAAATGCTCGTCTGAACAAAATTCCACCTGCACCCTCCATCAGGCAAATTACTTCTGACTTTTAATTTATTTCTCTAGGAAATGGAAAGGTATGGCATACCCAAAGTCAATAGGGAATAAAGAACGAGGTATAATCAGCCTGCTCACCAATTCAGAGCCCTCTTCTCTGTCAGCTTTAATAGATTCTCAGACCACACAATTTACAGAATGTAAGATGTATCTTTTCTGGTCTGTGTTTTATTTTGGACTTGTCTAGTTAATGGTCCTAACAAGTGACAACTGATGTTTGTTTGATGTAACAGTGCCTGTGAGACATATATGTTACTCAGGCAGATTTTGGACAGTCTGTTTGCCTACTCCAGGCTGTAACAGAACTCGATTTCAGCTGTGCTGATCTGCAGTACCAGAATTCTGTTCCGATTTTGCTCAGGAAGCAAGCCGAGCAGGTTCTTACACGTATCTACTACGTAGGCCTAAAATAATTAATCACATGAAACTTAAAAGAGTATTTTTACTTCTTTGTTCAAAATTGTTGGTTAGCAATATGAAGGTGAACTACCTCTAGGGTTATGAAAGGAGGCTTAGTGTAATGACCATCTACTATGAAAACCTTATTGCATTGCTGGTCTTGTAGCCCTATTCACTTTGTTTGTCGGCCCTATAAGAAAGGTAGAATTTGACCTGCAATGGGGGCACCATTAAAACTTAATCGTAATCATAAAGCATAAAATAAAATCATAAAAACAACAAAATTCACATCTGAAGAAAACATTTCAATCTCATTAATCTTCTGAATAGCGTTAGAAAAACTGCACCATACATGACCCTCACACAAGGGATAAAGGTCATTTTTTCACTAAATCGAAGAGGAGGAATATCTTTTGTCTCTTCAACTTATTTTCTAATCCCATGTTATGAAACGTGTACTTGCCTCCAGTGTGTTTATTGCTGTCTAGTAGGACATCTGCTACCTTGCTGCTAACATCTGTCTACCTATGATCACGTAGTGTTAGGCATAATTTTGTCCTTAATAGCTTTTCTCAGGTTTTGTGTCTTTACCTCTGATAGCCTACATTTTGTGATCCAAACAATAAAACTGCTTTATTTTAGTCTAATGAGGATACACAAATCCTCATAATTGCAAAAGTAATAGATTTGGATTCTGGATAAAAATTAATCATGGTGATATTAAAGGTCTTGGGAACACATCATAAAATTGGGGGAAAGAAAAAGCAAATACTTTGAAGGAAAGAAACCTGTAGTGGGATTAAAAGGCAGATTACACCCTGCTAACAAATTGCCATAGAAATTATTCTTTTTATCCTCTTATAATGGCACAGGTTCATGTTTTTCAACAGAATGATTATCCGAAAATCAAATGCATGCGCCTGAAGTAAATAAGGACAAACAAACTCCCTGTAGTAAGGACAAGAAGCATAAACCAAACAGGCAAAGACGTAACCACACAATACAAAACTAGATTAAATACAGCTTCCAAGCATTCTGACTGACCCTTCTTCAAAGGGACCCTTCACTTCAACAATTTAGAAACCCGAAACTGTGGTCTGAGTTGCCTTCTAACTCTCTTGGAACGAAGATACAATCTTTCAGCCAAAAAAAGTGCATAACTGGTACACTGTGGAGCAACAGCACAGAGAAAACAAATACTGGCATTCACTATTGCTTATTCATCCACTAAAGTTTTGGGACATTTTATTGTGAAAGTCTACATTTCAAACAGTTTGAAAGCCACTTAACAACAGCTAAATGCTAGGGTATGTAACATACTCCGTACTGAAACCTCATGTGAAGGTTCCTGAATCCATGCGAATGTTCTGAATGGGCATCTTCAATTAGTTTCTATTTGAAGACATAGTGATGCATTCAGGAGATCACCTCTCAGCTATCTCATTATAGTTTATTTTGGATACCTGAGAAAATGGAAAGTGTTTGGCCAGAAGCCAATTCACATAAAATTCCTGTCCTGGTTTGAGGTAAAACAGGACCAATTTTGTTCAGTAACTTTACTTTTTAGCTACGCCTCTTCTAACTGCTGAAATTAACAGCATGTTGTGCAGAAAACTGTTCACTCTCAGAGTGATAAGACCCATGTTTATAGCTGATGCCAAGGAACGGTATGCAGAGAAGCTCTTGCTT
>VYXH01005096.1:2034715-2048139 GCA_013397275.1 Burhinus bistriatus | reverse complement strand
GATTGGGCCAATCTGGCCCAAACCACGACAATTTCGTAACTTTTTTAAATAAAAAATGCAGAAATAGCTTTTGGACACAGTATTTTATTTTACCTGAAATAAATTTCAATTGTTTGAAATTTACCCAATTCAGATTAGGTTGCACGCTTGCAATATAAGTTCAGCTAAATATAGTTCAGAATTTATTTAAAAAAAAAAAAAATTACAGACCAATTGAAACAATGTGCAACATCAGTAAATAAGGTTTTTGTTTTTCCAAAGGACCATGTTTCATTTAAAAAAAATTAAATGTTTTCCCAGCTTCAGTACTAACACAAACACTCCGCACTACTAATCCATTACTGATTCCAGGTAATGTTGACAATATCTGTATGTAGAGTAAGAATTACTGGGGTTTTATGGTATGGAAACATAATAGTAGGGAACAATTATTACTAGCATGGCCAAATGCAAGTGTTGGAGTTCTCAGACTCTGAGATCTGCTAATCACACCGGATCCCAGACCTTTACACAGTATGCTGCAAACTCAAGTATCCTCACAGTTTCAGAAAAGACGCCGTCTGACAGATACTGCCTAGTTAAATATGAGTTATTATTACCATTATTACAACACATTATTAGAAGCTCCATGAGCAGTTGTGTATTTTGGAGAGGCACCGACTTGAGACACAGAATACATTCAGCAAATATAAATTAACAGATTGTCTTTTGCTTTATAAATTCAAAATATTTTTGAAAACAAAAAATCTATTCCATCTCAATCGAATAGCCGAGATGTCAGCCTCCGAAAATAGGAGGGTTTTTTTGTTTTGTTTTGGGGTTTTTTTTCATTAAAAATGCATACATATTCATCAGGACCCCGAAGGACTCATCAGCACCTAAGTACTGACAACTATTACAGTATTAAGGTACTGCCTATTCACTCCGAATCAGGATTGGAACAATGTTATTAAATCTGGTAGGACTTCCCACCCACACTTCAGAAAGCTCTAGCGTTCCACTGCAAAAGAAGAGATACACAATTTGCCTGCATACAAGGATGACCCAGAAAGCTAAATCTTTTCCCCAGGAAAAATAGATAAACTTGTGCTTAAGTTCCTATAATGGCAGTGCATTCAGCTGTTACCTAATAGAGAATGATGTTGGATCACTGAGTTTTCCCTGGAATTTAACATCGCTGCATGCAGTTCTTTCAATAAATAACCCAGCCCAGGTGGTAGAATAAAGAAGTCTGATGCAAAAATCAAACAAACAAACAAACCAACCAACCCTTTGATCTCAGTAATGACTAGCAAGTCAATCAAACTTCCCTAATGCTTTGTCTCATACATCAAGGCTTGAAATCCAGAGTTTGAAGCCAAATACCGGTCACTGTGTTGAGCCAGCTGCAAATGCATACCACTTATGACAACGCATCTGTTTACAGGACACTGGTATAAAACGTCTGTGGTGCTTTGCTAATTACAAGCACAGCAGTCATAAACCATCAGCCTCAGCCCCTGTAAAAAAAGGACTGTTGTATAAAGGGAACCGCATACTATTAGTGCTTCACTCCCAAACCCCAAAGGGTCCAGAAGCATGTAGGAACAATACATTTCATTTTCCAAAAGTGCCATTGGATGCCAGGGCAAAAATAAATAAAAAAAAAGTTAGCCATCTTATTGTTCCAGCTGAAAAGGACTCTGAGATCAGACCCGTATCTCACACCACCTCAAGGTAGCTCTCAACCTAAATGAAATTTCCCAGTTTACACCCCAGGCTAACCTGGCCCTAGATATTTAAGGGATTTGAAAAACACAAAGATAACAAGCAAACCACAATCCTGCAGCTGCAAATATGGACTAAATCCTTGGCACCTCTATATGTTGCATTTAATCAAATAGGATTTTTAGAGCTCAGTTATCCATACTCCCACATACGCATTTCATCACTCCTTCCAGGATACCTGTTCTGCTTCTTCGAATTTGGAATCAGTACCACCACTAAGAGGTATCTCCTGCACACCAGTAAGTGACTCTCCAGCACCACTTCCAAAGGGTACAAAACTTTCCTTTCCCTGGTCTGACAGAATGCATCTCCCCCAAATTAAAGTCCTTGCAATGTCACATACAATACTAAGATTAATTCAGTATCTTCTTCCCTGCCAACCCTTTCAAAGCTTTTTCTGGTTGTTTAGCACACTAACTTAGCAGTTTGACACCCCCCTATGTTTAATCTCTGTGCTACTGTTCATTCAATGGACTGCTGTAATTTGTTCACAATTCTAAAGGGCAGCACAAAGAAAAGTAATTTTCCCTAGTAATAAGATATATACACACAGAAGCCAGGAAAGGAAGGCACAAATAAAGCCAGATTATCTTGCAAAGTCTGTGGCTGCTCCTTAATGCTAATTTAAGTTTCCATCAATAGGCAGCTCGTACAACATGACACTTCAATACTGATTCACAGCATATGTAGGAAGTGGTAAGCTGAATCATCCAAATGAAATCCTCACTGTCAGGGAGAGCAAAGACGAGGGCTCAGGCTCTTTACCACACTTCTGCCTTTGCTTTTAATCTGACACGTACAGTACGATTCTAACAACGACACACAACGTGAAAGGCCCAGCTACCTACACTTGCTGGTCTTCTGGCCTAGAGCTGTAAAAACGGTAGCTAACCAATCAAGTTTTGGTTCCACAGAGAACAGTCAAAGATTTAACTTTTTTGTGGGGTTTCTGCACTTTTCGTGCGTTTTCAGATGTTTCCATCTCACTTGCTCACTTCTCTGATTGGCCCAAAAGGTCTGTGTCTTCTTGGTTGGATAACGCCCACATGAACAGCTGATTTAAGACCTGGCTCCATGGAAGACTGTGAGAACTACTTAAAATGTGTCAGACACCTTTGGAATAGAAATTTTCCCCATCTGAAGACCAAGGCACAGCACCCGCTTATTTTTACCCTCAGCTGCACTAAGAGCTACAGAGACTGAAACTTCCAGAAGAAAGGCAGGAGTTACCAACTTTTATTTGCTCAAACAGGATTCTCAGCTGTGCTTACATGGCAAAATCGACAACCCTGTTCTGGCTGGCTTCCAAGACAAGTGAGGATACACAGGCATTTTACATCATACCATGTATTTTTTTTTATTTAATTATAGGAAAGGATAGAATAATGATATTCTTAGATAAAAGAAAATAATCTCACATAAAGCATAGATCTTTGTTTAGGCCCAGACATTCGAAAGTCCTTAAGACCCAGAGAAATCAAAGCCAGACTTAGCAGATTTTGAGGAGTGTAAAGTCCCCAGCAGTGCTTGGTGCGACATGGCCAGTGTTTCAAAAGCTCTCAGCACACAAGGTTCTTCTGAACTCTTTTGAGAATCTAGATCTAAGTATCACATTAGGAGCTGCTGTGTGCTTAGCATACTTAAGTATCAGATCTCTATTGTGGGCTCTTCTGAGCCCTTTTCAAAATCTGGTCTGCACTTTAAACATCCAGCTTCATGCATTGTTTCAGTCCTTAGAGGATTCAAGAGGTTTATAATGAATTTTTAAAATTGTGAAACTTGAATGAAAAGTGCCTTTTAACAGCTATATAAAGTAGGTTATCTCAGGCAACACATTTGTTATTGTTGCTACAGGAGGTATATGCCAACTATAAATACCATTTATTAGCAGTGAATGATAAAGCCTCAGTGTAACTGAAGGCTTAATAGCAGAATGAATTAACTCCTGCTCATACTGCTGCAACTTTAATTCTAACTTGAAGCATTAAGGGGGAAAAACCTCTGGTTCCTAATGCATTTCACCAGTGAAGAGCCGAATGTAAACAACCAGCTAAAATAAAAATAGCCAGTGGCTACTGGTCATTAGTATTTAGCAGTGAGTAGCTGCTCTAGCCCTTTATATAGACATCATTCTTTTCTGCAAACGTAAAGACTTGATGTTAATATTTTATTTTTATTAGCTGCTTTACCTCCACATTTGGACTAGCTAGGCCAATACCATGCCCCTTCCCAAGACATTACACAGAGCAGAAGGAAGCAATGCAGCTTAAGTAGCTTTCTACACCACTGGAGAAGAAAATATTTTTTTTGTAAGAATATAAATATTGGGGGTGGGTGGGGGGTGAAATATTTACTCAAAGTCCTGAAAGCCACGGTTTCCCCTCTCTTGGAAGCCTGGAGAGGATGCAGACAAGCTAATAAGGTGCTAGAAGGAAGCAGAATGGGTCTTTAGAAACCCAAATCTAAATGTTACAATTCAAGCCAGTCTCTATCATGTACCAGAGAGTGACGTGGGATATCTTTATTTTATGGACTGAGAAATATGTAAGGAAGAGAATCTCAACTTAAACTCACAAAAGAGGTGGACCTACCATTAAGATGGAGACACCATCATATAAATGATATTAAACAAATTAAATAATCTTTTGCATGTGACCATAGCATTTAATTCTGGATTAGTTGTCTTATAATTAAATTTAGATCTTCCAAAAACATTCTGAGGTTACCAAGTACCCCAATTCATCTTACACGTTAACTTAGTGAAAAATAAATGCTATCAATTTTTCCAATAGTTATCTGAAAACCCCTAAAAGCCACAGCTTATTTCTCATACCATTTCACCACCATGCTCACTCCCTTTCAAGAAAGATCTCTCTGCAACCCTCAAAAGTGCTACCGTAGCAAAGATTCAACAGTATGAAATAAGCTTTGGCCAAAGGTACAGGAAAGAAATGACAGAAGGTATTTTCAATCAAGAAATGCTTGGGTATTTTGCAATACAGAGGGTTCCACATAAAGTTATTCTGTTCACATTCTACTAGTGACAAATTAGGAATTAATCTCCATGGGAAACAAAGATGGAGACCAGCTGGATACCAACAAAAGCCATACCCATCAGATCACCTGCTCGTCTCTCTCATAAGCAGAATTTAGAGTTCAGCAGTTGCTCTTAAGACTTGGTTCTCATCTAACCACCAAAAACATTTGGGAAATAGGCTTAGATTTTTCCCATTTCTCTCTGCAGAAGCCTCTCCTGCAAAGGTTAGGAAATGCCACCCTACAAAACCAAGGGCTCCCTAGCTTCGTTGCACTTCTTCTAGTATTTGCAAAGGCGAAGATTAACCACATTTGTAAATCAGATCCCTTGTGTTTGCTATGGTTCTGATTTATGGCTTTGTAATCTTCATTGCCCAAATTGCAGGGAAGGAAAAATGGATATTGGAAGAAGTCGTAGCAGATGTGTTCACTTCTAAAAAAGAATGCACAACATGTGCTGCAAAATAAAAGCACCATTTGGCAACATAAAATATCTTGGCATCTGTGTGAATTTGTAACTGCAGTAAAATATTGATATGGCTGATAAAGCTGAAGTTCTGTTTTCCTCTGTCTTTGCATGTGTATGCCTTTAGAGAAAGTTCCCTTTTCATACTGTGAGATTGTCTTTCTTTATTATAGATTTTTTTTAATCACCTCATAACAGTTTGCCTGATGGAATGGTGAAAAAATTTTAAAAAAGTCTTAGTAACTGATCAGATTACTTTTTTGCAGCCTAACTCCATTGGGAAAATACTTGCTTATTTTTTCCCTAAACCTAGTGAATTATAATGTTTAATCTCAAAAATAGAATGGAATTAGTGGATGAGTTTCTCTTAATTAACAACCAACATACCTCCTTTTAACTGCATTGAGAATTTTCATACAGATTGTAAGTGGTCAGAAATGTCCAAATGTCCTTTGTACAGATACATTTTCTTTGGGAGAAAGCGAGATAAAAACAAACCAAAAAGGAATAATATATTTATGTACACCAGTTCAACTCTGTGTTTTAGGCCATTATTTACAGAAATCACTTGTGAAGTTCACATCTGTTTCTATTCCTTCACTAGGTTTGAGGCTAATCACGCACACTTCGCAAGCAGTTCAAGATAATAGGTTATTGGAGGCTTGAAGCTGACTACAAACATCCATGAAGCCGTGAATTTTTTTCATATTTAGAGAAGGACTTTCTGTTCTGAGCTAACAAGCACAAAAAAAAATCCTTCCAAAACTATGTCTCAGAGCATTTGACCTCTGATGTACCTGGCTGGAACAGAACAAGCACATAAAAATGAAAATGAATGAGCATTACTGCATTAAATATTTCTTCTATTAAAGAAAACTGTCATTTCCCCCCCACAAGGCCTTAATCTCCATTTCAAAATCAGCTTTATCACTTCTGGATCTGTGACAAACCAGTTTTACCTCCTCCGCACAACCAATCACTGTGCACCATTAAAATAACTCCGCACCCAGGTTTTGAGAGAGCCTAAGAGATTATGAATATTGAGAGTACTACAAATGTAATTTCCTTCTCATAAAAAACTTTGGTGTCTGTTCTGAGTGCTGATATAATATGTGGAGGCTGCAAGCTTGTTCCTTTAATCCATAGCAATTAGTTTCTATCAGGATATACTCCCACTCTCTGGAGAAGTTTCATAAATTGCAGGGGGAAGGGGGATCTTTGAGGAAATTTTAGCTTCTTAAATCAGAATGAAAACAGCCATGAGACTCTCATGGGTCTGTAATGGACTGTAAAAAAGTCTACTGCAATCATATTTGCTGTCACTGTATTATCTACTCTGTGCAAAAAGATTTTTTCGTATTCAAGGTCTTTTTTTCATAGGCTTACATTCCTGTTAAGCTTATGAAATTCCTACGCATCACCCTTCCCACCACTGAAACTACACAAGTGTGAGGAAGACTGGCGATATATACTCGTAATACAAGTTTACAGACAATACTGGAAATAAGTCACAAGTTAAAGAGAACCTAGTAGCTAGTGTGGACTAAAAGAATTTCACTTGCAACAGCAACTTAATTTCTGTAATGCACACCATCCAATTTAGCATTTCCTATCTAGCTTTCAGGTTATTGTAATGAGATCACTTGCTTATTGCTTTTTTCAATTTTCAGTTTTATTATTCTAAATTAATACATGGGTTACTTTCAGACCTTCAACAGTTGCACAGTGGCTATTCTTGGAAACCAGTAGCAAAACCTGATAAGAACAACATTTCTCTAGTGCAGTACCACTTTCTGCTGTGGTGATGTTGGCTGCAGGTGAAATAAATGTTTGCTACAGTCAGAGCCATAGTAGAAACAGTCCGAATTCAAGAAAAAAAACAAGTTTCAGCAAACGAGTTTGCTTTCTGCCCAGGAGACACTTATTGTGATATGCACTACTTTGCCACAAAAAATCCCTCACATGAAATATTAAAAGTATTTCATTTAAGAATCAATCAATTCATGTTCTGAATTCATGCTCTTCTTGATATAAGGGTTGGATGCCTGCCTCAAATAGCTGGCTAACAGCAAGCAAGCTACTGATACCTTCTCTGTTGTTTTTAATAAAAACTAAGTCAATAATAAATCTATCTGGCCGTAAGCATTACATTACAAATGTGAGCCCTCCAGCAAATTATTGAATTGTTTCAGTTAATGGATCCCAAAAAATGTTTTAACAGGGAAAGTCTTTCATTATTACTGAGATTTTATTCAAATAACATCATTTATTGAAAAAAAATACCAGTTGTTTGTACCTGAACGTACAGCTATCTACATAATATTTAAGTCTTGGACAGAATATACTTTTTATATACAAAGAAAGTAAACATTTATATTATGGATATGATTTAAAATACACTCAGCCTCACTCCCATCCCCTTTTTTCCTGAAAGAGAGCTTTCTTCATTAGGTAGTGGGTTAATAGGATCTTTTACTCCAACTAAAGCTGAAAATGCTATGCCTTGTCTTTCCACAGGACAGGTAACTGCCAGCTATCACAAAGTATGAATAATATTGATAAGCACCATTACTGTGCAACAAAAGCTAAAATCAAGAGGGAAACAGTTGAAGAAATTTGCCAAAAGAAGTAAGGCTATATCTGTTCTAGAGAACGGAGTGTGCTGCAATGCAACACTCTGCTCAAGCTAGCTTCAGTGTAACAAGCAGTACTGATGCATTTGCTCTCCCTGCGCTGGACAGGCAGAGCGATCCCTGGGCACTTATGCAGCTACCTATATAGCCCAGGTCATGAGAGCTGATTCGCTCTGAGCTAACTTGGCTTTCCTTACTGCACACTGAATTGTACCACATGGACAAAGTCAAAGAAGAAGGCCTAATGCAGCGCAGGACTACGTGGTCTGTTTGATCCTTTCCACCCTTAAACTCTATGTACCTGATGAACAGAAATACAGTAAGCAAAAGCTTCTGAAAATACTCACTGAACAAATAACTCATCTTCTTGTTAAAAAGTAGATACATACTGACTCCCCAACACAAGCATGTGGCTATTGCCTTAACAGACACTGAAACAATAAAGGCTTGACATGTGGAGTAGGTGTAGGTTTAGAGGCAAAATAAAGCCCTCATCAAGCTTTTCAAGCCTTTGTTGTCATCGCTTTTTAGCTCCATTTTTATTTACCTCCTGTATTTCAGCCTGTGGCTGAACAAAAGAGCAGCTGCTGAATCTGATAATATTGTTCAGCTTAGGCACTGCTTAGCAAATCAGAATAGCGTTAAATGGCTTTACTTTATTAGACTGCAGATTTGCATTGCTTAGCCTGTATTTCACTGTGTGTGTCTGTAGATGCCTATACATTCCTTTTGTAATATACATGCATTTATTGAAATACATACATATTTTACAGCAAAGAATTATTGACTACTAAAACCAGAAGAAAGCAATGAGATCTACTGGCTAGAATAGCCGTTATGAAATCAGGATGTGTAGGTTTAGATTCCAGTTCTGCTAGTGACTGAGTATACGAAGTTTGTTACTTATTTATTGGGTACTGTAATTTATTCAGAATTTAACATAGAACTACAGTGTGAAGGCTCTAGAGTTCCACAGATAAGCCAGGTGTTATTAGGAATACCACCATTCTAAGGTACTAGCTACTTACTAATTGCATTTAAATATGCTACAAGGACATGTGTATTACATAGGGTATTAAAATCAGCTGACTTCAACTTCCAGATGTACAGAATCTCGGTTAATTATTTTTTATTTTTATATGAGTTTTCATCTATAAAGCCAACAGGCTGCTTAGAATCTCCCCATATAAACCTATCCCCACACATCACTGAGTCCCCTAGACAGTCTTATCAGGAGCCAATCCTGACCACTCGGATATTTTGAAAGAGCAGCTTGAAAAAAGAGAAACCACCACTAAGGAAAAAAATTGCAAGCAGAGCCCTGAGAACAGATTGGTATATCATGGACAAAATGATGGAAGAAACAACCAGAAGATGTAAAAAGCCCATTCATATGTCTTAAATGAACAAACCTGTTAACTTCACTTTATACTCAATAGAAGACAGACTGAAGGAAAACATTTTCAAGTGTATTATTAGCAACATTAGCAGAGCTATGCCTTCCTTTTGGTTGTTTTCCCTAAGTTTCTGTAGGAAACACAGTAATCATTAGCTTTCTCTCTTGTTACCTTCACAGTACATTAATGCTCCTAAATAAGTTACTCTTGTAAAAACCAAAAGGCAACAAAAAACCTTCAGCAACTAAAAATACCATGCCTTTTAAAGTGAGGCTTTCCCATCAATTTTTAAAGGTCGGGACGTCAACAGATGACGCAAACTCTAGGGTGTTCTCCAGGTGTGCACACATTTCAGAGTCTGTAAGGCTGCAGGAGGAACAATCAGGGGCAGAAGTGCCCAGTGTCTCTTGAGCTCATCCAGCCCTAACCACACGGAGGCTAAAGAGCAATATTACCTACTCAGTGGAACTTGACTGTTAAACAGTAACTTGGCCTGCAGCCAAAAATGGGTACTTAAACAAAAATCTAGTTCTTAGAGATTAAAACTCTTCTACAAACTCACAGTGACAGCATGCAGCCTGGAGAGCTTTCAGAATGTTTGTATTCAAAGAACAGTTACTGCCGAGAAGCACCTTGCAGGTCAGAAAGACAAAGCAGAGGAAATAACAAAGTGCACTGATAGCAAATTGCCTCGGCATGCAGTGAAAATGAAGCATGCAGTCAAAAATCGGTGCTAACCTGTCACATGTATCTGACAAGGGAGGAAAAACCCAAAACAACACAGTGCAACTCTTACCTACAGAGAAGCTGCTAAAGAATGTCTGGATTTACTGTAAAAGTGACAATGATGTGTCCCATACCGGAGTCCCCGAGCGACTATGATTAGGAAAACTGGAACAACAAGTACAAATGAAGCTGTGAGCCTGCTGAATTGCTTTGATGCCTGGGCTTGGGTTCAATTCTCATCATCACAGTGATAAAACAGATCTGTCATTGTAAGTGCCTTAATTTTCCTGTGAATTATCAGACATTTCTGGCATTTAAATGACATACACATTTTAAGCTATATTCCCTATGTCAGCCAAAAATGATGGCATTTTTAGCTTGGGTAAGCCTGAGCATTTTTATTCACTGCCATTCCAAGTATATTCAAATGACTCAGAGGTACAGCACCACAGTAATATTTTAATTTTTGACCCTAATTAATTCATCAAGTTCATAACTATTCTTCTCATCTGAAACTTGTTCTTAGCATTTCAACCTCTGCCTTATAGCTTTAACTTTAAAGCCAAAATGAGACTCTCAGCTCCCTTTCCTCTTTCATTAAGATGATTTAAATTATCTGGAATTTTTCCCACTCCCACAAATAGCTAGCTTGCTTTTGCCTTTTCGTAACATACACAAGTCGAGAAAGCCGGCTTCCACCAGTAGCTAAACTGGAAGAAGGCTAACGCTGAACAAATTAACAGCACACATTTTTGTCTTGAACTAAATTAATATCACTACTAGCACAGTAACAGCTAGGGGACTCGTGTTTCTCGATACATAAGTACTTACTTTTAAATATTAAAAATACAAAGTGCAGCATGAACACTTTGCTTGACAACATCCCAAAGAGATTAGCTGAAACCAGTTTAACAAAGGTCAGATACAGCAGAAAAGCCCTCCAGATCTGAGAGTTTCAGTTAAACTGACTGGATGCTACCATGTTTCTCTCCCTAGTTCTTCTAATTGTGCAGGCCTCCAAAGCACAACACCCAAACAAATACAAAAAAAAAAAAAAAAAAAAAAAAAAAAGAGAAAGTAGCACTCCCTCTTTTCATGCTAGTGCTAGCGATGCTGTCACCTTTCTTTTGCAGAGTACTTTCCTGGTCCTCTGCTTGTATTGTCACTGCAGATTCTCAGCAAGTGGGTCAGAGAGAGCACAGAGAATCCACTGGATTGCTGACGTGAGGCAAATAATCGTCTACTTGCCAAGGGTAGAACTACTGGTGCAGAAGATAATTAAACACTGGCTATTGCTTTTTTCTCAGTACACTTGGAAAGGAGATTAAAAGAACAAGGCTTGGAACTAAATCCAAGACTGCATTATTGCCTTGATATAAGGTATAAATGGACAGAAGGGAATTCAAGTATCAGTGGAGACTGGGATTTTGCACGTTTTGAGAACAATAAGAATTTTTAGGTTTGTATCAGAAATACTTGTCTGAAATTAACTGAGCAGGTAATCACACACAAGCAGTTTCACTATTGCATCCGAGAGACTGAAACGCTAGATCAGTATTGCCTGGTTTGTGTTTCACCACCAGTAAGATTTTTCTAAATTAAGTATCTCCCAGAAGAGCATTTTCTTTGCAAGGCAAATGTTTCACAAGATCTCTCATTTTGACACTTCCGTTTTGACAGCATACCACAGATCAGAAAACCATTAAATTTTACGTTATGAACTTCACACTAGTAATTGTCTGTTTCTTATCAGGCTCAAAGAAAAACCTCATTTTAAAATTTGAACAGGTTATTTGCTAATTTTGTTCTTTGGTACACTTTTAACTGGCTCTGTTTCACTTTGAGACAGTATGCAAAAACATGACAATATTTCTGCTATATGGATAATATTACATAAAAATTTTATTCCAAGTATATCAAATAGATGATAAAATAGTTATACATATGAGTAGTAAATTATTAGCTAGGGAAAGAATAGTTTAATAACTGCATATAACATGTCTACAATACCTAAGCACTGTACTGTAGTCCCATATTTGCAGGTTTGGGGGGCTTTTTTGTTTGCTTTTTTGTTTTGCAAGTTAGATCAAGAAGGAAGAAATATAAGGAGAAATATAACAGCTGGTATTTTAAAATCCTGAATCATATTCTTGGACTATGGGTGAGTAAATGAGGGCAGGAAGGCTTAAATCAAGACTGCTGAAAGATAAAAAATAATTTTCAGCTACAAATCACTGGGACCTATTTAGGTAAAACAACTTGTAAAGTCCTGTACAAAATAGTAGTCTATTCTGCTGCTAACAAATGTGACTAGGTTTAAAGCCCACCAAAAAAAGACAGCAAAGAACCCCAATAAGATGAAAGATGAATGTGGACCTTCTGTGAGAATCAGAGTTGGCTGGTTAACACATTTAAGCATGCCCGTCTATTTCAACTTCTATTTCTTAAAGCAGAGAAGGTGTCTGACTTATCTGGTAAGGTACATTACCCTAAGAGTATCTTCTTATTTAATTCTGATTCTAATCAGAAAACAGAAGGCAGAGTGACAGAACTAAAGCCCCAGGATAATTTATGTGAGTGAAGAATAAATCAGAGGAAATCCGATGTCATCGGTGTCTCATTTCCAATCACAAAATTGCAAAACACAAACCCCATCTTCCTCCAGATTAGGTCAAACCTCTACCATTCTGAAAACAAACCTTAATATAGTTAATACTCATTACAGATAACTTTTCTTCACTCCATTGTATTGTGCATCTCCGCTCTGACATTCTTTGACATCGCTGAATAAGAAGGACAGACACTTTTTGGCTTTCAGATACAGTTACTGTGAAAGGCCACTGAATAAAATGATTTTGCTACATTGTCCCAGAAATGACCTCAGTCCTGACTGAGGAGCTAATTCAATTCCAAGGACTCTCACTATCAGATGCTGTCAATTTGTCCCCCCTTTTTTTATAGTAATATCTAATATGGAATGGAGCTGCTAGGAAGTGAGCTGAGACCAGCAAAATTCACCTCAATTAGGGGATAAGATGGCACTGAAATTTTTCCCCTGGAGGAAAAGAGACCATGGCTTTTCATTCACATACCTGTAAAGGTTGTCAGTAAATAAAGTACCATCACATAAGCTAGATTTCTGCTTGCAGTTGGGGGAAAAATATTTTAGGTACAGGTACATCTACTTCTTATGCTGCTGAAGGAATCTAAACAAAATAAAAACCTTGACTTTTGAATTCATGCATTATGAAGTTAACCTCCCTTCCAATTTCTCATTTCCTTTTGTAGTATCAGTTCAAAATTTAAGCCTTTATCGGAAATTTCTTGGAATAAAGGAAAATGGTTTGGGAATTCACATTATTCCCATGTGAAAGAAGTTAAAGACATTCCTTTTTTTTT
>VYXH01005096.1:2009878-2026778 GCA_013397275.1 Burhinus bistriatus | reverse complement strand
AAAAAAAAAACCCAAACAAAACCCCAAACAAACAAAGCAAAACAACCAAACCACAAACTCCTCACTTTGGAAGCTAATGACCTTGGAATCTGTAATTTTTGATAGCACTACTTTAGGTCAGAAATATTTTATGACATCAACTGTATCTGAACTTGAAAATCAACTTTTTCAAATGCCACTAGAGTTCCACATGCTTTTATTTTAAATGCAAGTTCAGTCTAAATGTTTAAATACTTCCATAAATACTATGTGATAGCAGTGTATGGATTACATAAAGCAATACTTACAATAGTCCTTGAGATCAAAGATTCCTTTAATAATTCTACAACTAATTCATTCTTTACAGCATGAACACTTCGGTAATAGTCTTATTCTAAACATCCAGAGTTTGCCAAATCTCATTTACTTTTAATGAGATGGCAGATATTTTACAGTGTATAACATTTTTATACATTTTGTGATATAAAGGCTAATGACAGATCTGTGTTCCTTCTGTTCAGCTGAGAGTACACAAGCTTTCTCGTAGCATCATATTTAGAACAGTATGATTATTTAGTATTACCTAATCCCCAAGGAAGTTAGTTCCAGACCAGCAAATTATCCTCATTTAACTCTTTCACAAAACCAAGGAGATTATAATTCCCATAGCAGCTTACTGAAAGACTTGGTTCAGCGTATGGCAAGACAAAGCAGGTAGATGACAGCTTGGCCGTGTCACTCCACAGGATGACAAAGTTTTGCCATTGGATACAACGACATTCAAAGGCCAGATCATCAGAGCATATAGCTCTACACTACTACTAAATAAAATGTCAAGTAGTCCTTTGTTGTTTCCCCCTTCCCTGAGAAATTTTTGTGTTTCAACAATTTTTATTGGGGTGGGATGGGTGGGGGAGAATACGAGTAATTTGGTTTTCTCTCACACTTCTCAAGTGTAATCTCCATCAAAGAACTATAGGAATGCACTGTAAACTCAAATGTCCAGAGCAAAACATTTAGGTGTATGTTGAACTACTGCACATCCATCAGCAGGATATGAGCAAAATACATCTCTTTTTTTTTTTTTTTTTTTTTTTTTTTTTTTTTTTTTTTTTTTTTTTTTTAATATACGTTCCTTTAATACGTTCCACAAAAGGTTTAGCCTCAGACATCATGTGGTCATAAAGACCGGTTATAACAAAAAATTGTCTTGAATGTTAATATAGAATCACTGCCTCCAGATATCTTATTAAGTTTTGTCCATTTTTAGATCTCTAAAGCAAGGGATTCCATTCAAATTCCTTCGAGAACTGGATCTATTGCTTTCATCACCAGCATCAAAGACTTACTTCCAGCATTTGGCTGGACATACATGCGCTACATTTCTTGAAGTGTTTATTTTTCCTTTAATAAGCTTCCATTCTCCACTCACAAAAGAGGTTCTGATTCTAGGGCCAGATAAGGATTTTTCCCATAATCATTAATAAATCTTCAGAATCACCCCAAATTATCACAAAATCAATTACTTAAGTGTTATTTACTAAGTCAGTATTTCCTTTTCACCAAGTCCAAGGAAATTATACTGTAATAGAGCATTTGCCACAGTAACATTTTCATCATAACTAACACAGGCTAATATTCTGTGTAAAATTACTACCATGAATTAACTTTATGTCTGTAGAAAATGAGATTGTATGTAATTACTGATTTCCATTCACAATAAACTAAGCAAATTATCTTCACAAACATAAATGCACCATAAATTTGTTTTGAGGCATAATGAAGAAATAAATTTGTGAAAGAAATACGGACTGAATCTGCCAAATTATTGTAAATGATAGCTTCTTTAAAATTAAGGCATGTAATTGCAATTGGAAAATGTTATCCTCTTAATGGTTGTATTATTATTTAGGTAGACCAATAATCCTCTTTGCTGATGCCTCATTTCTAAACTATTGGCAGATTTTATGCATTTTAATATCAAAATGCCATGCAATCTATAAATAGAATGATTTACCATTTGCAGGATTAGGTTTTTCCTAATGAATTTTAGAGGATTTTTAAAATGGAGATAAAAACGCTTAGTAGAAAATCTCACATTTTTTCGGCTCATATTATTTAACTGAGTGTACTCACTCAATAGACAAGATTGTTTTAACATATGGTTCCCTGAGTTTAATGTTAATGAGTGAAAATCACCGTACTGAATATGACATTTTAAATCAAATAAAGCAATCAGTTTGATGATGTTTTAACAATTGCACATTACATCCTGCAATAAAATTGCAAAGTTAACTTCTTTAAAATGCCACAGAAATTAAAACTGTGGTATTGTTGTAAGGCATCAGCATTATTTGACATTTCAAAAGCATTAAATCATGTCTGATATGCCCTCTATGTTGTTGATGACCATGCATTTTAAGACATTGTTAAAATTTTCAACTGCTTTTAAGTGGCCAAGCTTGTAACAATCTTTTAGGTTTGAGGATATTCATTAATGTTAGTAACCCTACAGAATTCATCAGTATATTGTTACTAAATATGTGAATTACTTTGCTCTCCAAAAAATTATTTTTGCTCATAGCCGTTATGTTTTTTTTTTTTCCCGGGGGGGATGTCTTAGAATACATAAAAATAGAACAACAAAAAACCCCACATCCAAGTCATGATTTGAAGTAACTGGTGGTCAAATCAGTAGAAATTACTACAGACAATTGTATGTATGGCTTTTGCTGCTGCCATAATGCCTACCAACTTTCCAAAACAGCTAAATAAGTATTGCACATCATAGTGAGAATTCAAAAAGGGATCTGAAAATACAGTACAGTCGCTGTGTCACACTGCTAGACATTACACAATCAGGAGTCACATTCCAAATTTCCTCCTCAGTGCCTACTCTTTTTAGTGGGGTAGGTATCATAGCTGGCCAAACAAATCCTCTCCCTCCCATGAGGGCTCTCAGGTTTGCTCTCGTCCTTGTGGCTACATTGTCCCATCTCATGCAGGGCCCCTTCATCCCACTCCTTCCTTCTTTAGCACCTGCCACAGCTTTGCTTTTGGGAAAGGGAACCTAGCGAAGCTAAACTGCAGAAGAGACAGAAAAAAAGCCTTTGAATGTTTGCCTTTCTCAGACAGATTCAGGCTGGAATTACCTAAAAATAAAACAGATCATATTACAGAATTTCTATACTTTATCCAAACAAGTGAGGGAAGGATACAGTAATCTTTGTCTGTACTCCCCATACACCTAAATCAGCTTAGACCAAAGCAACTACTTTGTTAGTGAATTATGGGAATTTCATTTCTTACTAGGTATGTTAGCACCACACCTAGGAGATGTTGGGAAGCTTTCCTCATTGCCCGCAATGGGAAAAAAAAAGCTACAGTCAAGCAGGAGCTTGAAAGCATGTTTGCACTTACTCAATTCCATGTAGGTTAAGGCAACCTCACCACATTTTTGGTGCAAAGTAAAATGGAGCTAAGTTGTGGTTTGGAAGAATTAGCTTTGCTTTACACTACATTCATTAGAAATACAGGTTTTCTCAAATAGGCAGATATAGTAACCTAAAGGTCACTACATCTCTGTTGGCAATACCCTCCAAGCTGAAGAAAAAGCCATTTGCTATGCCAATGGCAAAGCCTTGTCTGATGTTACTATGATGGTCTAAAACATTTTAAAAAGTCAACTTTATTTATTTATAGAGTGGGCTCTAAATCAATGTTAAAGTTGTCCTTCCTTGTTTGAAGGAAGACTCAATATTGTTTTCATTCATTATTTTCTTTCCAAAATTACAGACATCCAAGTTTGGGTCTCACATTAAGATTTTGGATAGCAAAACCACAGAGTAGAGAATAGTGGCCTTGAATTTTTCCCTGAATAAAACTATACATGCTACACAACAACCTTTTTTCTTCTATAAAGGTGGAATGCTATTTCCACAATAGACTGGGTGTTAAAAGTCAGTTAACATTCCTAACATTATAAAAAATGCTAGTTTACTCCTAAACTAACCAGAAATTTAATGCTAAATATTGTGAATTTTAAAATAAGGATTTTTTTAGGGACAGTTCATGAGTGCCACGAGAAACTGTAAGTTTCTGTATCCAGCTGTTCGCCTTTCCTCTCTTCCATGCAGGATGTTCAGCAGGTGTCTTCTGTATTACGTACAAACACATAGAAGATTCCTCACAGCCTACTCCTCATGCTTGGGCTGCCATATCTCAGGGCACAGAGTTGAGCTCTGCTCCTAGCAATGAATTACTGCCTTCATCAATGAGGCAAATACTCCAAGTGGCAACATCTGAGTTAGTGCTCCTGCCAACTACTACACAAAGCAGTGGTAGTAAAACAGAGTATATTGAGATTCCAGCATAGTAAATTAGTCTGTAATGAGAAAGTGATTCTCAGTCATCCAGATAATCCAGAGAGATCTTGTTCTTTGCTGACTGCCCTGGGCATAAAAAGAGAGTTTGAATCCTAATATGAAATCATTAAGCCAGTTTGGGTTTGATTTTTGTCAGATAGTACTGCGAGAACACAACAGATAATGAGAAATGATCAGTAATTAATATGAGTAACAACAAATAGCAACTGCAAATAACCTATAAAGGATAGGAAAAGGACAAGTATGCACCACTGAGCAGAATCCACACATTTTAAAACACTGAAAACAGACAGAAAGCTCTCTAAACCTGGGGACAAGGGCAATTTGACCTGCAAGTCCCTATTGTCTTCAGTCCATATTAACCAGGCGGTTAGACTTTACATACAGATCACTTGGTGCTTACTAACATTTCCAGCTTGGCTTTTCCCATGATATCCACTCAAATCAGGCTTAGCACGTTCTTGCTGATCTGAGAGAGATCCATAATGTGGGGAATAGCCCTATTCTACCAAGAGAATGAAGTGGAAATTCTTTACATTAGGCATCTTGTTTTGCTTTTTGTGAATAAACCACTCCAATGACAATTTCTAACTCCTTTATACAAAGTAAATCCATATGTTTTAAACACTGAAATCAATCTGTGATTCAGTATCAAAATCACTGAGTAGTGTGGGCTGAAGATCAAAAGGTTAAAGACAGACTAATGTCTGTTAGAGAGGAAAAGGCACTTACTATTCGATTTCTTACTACCTCGTGCTGTTGAACACTCAAGTGCAAGGGATTTAGCCCCAGTAAAGGTAGTTAAGGGCTCATTCCGTGTCGAAAACTTTTCAATTAGCAAATGTTTTAAGAGGATTGTACAGTGTAATTAATTAATTAATATTTTCATGAGCTTTGGATTCTGGAATGAAGGGAAATACTTGAAAACAGAGCTACTGCTCATAAATGTGGATGTCTCCCCAAGTAGTTTAGTGCCAGGCCAGATATTTTTTATTCCATATGCAGGAAACACAATAGATATCTTTGAGACCTTGTAGATAATCTCAGCCCTAGAGGGCTTCACTGCATACAACCATAAATTACTGCAGTCCTGATGTTACATTTTAAGCCAAGGGCTGCTCAGAACCACAAATACTTCCATAATGTAGAAGAGAAGTAAAGACAAATATTTACTTTCAGTAAGGTATCTGTGAGGATAGCTTGGCTAGATTGCTTTATGAGTCAATGCCTCTTTTGTCTCCTTTTTCTCCATGTATAAAATGTGGAAAATGCATTTTGTCCAACATGTGAGGTTGTTGAAGGACTGATTAATTCATTAGTGTTCGTAGAGAACTGTGTTCGGAGCATTGGAAGCATCCCAAGAACTAGCTATTGCTCTGTAGTTACTGTTCATTGTGTGTATGGAGGAGGGATGAAGGGAATATGCTGCTGGTCGAAACAGAGCATCTCAACCCAGGTAATTCTCATGCTGTTGCTCTTATTTCTTATATCACGCTATTACAAAACAGGACAGCAAGTGTGGAAGTAAGTGGAATATTGTATTACTCAAAGAAATTTAAATGTTTTCTTAGAAGCTGAAGAGTTGGAGCTCTGTATGAAGCAATTCTGGAGAAAGGGCTAGACTGGGGGGAAAAAAAATACAAGAAACAGTTCCTAGACACAAAATGCATCTCTTCCATGAAACAATGACCAATGTGACATGAGCTGAAGAACACCACTGTAGTAACATATGTCTGGCACTCAGGTACATTTCTTTTTCCACAGAATACAAAAGAAGAAAAGCTGAGAATTTCTTGAGATGTTAATTAAAAAACCAACCAACTAAACAAAAAACACCCAACAAAAAAAAAAAAAAAAACACAAAAACCCACCACACTACCCCTCAAAAATATTAGAAGATACGAACAGTCAAAAAAAGCTACTATATCAGCAGCATCTGCCAACGAGTACCGAAATATATTTCCCTGTTTATTATACAGCAATCGTTGCTCTTTATAAAGACAGCCATAGTGAGGAACTGTGGTTGAAAAATGCTTGATATTAGGAAGAGTATTGCCAGTGCAATATCATATAATGTAATCTGAGGACTGCGTAACAAATCTTTACCAAAGAGTCATTCCTACTTGTATTAACAGTGTTTTTCATACAAAAGCCAGAGCAAATAAGTGTGGTATAAAAGAAGAGGTATCTATCTGTGTTGTTGAAGAATTTGCCCAAGGAAATTTGCCTTATTGAATGGAAAACTGGACTTTTATCTATAATAGCTTATAATTATGGTCCAATCTTTTATCTGCCTGTCCTTCTCCACTGCATATATAAAATTCAGTTTTAAAATAAAGAAAAAAATAAGGTTGGAGCGAAAAGGAGAGATCTCAGAAAATTAATCCTAGGACATTATCTCATCTCTTGCTCATGAAGCAGACTCTTGATTACACGACCACATATTTATCTCCCCAGTATCTGAGGCTCACAATCCTAATCAAATAAGGTCCCAAATACCCCAAAGGCAGAGCTAAAAAACCTTCCAACTTCATTGAAAGAATTGACAATATCAAGTAAATGAGGCAGGAGTATTAATATGAAATGGGTTTCGCAAATCATCACCTCTGTGTCAAATTATAGCCCGAATCTGGCAAAAAGCAACAGACAGACATGTATTGACTCATGTCCACAGGTACTCTGACTTTAACAGGTGTCTTTTGATTTGCAGGCTTGGGGATCATATCTGGAATTATACAGCTCTAACCAAAAGAACTTGCATTCAGGATATAAAATAGTTGAGGGAAGTGAAGGAACCAAGCATGGCTTTGAGTCATACATCTGGCTCATTTCATGTTGGATTCTATTTAGTAAATGAATCAGGGTTCTGGTAATAGAACTGTAGAATAAAAATAATGTAAAAAAATAATGAGCCAAGTTCTTAGCTGGTCAGTGGAGTACAAAACTTCAGTGAGTCTCACCCAAGCAGGCATCTGGACCAAATGCATACATTCACTCCGATGTCTTAAATTTCTGCTTATCATGCAGGAAGGATAAATATTTTTTCCTGATGGGAATTATAAAATTCCCAATTTAACAGGAATACTAAAGGGCAAAGAACTCATTTTAATGCAGAAGATAAGTTAGGGAGATTTGACTATGATAACAAAGAGTATTTTAAAATTTAAGAATTATGTTCAGTCATCACAATGTTGAATGAAAGCTGAGAGAAAGAGAACGACTGCTTCGCCTAATGCCTACATGGAATTATTTCCCTCCAGCTCCATATAGACACTCAAGTCACAAAACAAAATCAGCTTTAAGAATAAGACAGTTTATACACACAAAAAATCCCTTTGTGGTAAGTGCCAACAAAGAACACATTGTACATTAATTGCTGGTCTCTCAGTCCAGACCATCTGTCTCTGCGATGTAATGAAGGCTGGCAGCATTGCTGCTATTTGCTCAATAACTAAAATTGGGTCTGAACTAAACCCTCCTCACTGTCTTGTTACACTATCGGCTTGACTTTTGCGAACTGAGATACAAATGCAGAGCACAGCCACCTTTTAGTAGCAATGGCTGAGCCTGCTGTAACATGCCTGAAGTTGAGAACAGAGGGTATTAGCAGGGATAATGAGAAAGAAGTGAAACCACCAACCACACCTGAAAGCAGAGTGTATTATAACTGCTGTGCTTTCACATGGTGAGAACGTTCAGTACATATGGTGATAGCTGCCTCTGAGTATTGCTGAGCCACTGAGGGGGTTCAGACTCATTCCACTTGGAAATATATTTCTACTTGTGTAGATGGCATCTATAAGACCTCTTATTTGACTAATGCTTGTAAGCAGCTGTGAAAGCCTAACTAGTCTTAGCTTAAAGAAAAAGATAATGAAATACAAGAAAGCTAGATAGTAGCATCTGATATTAAAATAGCCATAAGTCATATGATCTGCTCTGCAGAAACAGAAATGTGAGCAAGGGAGAGATCGCATTTACCATTTAATGTCGATAAGCTAAAGCAACGCACTGAAGGCAGCTCTGTGGAATTTACACTCCACCGTCCATGGAAGTGACGTGCCATATTCAGAGAACTCAGGAATAAATTTTGTTGATTGAAGTTTCCAAGGAGACAGCGAAAACATGCAGTCCTCAGTACACTGCAAATTCTTCCTGCTTTGTGGTGCGCACCTAGCACTGTAGGTGTGGTGGGTAAGCAATGATCTTAACGCCCACTCTCTGTGGCCAAGACATAGCTGAGTTAATGCTCAGCCAGTCAGCGGCTCAAGAGGAAGATGCGAGTTATCCTTGAATTTGTGCCTTCCCTCCAGAGAAAACATGCGTTGCTTAAAAGGCAACTAGATATAGGGAGGATCTGTGCAGCTGACTACTGAAGACAGATGTGACTACAATTCTGTGGCAGCAGTCCAGTTACTACTCCCGCTAACACTAGCAGTTTTAGGATGTGGGTGGCAGAAAAAGAATAAGCCATTTTCATATATATGCAATTCACACAGCTCTCTGAAAGAATGTGGTCATGTTGCTGCAAAACTTCTCTTTGGAAAGCTGGATTCATCAGTTCCCAGCCTGCTGAGGAAGACTGATGATTTTTCATTATTTTCTGGCTTCAAGATCAACTGTGAGAAGATCGAGGTTCCACTGCTTTCCAGATTTTGCCTCAGGAGATCTGTCCTCATCTTGGAGGTTTGTTTGGTTTTTTTTTATACTGCCAGAACATTATGAAGCACTCAGGTATTTGAGATTCTCAATAACTCATTGACATGGACAGCAAATATTTTTCACCGTTAATTAAAATCCTGCAAAGAGATTTTGACAGATGGAAGTGATTGAACCTATTGCTATGGGGAAAGGTCAATTCCATTACAATGATTTTCACTCCAAAAAATTAATTATTGGCTGTTGAAGATACCATGTGAGAGTCTGAAGAGGATTTTTTCCCCCAAAGTCAGAACAACTGTTCAGAGTTCCTATCAGATGGAAAAGGCATTACTGTACTCAGACCAAAAAGCCAGAGATAAATAGTTCTGCTCAATCTACATGCCTACAAAAATGCTAAAACTTCTTTCATTGATTCAAACTGATCTGTTATAACATCAAATGCTTATAAATTGTCCAGAATTCCATTCTAGCACGCGTACAGGTTTTGTAAAAATTGTCATGTTTGCCATTACATAAACTGGTTCTTATGTATGAAGACCCAGTGCTGAAGTTTGGCCTTTTGTTTCCAAACCACCACAACAAAAACTGTATGGTTTTATTTGAAACTGTGGGCTCACTGATCATTTTCCATGGGGATGTTTAGATTTTTTCCTGAAAACAAAGTGCGTGTGAGTGCCTGCGAAAAAAGAAATGTGTTCATAACATATATGAAAACAAATGGTTTAAAGATGGGAATTAAACAAGGGAATCCAGTATCCAGTACTGGGCTCCCCAGTAGAAGAGAGACACAGAGCTACTGGAGAGAGTCCAGTGGATACAGTGGATAGCCACTAAGGTGATTAAGGGACTGGAGCATCTCTCGCATGCGGAAAGGCTGACAGAGCTGGGACTGTTCAGCCTATAGAAGAGAAAGCTCAGGGGGGATCTCTTCAATGCATGTAAGTATCTAAAGGGAGGGCGTAAAGAAGATGGAGCCAGGCTTTTCCCACTGGTGTTCAGTGACAGGACAAGAGGCAATGGGCACAAACTGAAACACAGGAGGTTCTACCTGAAGATCAGGAACCACTTTTTCACTGTGAGGGTGTCCGAGCACTGGCACACGTTGCCCAGGGAGGCTGTGGAGTCTCCATTCTTGGAGATACTCAAAAGCAGTCTGCTCCTGGGCAGCCTGCTCCAGATGACCCTACTTGAGCAGGGAGGTTGGACAAGATGACCTCCCTTCCTACCCCAGCCATTCAATGATTCTGTGATCCAAGATCTTGTTTCTAAACTGCTCTCCTTCCAATACTGCAGCCAATCCAGATAGGGTCTCTCTCTATGCCTCTCTGTATAAATACAGAGAGCCTAAGCAGTAGACACAGGTTGTATGTTTGTCCTCGGGGCAGACGCCAGCTTCACCCAAGTGATTCATCTCAGTAGTGTGCATTGCCATGTTACATACATCTTCCACACTCTCTAGAACAGCCCATCCCTGATGTGTTCTTTAATATATACAAAATGTGTTTTATTTACCTTCCAAGCATAATATCACACAGTCTAGTGGGAATGGGGCCTCAGGAGAAAACCAGTGCTTGACTTCGAGCATCTAAATATGCTCTCCAAGTAGCCAATTCAGATGCTGAGGGTTAGACCTTGCTCTGGTAAACACCCTTCTAAAAATAAGCGGATTCTCACTCCTAGCACTGCAACAATATGAATGCTACCCTGTCCCTCACAAAGAACTCCTGAGTTTGAAAACTCCAGTCTGAATCATCAACTCTGTTCCAATGGGAAAGCAAGATTTACTCCTCCCCACGTTTCTCTTGACTTCTGGTGTAATCGTCTAGAAGATCCCAAAACAAAAAGCACTTACCTTCTTGTCACAAGAGCAACAGTAACAGTGGGTCAAAAGTTCCCAGAGAAATTGACAAAACTGCAATTTGCCAATGGACAAAACAAATCTATTCTTCTAGCTGCCTGTTCTTCCGTGGTGTGATTTAAATGAAATCCCACAATAGCCAACATTTTTAGATGTCTGCATGAGCAAAAAGATGTGGCCTCCTTCTCCCAGCCCTGGGACTGTAAGAGCTGATAATGGAGTCAATGGTATAATACCAACTCTAGATATATTTGAGCACTGTCTGAAACCTGATTGTGCATGACTTTCAGAGAGCATAAGCCATGAAAATTATGTTTGATGCAGCCTAAAACTCCCAATCTTTTTCATTTTTATAGTTTCATAGTCTTGCAAGCTTGAAAATTCCTGAGAGAGCATGTGGTAAAACAAAAAATAAATGTAAGTAACATATTCATACAATTGGTGCCAGCCCAGTGGGACTGAAAATCTGTTGTGCAAAGATACAGGGAAGCGAACAATAGTACAAGAATAACCTTCTTTCATAAAGTTAGAAGCTCAGCATCTCTGCATGAGACAATGAGAAAGCAAGATGAAAAATATGAAGCTATGTAACGTATCTAACTGAAATCTTCAGCTTGACCCAAAGACCAGACACTTTAAATCTTTCACTAACAAAGGAGAAATAAACAAGAAGGATGTGAATTTGCACCCAAAGCTGCTCTGAAACATTCTGGCAGAAAAAAAGTGACATATTTCATTATTTCTTATCTTCTAAAAATGGGGCCTGCTGCCAAAAGGACAGTCCTGGTTTCCAGAACTATGATTCACACATCTAAGTGACAACTAGTCCTAAACCAAAAGTATTTCAGTTGCGCACATTTTCACCTGATTCCACAGACCGGGAACTCACATGATAACAACAATGTGGTTTAAAGATAAGGTCAGAGAAGAGACAATCAGCCTTTTGGTGGCACCTTGCAGTTAGGTCAGTAATGCAAAGTTGCATGTAGTCTAAAGTTTATGCTTTACTGTGACAGCAGGAGAGAAGGCGCTTGATCCCACATTATTATAGACAGATGATTCTTTACTGCGAAGAAAGTTAACTTGTAAAAAGAGAACATATCAAAATTTTTGGAACAAATCTGAGGTCCAAGAGAGTAAATACATTATTTTCATTTTGAGGTTTTGAGTTGTGGTATTTTCAATCTAGTCTGAAAGTCCAAAATGTATTTTTACTATATCTTAATTACTGAATCTAATTAATTTATGTAATCAGAAGTCATAGTGTTTCCAAATGTTTTCCAAACTTTATAAAGGAATAAAGTTCATGACATTTCAAAAAAAGCCACTACCTACAAAAAAAAATGACATAAATTCACTATCTCCTTCCTTGTAATGGGACAGAAGGAGCAGTGTTACAGAAGTCATGTCAGCTTAGCTGTTTGCATATGTTGTTGAAATAAAACAAACTGACCTTGTTTCCCAAATAATCCATTCTACACATTACTTTTGAATGAATTCTTGATGTAGAAAGGCAGAATAATAGCCAAACATACCTCTGCAAAAGCAAAGATTCAAATCATTTTCCTATTATTATCTCCATTACAATCAAATTACTTAAGAACAGTATCTCTTAAGGGTGATAGAAATGCGTATTTTGATAGATTTCAAGCCCTCTCTAGCAAGGTCACTTCTAAATGGAATGAAATACACCCATTTCAGTTTTCTGGTAGTCAGTGCACGATTTTTACACAAGGCAAAAACACAGCTGGTCCTTACTTGAACAATAGTGGAGGCAATAAAGGCAAGGAAACCTTTCACCCTAGCTTTTACTCCCTGCTAAGTGGGTTTTGGGAATCACAGTATAGTTCCCCGAAAAGCCTCTCTCTGTAGCCTCTTTTTTTGGTGACTGCTAGGAGAAAAGTATGTGGTAACTAAACTGCCCTACTAATATGAGGATCAGCCAAAAAAAAGTCACCAACTTACAGAAAGGAAGGCATTCTTCCTTTTCTTAAAGAAGGATGCAATGGATGTATTCCCATTGCATGCCAGATTGTTCGTTCCGGCAATGCCTTCAGAGCAATGTCTCACGTGCTCAGTGGAGCAATGAAGTCTATGCCATGGGCTAACAATTAACAATTACAATATGGCTCAAAGTAAAAACTCAGTGAAGCTGATGCAAGGAGAAGGGAATAAAATTGCTTCACTTCCCTTCAGGTTCATTTTCAGCTGTACTCTCTAATACATATACAATTTTTGTTCAGTGATTTTTCCACCATCCCCCAAAAGTGTCCTGACAGCATTTTTATCTAAAGTCCCAAATCTCAACCAACCATACCCTGTGAAGGTAAAAAATACAAATCAAGACTTTCCACAGCAATGTACCCAAAGCTGTAAAAAAACCTGTTCCACAGTATTAGGTATAGTTATAGCTTAGTGAATAAAAACAACGAAGTGTAGGTATTTCTACATCTTTATGTAGTTGATTCCAATCTAACCAGAAGGATCTTAATCATATTTACATAGTCTCTCATATATTCATGAAAACACCTGTGTATTATGAAATTTTGGCATTATTTAACATTATTGTTAAATCATTACTATCAACAACTATCAACTTTGTTTCCAAAGTTATGGGTGCTAGCAAAAACATGACAAAGGTTCAGTACAAGCTCTAGTTTGCAAATAAATCTTTGACTAGTAAGTATTTCCACAAACACTAAAAGACATGAATAAATATTCTCACACACACAAATCAGGATCACTTCATCATGTTTCTTCATGACAAAAAATAGCCAATCTTTAAAAAAAAAAAAAAAAAGAGGTTTATACAAGTTCTCTTTTGCAATATTTTTTTTCTTCTTCATATGAAGGAAAGTTTATTTATGCAAGTGGCTTCTTGGGCTATGTACATGATCATCATTATTGACATCACTGAGAATTTACATAGACTGACTAGGAATTCACCCTAACACCCGCTAGCTATCAGGTACATCTGTCAGATGTAGATCATTCAGTGATAACTCCACCTTTGTTTCTAATCAGCAGGATGAAAGCCTGTTCCCCTCCAAAAAAAAAAAAAACACCCAAACCCACCAGTGAAACATATTAGCACATGACTGTGACAATAAATGCTGTCTCATATGTGTCTCACTGCTGTGACTTTGGGACCAGAATTGTCCTGTATTCTGCTCAGAGGAGAGGCAGGGCTGGAATACAACTATTTACAGTGGCCTGGACAGATAATGCACTCTAAAATGCTCCACATGCTTCTTCAAATGAAGCTGAAGCTACACATATATTGTACTTTGTCTACATTGTTTTCTATGTTTCGCACAAGCTGCCCATCCATGTTGTCAAATAATCTTTATTACAAGTTTTTAGGAAAGCTGTTCAGTAGTGTGATGGATAATCTAGCATTTTTGTACTGTCTGTTAATGAATAAATACTGAATCTATGTGATGGCATTTTCATGATGCGCTGTTTTCAGACTGGCTGACACCAACACGAGCTTTTTGTTGCAGTCAATCTGAATGCAGCTGTTTAACAACGCTACAGTGAACAATTGACACACTAGTGCACTAAAAGAATGATTACACATAGCATGCATCAATCACTTGGCAGAACAGAAATATAGAGTCATTGTAATGGAACAATATCACATGATAAATACCTTCCCCCTTGAAATCCTTGTGCCTCAGCGTTAGAGATGATATATGGCCAGACTTCACCTTGACATTTTTCCCCTAGCAGCAGACTATTGTCCTGTGACATTTTTCTTGGAAGACAGATCATATGAATTTTTTCAGAAAGAATCTGAATGAATTTGTACACTCATGAAAGGAAAGAAACAACTAGTATTTAAATGAGGAAGTTCAGACTAGGAATAACTTTATATTCTAAGTATTTTAATAACAGGATGGGTTTGCCTCCCTTTTCTCATGTAACATTTACCAGTATTTCTCAGACCCTGCTTTAGCATATTTTTTTTCCCCTCTTCTTCTCCTGGTCCCCAGGATCTCTTCTGCTAGTTGTCTCTCAATGGAGATGATTAATCCTGGGACAGGGAAAACAGTTTTTTGTAGAACTCTGCAGCTGGTTTATTCTTGTGGGGAGAAAAAAAGCTGCTTATTCTCTTACAGCTTCTTTGGACTGTTTGCTACAGCAGAGGTGGTTGTGAGGGAAGGAAAAAGCTAGCTCCTAAACCTAGATTTGGAAGCTTGCAGAATACAGAATTGCAAGGAACCTCAGGATTTATGCCTGGAAAAGCATCCTTTCCAAAACTATGACTCCAGTGCCTACCTGTCACATTCTGATCTACAGTACACAAAATGTCAGTGAAAGCCATGATAAGGCTAAGGTTGTGAATTTTGCTCTTTTTTATCAGGCATGGGGAAACTATGGTAAAGAAGCCCTATCACAGAGCATTGTTATATGTTTATCAGCTGGAGACACATTACTGTGGTGATTTGGCATAAAAGTTTTAAGCAGTTATGTGCAAGCAGTAAAGTTCAGACTAATGAGGTCCTCTCAAAAGTATATTAACCAAACTTTCATATGGCTTCACAACTTCATGAAGCTTTTGTGACTTGCTTCCCAGAGAAACTAGAAAGAGGAATTTTAAAAGAAATAGCATTAATGCTGTTTTTCGTATCTCACCATCTGCAAAGCTATGCTGACTTACTGTGCAAGGTTCAAAAGCTTATGGATTGGTAAGGAGGCAAACAATAAACATCTTTAGCAGCCTTGAAAAGAAAGTAGTATAGCTTAAAGCTTCTCTCGCTGTATTGTCAGCCCACAGAGTTGCTACTCTGAATTACAATACAAACTCCAGATTTGATCTGGAGTTGAAGTGATCAAGTGTGCATGGAAAAAGCAGGTTATGGCAAGGCACTGTATTTTGTGGTATGAACATCACTAAATGAAAGGTAATCCTAAAATGTGTAGTATATATTAATATATATTTCTAAATTCAGAAAGGCTTAAAATAGGAAGAAAGGCACTGAAGCATTTTAAAGATGTTAAAAAAAACTATTACATGCTGAAGTTCATTATCACTGGTAATACAATTGGATTTCACAAAACCAGTTTGTAAATAATTGCATATGAACTGCACATGGTTGCTCACAGTTTACACATGATTACAGTTTGATTGCAGAGACAACCATACAAACAATGAGCTCAATTTACCCAATAGTTGTAAATGTTTTGTAAATGGATTATGTATACTTAAATCCATTTGGTTAAATATACTCAGTAAATATTTTTCAGTTGTGAACCCATGCAGGATACTCAGTGAGGGTTTTCTATAGTTCAACACTCAGACCTCAGCAGAGACTCTTCTGCTACCTTTAGACTCACTTGCTTTTCATGTCTTGTTCTTTCCTCTCTTCTCTCTGTCTTCTTTCTTTATTTTGTTGGGTCTGATCAAAAATCCATTACAGTCAATGGAGAGATTCACATCAATGGGCTATGTATCAGGCTATTACGTTATAAACTGGTAACATGGACAATTGCATAGAATTCATATCTATTTACAATGACAGCTACATGAACTTTATCATGTCCTACTGCAGTGGTACAAAGAGAAGAGGGAAGACTGCCTGTACAGTATGTTGAATACTGATGCTGGGAGAACTGCCAGGGGTTTGAATATAGTTAGGTTCAAGTAACCAGTCAGTCTGATAGTTCTCAGGGAGATTTGTTCCAAATGCATCAGGCTTTTCATACCTCTTAAGCTTGTCACATTAGGCTGGAAACCACTCAATTATAGCCTCTTTTGGGCTTACTGAAGCTGCCATTTCTAGACTCAGCTGACACTATCACAGAGCGAATCTTTCCAGAACACTTAGTACTTTTCCATCTGTGCTTATAGGATGGTGAATATACAGCCTTAAGAGACCAGACAGTGAACCTGTCCAACTCTTCCATGAGCTTTCTGCTAGCTCAGTGTGGTGCCTGAGTCATTAGATCAGGTAACAACACCTGTAACACCTCAGGCATGTAGAACAGAAAACATTCAACACCAAGGAATTGG
>VYXH01005096.1:1984102-2009849 GCA_013397275.1 Burhinus bistriatus | reverse complement strand
CGCAGGACGATGTGGGTGGAAGGGGGAGGAGGAGGGGGGGGGGGGGGGAGAAAAAAAAATCAGTCAAGCGTTTCATTCTAAATAGGTATTGGAACAAGGCAAGATAAAGATTTTATTTCTCCTCCCTGAAATGTTCCAATCATCCATTTTTTTTATTTTCCCCCACAAAAAGAACACATTTCAAAAGTAAAGCTACATCAAGCAAGGATGACTTAGTACCCAGTTACTGATTTGCACACAGACAGCATAAATCTACACCCATAGACTGGGATGGGGCAGGGGGAGGGGGAAGATGTCTTACCTAATGGATAAGGCATTGTTTTTGTCTTACCTTGCTTTTCAAATCACCAATGAGAACAAACAGTTCTTTCTGAAGCGTTGAGAGAACTACAGTCCTAAAAGAACGTTTGTTAGTGATAGATTTAAATGAAAGAGAAATATTCTTTTGTCTCCCCATCACACTTTCTTTATTCACATAATTAGCAAAATGAATCTCTATATTAGTTGCATCATGTCACACAACAAAAGACACAGATGACTCCAGAGTTAGTTGCATAGCCTCAAAGATTCTTTGTGTTGCTTAATAACACACCTCTGTTGAAATGGTGCCATTAGATCATTTTAAATTGACAATCTACCCCATTCTTGTTTACAGTACATTCAAAAGCTATAAAAGCTTTTCGAAAGCAAGAAAGTCAGTGACTTACTGCTATGCCTAATATCTTGAATGATAATAAAGGCCATTTCAAGACTACAGCAGACAAACATAATTCCTCTGAACTTAATGAAGTTAGGCCTGTTTATACCAGCTTAGAATTTCATTCAGAATTGTTTTTGAAATACAACTTCACAGTATGCTTAGCAGCTGCCTTCCAGTCATGCAAAGAATGTGGCCATTATTATATTTGAATTTTTATTTTTTTTTTAAACAGAGAGAATTATTAATTAGAAAAAATGCCCTCACTTTCAGGGGCACTAGAAAATATTCTTGTTAAAAAATTAAAAACAACTTCACTATTAATTATGTCCACTGAGACCAATGCAGTAACAAAAAACTAACCATAACTTATTTGTTCAAAATAACTTGTAAAATTATTAAAGATCATTCTTAAAATAATTTTCAGGTTTTCTGAAATTCATGTGTTTTATCTGGTACAGTCATTACTTGTGTGTTTTATATAAACAAAGAAATCTTGTTATTAAAACAGGACAACAATAAATTAATATTTTTCTTTATTTTTGCCTTGTGAACCTTGATTGAATTAATTGAAAATGAAGGTTTATTTTGAAAGACTGAAATCAGTAGGAAATACTGAAAACAACAAAGTGTACTCAGATTTCTTTTGAAAACAGTTATAGATTTTAGGTAGCACTGAATTTGGATGCCCAACTTAACCAGACTGATTAATCTCCTGAACTGGATACCTTTTCAAGGTTCTCTACATTAGGTACCCGGATACCACCTTAACTCTGAAGAGAACCTGACTGCTTTTCTTGACTGATAATTTGGGGCATGGATATTTCTCTCGGTCAACTAATAACATATTAAGAGTATGTATACTTTATGCTTTTTCTTCTTCATCATCCCTTAAAGGTAAAATTCAGTTGTGAATGCTGAAGGAAGACTTTATGACCTAAGTCCATGCCTGCATTTCCTACCACATATGATCGCTGAAATCATCTATTCTCTTTACAGGTTTTGTGCAAGACAGCTATCCTGCCTAATCCACCAATAAAATGCTTGTTTATTTCATGGATTTCTTTTCCATTTTTTTGGGGGGAGGGTTGTTTGTTGTTTGCTTTTTTTTAAACAGAAAATGAATTATGCACTATAGAAAAGGGAAGAAAACCAGAGAAGAATGCTAAGAAAGCTGGTTCAACAGCTAACAAAGAATACAGAAAAGGGACTAGACAATAAGGCAGACAATGGAATATCAGACAAAGGTGAAACACAGAAACTGGAAGGCTGAGAGACTGAAGACAGTACCATCTGAGCCATATGAAAAGTTAAAAAAGAGACAGAAAACTGAAGAAAACCCACCTGAACAGAGAAAAGAGGCAGCAGAATCTGGTCGTTGCAAGCTTTTTATTTTTTGTGCAGCACACTCAAACCAGTCCAACACACAAAAGCAAACAAACCCATATGACTTGCAGTTAAGATTCTTAATGAGCCCATATATTTTGATAATTCTACCTGGACTTATTTGGTTACAAATGCAATTGCTAGCACATACCACAAAGATTCAACATGTACAGATACAGGACTAATATTTTCAAAGGCATTTGCGCTTAGGTACTACATCAGTTGAGCAGATCTTCGTTCTGCCTCTAGCTGATCCACAGAAGACAGCTGCCTGCTACAATATGCTGGTGCCTCAGGTGTCTGGGTCAATCTCCCAGGCTCATTCCCCAAGTTATTCTAGAACACACAAATTCCTCCAACTACATGCCTAACAACACCAACTTTTCAAAATCAGGGGATGTTTTAAACCAGCCAGCTTCCACTTCAAAAAGGTGTGGCAGTGATAAAAAATAGCAGACGACAGCTTAGTACTGTGCAGGTAGAAAACATAGCTTTAAATGGAGGTTGCAGTCATTTGGGAGCAATGTGAGTCAAAGAAATGAACACATTTCGCCCAAGAAGCATGCCAGATACATGGTTTCATAACACACCAATTCATTACTTGAGGAGATAGTGTTCTTCCTCTCATCAAATATTAACGATCATTTCAGGAAGTTTAAAAAATTGTCTCAGAGCAAGTTCTTGCAGTCATTAATTAAAATAATGAGCACTATAATATTAAAAGTGTAATTCTCTTACATGTCCTCAAGTGTTTGCCCAGAAGTCTCTTTATTTGGGAGACAAAAAAAAAAAAAAAGAAAATCTGAAAACATAGCAAATTAAAAAGTTGATACTTATATTACTCCTGGCCAAGCCTATAATTCTCAGCTGGCAAATATGAAATTGGTTTGTTATCTTCTTCTGTCAAGATGTCACAAAACTACTGGTTTTCTCAGTGCGTCACAAGTACCGTAACTCCCTGCCCCCAATACACACACTATGTTTTCCATCACTGTGCTTATCAAGAAAATGACAGACACAATCCACCTGTGGTGATTCAGAAGTGTTATACTTAAGCAGAGACTTTCAGCATTTGAAGATGACATTGAGCATTGTGTAAGGGAAATGGAGAAGGATTCTGCACACACTCGCATTTGGATACCTCAACAAATTTGTCTCTGCTGCCATTTTATCCCTCTGGTTTTTTGTTCCCACAGATGACAGAGGAAGACTGAGGACAGCTGACATAAAGGCATACAAGACTCTCCACACAGTAATCCAGTTTTAAGTCAGTAAGTACAAGGACTTAGAGAATCATCTCATCAAGAATGAAAAGATAGCAACATATGTCTACTTGTAACATTCATGGGGTTTTTTTCATTTAATAAACACACGGAAACATATCTTTTCAGTCATCTCTACTCTTAATAGCATTTTGAGTTTGCTACAAAGTTTTGGTTCATTTGAAAAGACACTTGAGAATAAATATAGGAGCCCTGGATTCATTTCCTTCCTCTTTCAAGAGATATCTTTCATCAAGATACTTGTGCAGAGCTCCCAGAAGCCTGTTTGAGGAAACTCTATTTAGCACAATTAGTGCTTACTGCAAACCTCCCCCCCTATTCTGTTAGCACTGTTTAAAATGAGCCTGTGACAGCATTTGGGAGAGCTGCTGCTTCCCCCACATCTACTCAGACACAACTTTGGGGGAAATTAGATCCACACAGATGCGGCATAGCATTGCGTTTTGTGGCAACAGTAACCAAGAGGACAAGCAGCCCCGTGTATCACAGAAGAGTTACAATTTACAGCGGTTTGAAGCAAGGCATAGGAACAGCTTTCAAACTCTTCCTTACCTGAAGGTAACTTCAGTCTGATATACTCACTGCAACAACAATCCAGGTGAGTATCTAAACTAGACCACATTTGCAATGTTACTTCCAATATAAACATTCACAATGGAACATCTCCAGAAGATGGAGTGAAAGAAACTTCAGTTCTAATACTGTAAGCCCTGGTGGTTGAAATATTCTTCTCACAGATTGTCATGCGTATTTAGGTCCCCTTAGCTAAAGGATGAAACTGAATTTCAATCTTCTCCTGAAGCAAGCTGTGAGAGCCTAGTCTTTCTTTTCCTTTGTCTTTCTTGAGACACTTCGGTCTTAAGACTTATCATTTGACTCTCGTGGAACAGAAACTAGGACACAGCACAGGTCAAAATGCAAAACTCCAGTCTTTACATAGGGAATCTGTTTGCTGTGTGTGTACTTCACACCCTGCTCTCACCTCAGTCTGCTTCCCCACACTGTGTGGATGCTGCACGGTGTTGCGTGGACATCAGTCCAGAGAGCGCTGCCTCGGCTCACAGCCTCTGCACCGTGCTGTCTTGGCTGTGTGAAAGCATTTCTTGTAAAGGCAATTCATTGTATTGAAGACCCAGGTCTAGGATGATTAAATCCTTTTAAAGGTAAGTGTTCTTAGACTTAAAGCTGCAAGTGCAGCTTACAATTGCACCTGCATTTCTGCTGTCCACCGCTGATACGGCTAAGGAGGGGCAGAAGTATTACATTTATATCAAACTTCACCTTAAACCTTCTTTTTCCAAAGTTTTTTCTGAAAGTGCTGTGCTACAATAAGGACACTCAAAACTGTACACAACATTAAAGTTTTGCCATTGAATTCAGTTTGGCTAGTTACAGCACAATAGGCTGATCACTACAATTCCTAACTCTCAAAAGTACTGCTTCATTTAAATTACATTTTAATTGTTTTACTTCAGGTTTATTTGTTTTCTGCCTTAATAATAATGTGTAATATTTTGGGATAAAAGGAGAAAATAAAGCCAAGTAGCTGTCTGCATTAACATTACCTAGAGCGTCTGTAATTATCTGTATTATTCCAATGAGAAAATAATAGAGTAGAGAAAATTCTTTGGGGTTTTTTTTGGTGTTTTTTTGTTGTTGTTGTGTTTTTGTTGTTTGGGTTTTTTTAAAACCTGAAATGAAAATGACTGAATTATCATGATAAGGCATCACCTGCTAGTGAACCAAAGATGATCTTTCAGGAGGGCAATGACAGACAGAGGTCCCAAGCCTCAGCTAAAAGATAACTTTCAAGAGCAAGTGAAAGGGAAAAGCCAAGTCACAATATAATGATACATATGAGGGCATTTTAGGTAGAATTGATAGGAGTTATTAAAAAACAAAAAAGAAAAGCAGATGGTTCAGTCCACAGCTAAATTGAACACGCTAGCTGTGAAGGAAGCTTAGACTCAGGAGACAAACTACAGTATGATGAAAAGGTCTTGTGCCATCAGATAAGAAAAGAGAGTTTTATTTTCACTTCTAGTCATAATAGTGAAAAGCCATCAAGTGGTTAAAGAGAAGAAAACATTCTCATTCAAACATAAGCAAAACCATCTGACTGTAGTGTTTGAATACATTTTGTATACTGACAAATAAACTCAGCTGACCATAAAGTCTCCATCAAGACTCAAGTGATCTGCCAGTGGCTTCTTTGCTAAAATGTCAATGTACTCAGCTTCAAAATTCAAGTGGTTGAGAAGAAGGTTTCTGATGTTTTGGGGTTTTTTTGTTTTGGAGTTGGGATTTTTTACATTTAACCTAGTCATACATTATTAGACTGCCTATATATCAACATAATGTTGTTGTAGGACACATTGTTGAAATTTTGCCAAAAACACAAAATAGTTTATTCCACACTTCACTTGGGAATGTCTCAATCACTTCATGTACTGGTCTTGGAGCAGAAATAGAATGTAATGTGGCAGTTTAGTAACAGTACACACACAGAGGATGTTTCTGTAGGTCTCCTTGCTTGAGACTGAGAAGACCCAATAGAGGCTGGTAACAAAATAAAACACAACAAAAGCAACACCAAAAAGGGTAAAAAAAAAATAAAAATAAAAAAATCCACAAACCCTGCATCTACTGGTAGGTGAAAACAGAAATCCAGCTGTAAAGAGGGAAGTTTATGACTAACAATACAGCCAGTTGAGAAGCACAGAAAACTCCCTGAAAAATTAATGACCTGCAACATGCACAGAAAATTGAGTGTTTTGACATAGAAAGCAAACGGATGGAATTACTCACAAGTCTGAAACTAATACTTAGAGTTCAAAATATTAGGCTTTATTATCCCAGCTGAGACCCGCCCCCCTCTCGCTCTGTAAGTCAGAATTCCCTTACGAACTTTGATACTACTAGCAGATTAACAGAAAGGCTGATTTTTAAGTTAAATGCAGGGTTTCTGGGACCACAAATACAGTTGACAACAATGATCTTAAGATTTCTGATAAATGACTCGGGGTTTGTGTTTATGCACTTGACACTGTTTACATCTAACCCGTTATATCCCTTGCTACTGTATAATAGAGGAGCAGGTGCTAGAAATTAAGTCAGTGATAGAGGGCTTTTGAATTACAGTATCCTCAGTGTTCTGACTCTTCTTCTATGTCAAGATATCTGCAACTATTTGGTTTTTTCTCCACAATCATGCAGCTTCTGTTAGAGGGGCTGAGAGCTCCTACCCAATAACATGGGGACTGGCTACTGTCTTGATGTCTACAAACTTGATTGTCCTTAAGTGGAAAGCACCAAGGTCGGGATCCCACTGCCTGGATGGATGTGCTCATCAGCTCAACCACAGTATTTAAGCAGCTTTCTAAGAGGATGTTCCTAAGCATCTCTCTTAAAAAACATGTAATAGGCTGCAAATCTGTAGTACAAGTACCTCCAGTCCTGATCATGGCATGAAAATGTTAGAAATGGGTGAATTACAAGACACACTCAAGGTCACAGGATTTACTACCCACATACTCAAATTATTCCCATTTCCTGTGAATTAGAATTTATTTCTGATGCAGCTGACTCCAGAGAAAGGAAGCGGATATTTACAAAGGGTTCTGGATTCTTATTTTATAGCCAGATTCAAGTCCCTCAGTAAATCCAGATCTTAAAGAGCTGCAGCTTACAGACTCTCATTCAGAGAATAAAGGTGATTCTCGATCACGAAAGTATTTTGATTTCAAGGGACTCGAAGAGCACTCCTGGAATCATACCTCTCTCACAGCCATAGCAAGTTAGATCTCTGTATTGTATCCTCCTACCTTCTCAGACAATCAAGTACATATCTCTGGAGTTATTGAGTAGAAAGTGAATAGATTGCATACTTAAATGCACAACTGACAACTGCTAGGGACAAGGAAGGATGGAGGAAATGTTTGCTGAAGAATTTATAATTAAAGTACATGTATACTGCCCAACTCAGAAGAATTACTATACCAAATTCTGGTCACATTCTAGCTGCAGGTGGGTGCACTGCACATTTTACAGATTCAGACACAACACAGTAGATCGTTTCTGTATTTTTACAAAAAGACAGTTTGCAGGGTAAAATTTCCAACTAATCTGCCTTGACAGTCCCTACTTTTGCTTAAGGGAGTGATATACAGTTGCCTAGATATCACTCACTGTCTGAGAACATATAAGACCCAGTCTTACATACAGCAGGAAGCTGAGGCCGGGCTCCATCTTTCTTTTCCTGATTCAACATTCAGACTACAGCTACTTATTATGCGCCAAGGTCTTTCTGGTTTTCAATGAATACACTGGGTGATGTGCTCATCAGCTCAACCACCCGTATTTGGGCAGCTTTCTAAGAGGATGTTCCTAAGTATCTCTCTTCAAAAACCTATAATAAGCCATCTCAGGCAAAACTGACAGATGGGGACACACATACAGAAATACACATGTGTGTATATATTTTTAACATAGAGTTTGACAATGCAGTATTTCGTAATGAAAGTAGAGGCCATTTGAAAATTTGCCAAGCAGTATGTGTTTGGTATTGCAAGGTTATTAACATTCTCAACCACGCCACTAATGGAACAAGAGCGGAGCTGCATGCCAGCACACGTCTTTTGGGTTTGAAGACAATCTCACTTATATAAAAAAATAAAAATCACTGAGCACAATTTATTGTAATGAATATAATTATTTGCAGAAGCTGGAACTTTTTTCTATTTAGAAAAAAAGGTAGGTTTGTTAACCTTTTCTAGAATATATCTTTTCCCCAATTCAGTTGCTAAATCCTAGAATTCTTTGTCTCCAGTACATTGCCTGTAATTAAATTTTTAATACAGCAAGTAATTCTGGAGCTATGTTCACTGTTGCATACTATGTGACCAATCGCTTGCCTGGAATTTTTATTTTTTATGATAAATGTAAAGTCTGACACTAAGGGAGAAATGAGACATGCAGTTAGTTTTCACATTTTTTTTGTTAGTGGGTTTTTTACGTTTTTTTTTAAACTTTAGAAAATCATAATGCAGACCCAAGTATGGGTGATTCAAATAAATGCTGCTCTACCGAGCTAGCAAGTTTTTTTCACAATGGTTCCTTGTGACTTGTAATTTTTAACATTTACAAAAATGTTTGTATTTCAGTAAAGTCCTTGGAGGTTTAAATTTATCTACAATTTAATGCACATTTTCAAACTATATATACAATTAAACACATTATTTCCCATAATAGGTGATCTGATTTGATGACTAATATAAACCAGCTCTGATCACTACTAATTCAGAAATACTGATGTGCTTAAAGACATTTGAAATGCAGCATCACAAACAGCGGAGTATTTCCATTATTCTAACAGGCCCACCCAGAAAAACTATTCTTCATTTACTTAGTTTCTACAAACTCTTATATTTCTCATCTCCCATTCAGGCTACTGGAAGAAAAACATAAATACTCTGTGGATTTGAAGTATTCAAGCATGACTGAAAACATTCGGCCACTACTATGGATCTTCACCACTATTAGTCTCCCAAAATAACCTCAAACAATAAATAGTTTGTGAAAATAAGAATGACTGTATTGATTCAGACCAAACATCCATCTGGTTCAGTATTCTTTCTCCAACAGGGACCACAAGGGACCACAAGCGGTTATCTAGGAAAAAGTAAGAACAATCATAATACACCTTCCATAATATCCTCCTTCCTTCCAGCCTCTGACCCTTCTTTGACACAGGAAGTCTTCTGGGCCTGTTGTGGCTTACTCATTTAGTAACCCACAACAAACCTCTTTCAATTTCTGTCTAGTCTCTCGAGCCCACATGAACATTTTGTATCCACAACATTCAATAAGTACTTCCATGCATCTACTAGCTGTGGTGTGAAGAACTATTTTATTTTGTCTGTTTTCAACCTGGCTTCCCTTAATTTTAATAGCCCCTAGTTCTCATATTAGAAAAGAAAGAAAACATGGGTCTTTATTCATGTTCTCTATTTCAGTCATTACTTTGCAGTCCTTCATGCCCCTTGAGTCATCGATTTTTTTCTTCAGGTTGAAAAGTCTCAGCTTGCTCAGCAGTACTGTGTGTGGAAGCCATTCCATACCTTCAGTCACACTCCTTTCTCTGAAATCTTTTCAGTTTTAATAAGTTCTTTCTGAAGAGAGGAACCACAGCTGCACAGTCAAGACGTGGATGACCCATGCATTTATCCAATCATGATCTGTTCTGCTTTGTTCTTAGACTCAGAGCAAGATTCAAGAAGTCCCTAACATTTGCTTCACTTTTTTGACTGCTGCCAAACACTAGGCTGATGTTTTTATTGTATTATTTAATACAACCTGAATTTGTCATGAGAATTTTGTTTATTTAATCAGATTTGTTTTAACAGTCAAGTATTTGGGAACTTGCCATGCAGAAAACTTCTACATTTTTACTCTTTTGTTCCCTTTTAGCTTTCCTTTCACAGGTTCCATTGGTTCATCTTGTCCTTGAAATTAAATCCAGCTGTATTTTCTCTTACAAATAAAATAAAAAGGGACACAAATGAAAGCAAGAAATTCTAGCCTTACTTTTGGCACCTCTCATTTCTAAAGGCTTCACAACTCACCAGCCTGATATCCATATCATTGTCACAGATGGAAGTGCGAGTTTGAGGACCATTAAACAAAACATTTATTCCAAATGTATCACAACTACAGAAACACCTGTGCTAAGCAACTCTGAAAAGATACGCTGTGGAGCTCAGCAGCTCAGCAGCTCTGACATTTCCATGGAGGGACAGGATAGAGATGACTATAGAGAGGCNATCACAACTCACCAGCCTGATATCCATATCATTGTCACAGATGGAAGTGCGAGTTTGAGGACCATTAAACAAAACATTTATTCCAAATGTATCACTACTACAGAAACACCTGTGCTAAGCAACTCTGAAAAGATACGCTGTGGAGCTCAGCAGCTCTGACATTTCCATGGAGGGACAGGATAGAGATNGAAAGGCTGAGAGACCTGGGTCTGTTAGCCTGGAGAAGACTGAGAAAGGAACTCATCAATGCTTACAAATATCTAAGGGGTGGGTGTCAGGAGGATGGGGCCAGACTCTTTTCAGTGGTGCCCAGCGACAGGACAAGGGGCAATGGGCACAAACTGGAAGACAGGAAATTCCACCTCAACATGAGGAAAAACTTCTTTACTTTGAGGATGACAAAGCACTGGAACAGGCTGCCCAGAGAGGTTGTGAAGTCTCCTCCGGAGATACTCAAAATGCACCTGGATGCGTTCCTGTCCAAGCTGCTGTAGGTGAACTGGCTTTGGCAGAGGGGTTGGACTAGATGATCTCTGAAGGTCCCTTCCAACCCCTAACATTCTGTGATTCTGTGACCAGAGCATGATGGGAATCCAACTCAAGATTTTCCAAAGACAGACCTTTCTTTGGCTGCTTTTTTACAATGGGTTTATGTTCAGCTTTAAATGTTGTTTCACTTTACACATTCTGAAGCTGATCAGGAGAATCAAAGTCAGATTTTCAACTACAAAACTGCAACCAGGAGAACTGAACCAATGCAGCATTACATTTAGAAGTTCTCTGTGAAAGAAATTTTTAAGATGATTACTCAGAGATTACAAAGTTATAAACCAGGAATCCTCAACTAAACCAGTAAAACTAGTTAGCATGGATTTCCTTTGAATGTGCAATTCCACGGCAGCCAAAGCCAATATAGCTTGATGCCTTATCATCCCCTTCTCTAATTAGTGTCTGACCATTCCAGGTCCGTATACTGAAACAGCAGAGACAGACACTTCGCTATACAGGAACAAAATGCATGAAGTGCTGAGAATTGCTTCAGCCCTCAGCCAGTGTGTCTTAAATAAACTACACAGAGTGCCTCCTAATGCATACTGTTTTCTGGAGGCATGCTGCCCAGGTTGTCACTCCCTTCTGAACCTGAGCTCAGCCACAGCAATGATGCGACTCTACCTGACCATAAGATCAGGAAATCTCTGAATCACACTGCTTACACCGAATTATCTCGAATATGAGAGATTTTTGGTGTTATTGACTTGTTTAAGGTTGTGAGACATGACATAATTTAATAGGACTTGGGAAAGGATAGATTTCAGTAAGAAAAAGATACCAGCTAAATTTAAAAAAAGTAATGATCAATTAAAAAAGCAAAGAATAATTAATTTAGAAAACAAACAAACAACAAAACCTCAAAAAACCCTTCTGCAATGAACAGAAAGAACATGTAGATGTATTTGAGAAGCTTGTGAGGACAACTGTAAACAGTTTCAATTAATATTATTTAAAGATTCAGTTCAGTTGATTTCAGGAGAATGGGCTCACTTTCCATAAGTGACTAATTGAGCTGACATTTGTAAACCATTATGGACCCCAAATTCTAATCACCATTTCTTCCACACAAAGCTTTTTCATCTAGCTAAAGTAGGCTGACTCCAAAAGTACATTTTAGAATGATAATTAATTCAATGCCAAATGTGCCCGCAGTAAAAATACCTTTAGGGAATGAACACATAATAGTGTGTGTAGCTTTTAAATAAGCTGTCCACAGGGCTATGCCAATTTAAACAAATTAAAATAATTGTCAGTATGCTAGGTATGGAAATATTCTTTTTGTAAAACTGCTGTGAAATGCCCTGGAGGCTTGGGTGGCATAGCAAGACTGCCCGATAGATCCAGGCACTTACATTGTCTCTGTCCAACTTGATAGAAATACCCTCAGGTGTTATGGTGTATTCAGCAATGTTGATATAATAGCATAATCCTTTTTTTTCCAGGCAGATGTATGTTGATTCAAACAAACCCCTTGAAGGGGAGGGAGTCCATATTAGAGTACTCAAATACAGAAGATTTCTTCCACTGCGCTCCATCTGGTTATCTGGCTCATATGTTTATGTGCAGTTTTTCCGCCCAGAAAAGTAGGCTCAAAAGGGAAGAGGGCAAAAATAACCCTTAAAATGTTTGTAAGTGGCAACAGATACAGAACCTATGCCGCATCTGAACTTCACTTGCTTCTGTGTAATTGGATCGATGTGTTTGAGGTGGCATTGATATACTTTGTTCACCCATAGCTGCTATCAGGGCCATCTGGGACAGTTCCAATTTCAGCAGTCTCACAGATTCTCGGTGCTTTTAGATGCTATAAGAGTCCTTCTAATAAGCAGCAATTTTTAGGCCATTGAAATGCCATGATCTTATGCTGCTTTTTGAGCACTGTCTTTACTACCTATTCTTTACTGCTGTTGTTGTGGGGGGAGAAAACTGACTTCCTTGCAGCCTTTTGTATAGCAGAGAGGAAATCAGAATCTGGCCCAGTGTGTACTGAATTGGCTTTTCAAATACTAAAAACAACACACAGAATGAGACTGCCCTCCCACAGGCACTGTTAGTTTGATTCCTAAACATACTTAGGTTAACATGTAATTTTGTGCAGTTCATATATAGATTCATGTAAAACCGACACCTGGACAAATACAAAAAAAAATTTCTGCAGGTTTTCAACACCACCACAAATCATGAATGCCATCCTTAATTTGCTTCAACAGGTTCAGAGGGTACCAGCAGAATAATACAAGCATTTTTCTACCTGGTGCTGGTAGAAGCAATAACATTTAAATGATCTAGACTTAACAGGTAAAGCAACAGCTTTAAGGAATAAAACCATTTGGGAAGGGGAGGCAAATACTATTCTAATCTAACATGTTTTGCTGCATACCAGATTATGTATGCTTTAACCCAGCATAGACTAACATTGCATGCCCTGGCTGGAATACCATTAGTCTTATTTTTCATTTCCAAGCTTACAGCAAGAAGAGAGAGGGTTTTTTATTCTATTGTACATTAAGACTGAGTTTATAATAGCCTATTAGAAAAAGAAACTAAAAATTAATGACAATACTATCAAACAAGGGCATTGAATTGCTTTCCAGTGCCTGAGAAAAACAAAGAAAGAAAAAAATCTCTTAATCAAATCTCATTGAGAAGGAATATCTACAAAGTTAGTATTTCTATCTCAGATATACTGAAGAAGTTACTGTATTTAGCAGGTATCCTGAAGGGAAAAAAGAGATAATCTAAAAAGTAGTAACAGACCTGGCCATCAGCTCCTAAGCTCTATAACATTCATTTTTAACCATCTACCCTGGCTCACATCCCTAGGTATAAGCCCAGCCATCACTGTACTGATCCAAATTCTAGCCTTCTCTATCTCAGAATGTTTCTAGTCACTTATTCTAGTTTAAATTCATTTCTATTTATATTAGAATACTTCTAGACATTACCTTTGACTAAGTGCTACAGTAACAGTAACTATTTCAGTAAAGGGCAGAGTTCACAATGCATTACGCATCCATGATTCTTTCCTTTCTCCTCATGCAGATCTGCTGTCTGGTTTTATAAAGCTATTTTCATGCCATGTGAGACACACATTTATTTCAGTGCCCCAATGTTTTAAAGCTTGTAAAAAGTCCATAGCAAAAACGTGGCAAACGCTTGGTTAACATTTGGTTACTGAAAAAAAAATATATGCATTTATATACATTAGTCTCAGAACATGAAAAACACCTAGATATGGATATGGGAAAGCCTTTAGATATATTCTTGAAGAGCTCCTAACAAAAATCTATTGGAAAATCAAAATCTTTCTGGCCAAAAGATACTGCAATTTTAGGTACTAGAATCTTCTCTCCTTTCTTACAGAAAGAAGATATAGGTAAATTTTCAATAAAAACTCTAAAAGGTTTCCTCTCCCCTCCCCCAAAAGACTTTCCTCCATCCTCTCATGATGGATTTCCCATTATAAGACCATCTTCACCAGATATTAGAAAAAAATTGAGCAAGAGTCTGAACACAACATTTCAACAGCCTTTGCATTTATCCAACCTAAAGCGGAGACTGTAACTATCTTTACCTAGTGAAACAAAGCTAAAGAATGAATGTTTTTCTTGTGGTTATTCCTTGTACTCCTATGCAGGGGTGTGTGTCATCTGGGTTTATTTTATTATTTCTGCCAGTATTATTTTTACTCTAGAAGTACAGACAGTAGTATCCATTTACCAAATAGGAGCTTATTAGAAGGAACTTTTTTTTTAAATATTAGGACCACTACTTTTGAGGGTCACGGGGGATTAGACATTTAGCATTTCCTCTAAAGTAAAGCCTTTGAAAAGGGTATTAGATATGAGTCTTGGCAAAAAGAATGGACAGCAAATAATGCAAAGGGGAACTATTTCCTAAGATAACATTAAAATCTGCCATGTGATACGTTTTTGTTTTACAAGCACATGCTTAAATGCAAAGGTAAATGGAAAGATCAGAAGAGATACAAAACCTGATAGCTTTAATTCAAATTGCTTTTCTTTGAAAACTGGCAGACAAATTAAAGTCTGTGACAAAGTACTCTGCAGGTGTTTTGCATTAAACTTCACAGAGCAATGCCCTGTCTGTCCCACTTACAATCAAATGGGATTGACAGAATGTCCTTCACAAAATACCAGATTCTCTCTCTTTTTTTTTTTTTTTTTTTAAACCCCTACTCCTGGGAAAGTGCACCATGCATGCATTGACCATCTTAGTGTCCTGTCAGGGAGTGAATTAATTTCATTAGCTAAGAACCTAATCCTTCACCAGCTGATAAATAGTTCCTAATAATAGAAGACCAGAATTTTTTGTCTTCCATAGTGTTAAAACATTTAGTGAGAAAGACGACTTGAAGGGGATGCTGAAATCCCTGTTTTGAATGGGATGGCACCATCATCTCATTGACATCAATGTGTATTTTGCTTTTTCACTTCAGTAGGTTGAGGATTCCACACAACTCATTTCTTTAGAACACCTTCTAACACTTATTAAACAAGAATTTATACTGCATTTATTTTATTGCATTAAACTTTATAATCTCAGAGAATTTACACAGCCATATCCTAGTGGGATGGTTTGTTTTAATGCAAGTAAGTGTATGAAGTTTACACAGATCATTAACATCCGTCCTTTTCAAAATGGTTAATAAATTCAACTAAAAAAAAAAAAAATAAAAACTAACTAAAGTGTTAGTGCCAATAAATACTCTTTGAATTCCAGGAGAGTGAGCTTCCATAGAAGAAAAAACATTTTCTGCAACATTTTCTTCATTAATAGTATAAAAAAACCCCAAAACCGCAAACATTCAGACTATTTGGTACTGTGGAAACACCCTTCCTAGCCTTCTCCAAGTGCTACCTTTCATGCTGAAAAAGGTCAAAGCTAATCCTCTCCCATGGATTGTTCTCTTTACTACGGAGGTGGCCATCTGTGCAAAAAGCTCTAACTTCTGCTCTAGCTTTGCTTTTTCCTAGAGTTCTTCCTCAAGGACTATTCTGCCTAGCCCATCTGTAACTGTGAATAAAACTACAGTGCCTGCGGGTTCAAAGGAGACTTCTGCAAGCCTTTTACCTTAAAGTTGTCATGAAGGGGTAGTGTTTCTTGGCCCTAGAACTGCGCCACATTAGAATAGTTTTAAGCACCTTTGCCCTCTAACCAACCTCCAGATTCAGGCAAGCTGATCTGCAGAATTAGCCTAATACAGTTTAGTGTACTGAAAACCTGACACTTTCATCCAAATGCTTTCCACTTAATTTTGTGACCGATTTGGAAGGACAGTAGGATCTTCCTTTCTCATCGGAAAACAGAAGTGATTTCCTCTACCTGATGGCTGGGATGCAATTTTTTCTCAATATCGTACAATTTTAATGCTGTACTAAAAATAAGAATTTTCCTTGTATAGATATGGTTCTACATTTGTCACCTCTGGTGATCCTCAAAATGCATTAAAAATGGCTTAGAAAAATGGTTTCTCCTGGAGAATACACAAGTCTGAGTAAATGTCTATGTATACAAAGTATTTCTGGAAATGAAAGTGGATGAATAAAATACACTATAAAGAAAGAGAAATAGAAAGAGGATTAGCAGCAACCTTTTAGCTGTGAAGCTTTGGGATGCAGGAAAATTAAGGTTAGAGCAAAAATCCTGCTGAGTTAATATGTATGGAAAGATGAAAGAGAGAGGAGAAAGAGAGTGTGGCAAATGGGAGGGGGGAGAAAAGCTGCAAAAGGTCAAGTTGCATGGAGAAGAGGTGAGCACAGAATCAAAGGGTAGGAACCATATGAGCTGAATCAAAGCAGAAAGGAACCAAGGCTTGAAATAAGAACACTGATCATTTTGGAGATAGGTTATTGGATTAAACTGGAACACTGTTATCACCTTGTCCAAGGAACAAGAAATGAATTAAAAACATATCGTACAGGAGACTGTTGAGCTGTATATTTCTTTTTACATTTTGTCATTAGTGAGGTGCCTGCTTCTTTTGACTCTAATTTCTCTAGCTTTATTTCAGAGAACAATAGGGCTTTTCTTTTTCATTTACGTTGATTTCCAGGACTCTTCAATTTATTCAGTGAATCATCATCTGTACTATTGATCACAAAAGAAAGTCCTGTTACTTCAACTATCTGAATCTGACTGATATTGTGGCTAAATTCTTCAGAGGGACACATGTGCTGAAGGAAGAAATTGATTAGTGGATGAACTAGTTCTCCAAGGAGAATTTGTGGCAGATGTCCTATTTTAGGAGTCTCCTCAGCATAGAGGGAGCAATGCTAAATTGACATGGGAATGATTAAAGATTAACTAATCTCTTAGCTTTTTTGCAGTGCAGCCACACTTGAGAATTATGTTGCTTATTCCTTCAAAATACTTATTACACTTTGAAAACCCTTCTGTATGCCATAAAAACCATTTCTAATTGCTTCCTTTTAAAGCCTGCTTCCTCATCCCTATTTTCACTTTCATTGCATACCCACTTTGGTGATGGAAAACAAAAAGAAAAAAGTTAAGAGTCCTCAGGTACTTACAAAAAAAATCTAAAAAATAATAATTGATCTTGGGGAAATCAATGCTCCAAAGAGGACTTACCTAGGTGGTAAGTGATTTTGAAGTACTATTGCCACTTAAACTCAGACAGCAAGCAAAGGACATCAAAAGGAATTGGATCAGGTTATGGATACCTGATCTCCATTTTATGCAAACTATACCAGCTGTATTTGTAAGGAGAACGAAAAATAGGACAGGTCTGTAATACCTAGCCTTTATTGTCTGAAAAACACTAACTATTGGCACTTTCATCTCTGTAGATTTATATTCAGCAATACCTTTCTTTAAGCTATGCAAAAAAGCAAATACATTATTAAATATTCAGTTTTGACATTAGCTTCACTGAAAGGGTCTAATATTTTATGTACTGTAACAGTTACAATCGCTCATTAGGGCTTTGGAAAGGAGAGACGATATGCTCTTGACTATACTTTTAAAATTTTGATCAGACAGTGTCTGCCATGTTATGCAACTATGGATATTGGCTGTGAACGTGCTCCTCTGGTCACAGTTCAGGCATGTTGCTCTGCCAGAGAAAGTACGCCAATATATTTCTCTGAAACACTGAGCTTTAATCACCACTTGCAGCCTCACTGATTAGAGCAATGTATATGAAGCCTGTTAGTCAGCAGCTCTTCAAGCAATTGCTTTTGATTCCAGACCTTGAAAATTTTGTAAAATCTCCCTTTAAAAGCAGGCCCATCTCAATCAGAACATTCTCCTCATATCTAAAAAATGTCCCACTAGTTCCTTCCTTCTACATGTCTCTTGAGAGCTTTAAAGTCAGAGGAACGTTAAAAAAAAAGCAGGTGTACAAGCTGTGTTTTTAGTGCTTGCCAACAATGCATACTAAATCAGATTGTTATCCGTATTCCACATAAATACGTAGTAATTGGACCAAAACAGGAAAAAAAAAAGTCTTTGACAGACTGTCACATTAACAGAGGATTTATACAGCAGACCTAAGCCCTTAGGAATCACTGCCATTTATAAGGCCGGAAATATTTTCATCTTCTAAGTGCTTAAATCTTCCACTTCACTGTCAGTTCACACTAGTAAAGAGTCAGTTTTTGCTTTTCCATTCACCATAGCGACAGTTCAAGATGAAGACTGCTGACTTCAGCTTCTTGTAGCCCTCCACCCAACCGGGCTACGAAAAAAGGCACCTCTTCCCCTAAACGCCAGCCCTCGGCTCAGTGAAACACCACTGTTGAAAGCAGGAGGGACGAGGCCACATCCTCTAGGAACGGTGTTGGTGCTGACATGACACATCGCAGCGACGTGACACTTGCCAGCAGGCTCGGTGTGACGCCAGGACACACAACTGCCCTTTGACACCAATGCCAGGAGGTAACACACAATGCCACGTGGGTAACATTAGACCAAATAATGAAATAGATTCTCCTAACAACACAATTGCTATTTGGCTCAATAGCGTTGTCTCAATCTTTTTTAAAAGACGAAATCACATTGCAAATAAAACCTGCAGAGCCATCTACTACTTTGTTCCTCAAAAAGCACCCGATTTAGCTTTTTATTGGTTATACTTTTTACTTTTTTAAGAAAAGCAACAAAACCAAACCTCCTAGAGAACAGAACCAGAGCAGCAGCACCCCAGGAGCTGCTCTCCTCACAGCCTGGTACCACAGCCAGCAGCAGCCCCGCCGTACGACACGCACCGCCCCGCTCGCCACGGCACGGCCCGGGGGTGCCGCCAGGGCGCGCCCGCCTCGCGGCCCGCCCCGGCCCCCCAGCAGAGCCGCCTTTCGCCGAACGACCGGCTGCCCCTGCTGGGCCTTACCTGGGGCTGACAGCCGGCCCGACCCCCGTCTCCGCTGCGTCCTGCTCCGCTCCGCCGAGCCCGCCTCAGGCGCCCGCCCCGCCGTTCCTCACAGCCCCGCACGCGACGGGCCCTTCCCGGCGTGCCCCGGCCGGCGCGTGCCCGCCTCTCCCCGTCAGCGGCCCCCCAGACCTCCGCGGCCGCCTCCCGCCTTTTCCTGTCAGTGACACGGACCCGCGGCCTCGGCCCCCTTACCTGCCCCGAGCTCTGCCCTCGCCTCAGGGGAACCTTCCCCCCAGGCGGCTGCAAATAGGTAGGCCTCAGCTTCCTTCAGGATGAGCTCACGGGAAGGGAGTTGCTGTGTGATTGGTTTTATTTTATTTATTTATTATTTATTTATTTACAATAAACTCTCCTTTCATTGTATTTTGAAACATCATGCAGTCTAATGTAAGGTGAGTTTTGGATTTTTTTTTCCCTATTCTCACCAATTAACTCTGGTAGCAATTTACAGTAATGTACACTACATATCCCAAGTGAGATCACATCACCTGTATCTATTTTTACATTTGACATGTCAAAATAAACGAATACCTTCTGGTTATTTGGTGGAGTGGTAAGCGGTTGTTGCTGAATTATCTTGGATAAGGTGAATTGATTTGGATGCTTCAGGAGATGTTCTTGTAAAGCTGATACATGCTGGCGTATAGAGACCGTGGAGTAGTGTACATTAGCAGTTTTCCTTCTGGAAGACATTGGCTTATTTTGCTTACAAAATTGTGCACTCACAATATATATTCAAGCCATTAAGTAGTAAAAAACACAGTACTGAAATTGTACTGTATCTCATAATAAATTACAGTGATAGATATTCCTTTGATGGCTTTTGCCTAGTTCTAATGAAAAATTTGTTTATAAAAAAAAATCCAACCCAAATAATGATGCATCAATGAATTTTAGATCTTGATTTTGATCTTTAGATCAAGAAAGTCTCACCTACCTGTAGGTCTGGGCAGGACTTTGTCTGAAGTAAAAATAACTGTTTTGTAATGAAACCTATAAAATGTATGTCCACACCCCTTTGAACATTATTGTTCTGTTGCGTTTTTTTCTAGTGATCACCTTGAATTATTGTTTCTGTTCAGTAAGAAACTTCAGAATTACAAAGCCTATCAAAACTTGGCATGGTTTTGACCTTGTGTGACAAACACTTACAAATTCGAGTTATCTTTTCTATGTTTTTATGCTTTGCATCCCAAAAGAAAATTATAACCTTCAGTATAAAGGTCGTTCTTCTTGTTAAAGACTCGGTGCATCTATAGTCAAATTCTCTCAACTTTACTACATGGCATCATTGTTTGTAGAACATGGAGACAAGTGGAAGGCAAATGCATTCTTAAATTCTTTAGTACTTTGTGATGCAAGGTAACATTTTTCCTTCTATAGTCAAACACTGGCATCGATAGAATGTATTCTGTATTGTTTACTAGAAAAGAGAAAACTTATATTTAGAAAAGGTTTTGAAATGCCATCTTTCTGAGTGTAAGCACACATGTAAAATCAATACAAATTCAACACTTTACTTTTTTGCAATTCAATAATAATAATATTAAAACCGTCTTTAAATGTCAAGGATGTTGGAAAAATTAAAGATAAAATTACAACAGCACTTCCCCTGTGAAACAGTAATTCTTTTAGTAATCCTGTAAACAAAAGCATTGATATAATTGCGCTCATCTGTTCTAGATGTACTTTATGACAAAGATGTCTCTGTGATAAGAATTAATTAAAATAAACCATCTGGTTGAAAAAAGTAATTTTCAAAATAAAAAATATATATAGCAAACCCACAGGGTAAAAGGCTTTTCTTAGTAAAGCCATTAGAATTTCGTTTGAACAAGATCCTGGTTTAGTGATTCCTATAGTGTGTAGGAGTATAATAATGTGTACTGAAAGGGTCATTGAAAGTACTGGAGGTGGTGGTAGCAATAGACTTGTTTCTTTTAGATTTTTGGCTAAAAATCAGCTCTGAGGAAAATAAAAAGGCAAAATCACAAATGAACTCTGGGCACGTAGGTCAGGAGGGGCTCTGTACGGAGTCAGTGGACGAGGAAGACGGGTTCTTCTGGAGGACACCTTGTCACCTAACAGCTCTTAGAAGGTCTATTAGCAACAGAAGGGATCTGGCCCTCCTCCCCCTGACACTGAGATTAGTAGAGCTTGAAGTTAGAGGGTGTGAGCCCCAACTATGTTTGTGACTGAAGGGAAATCTCAGTCTGGATAAAGGAAGTTAAAAGACTGAAATGAAAAATCAGAGAGGTCAGAATTATCAGCCCAACCTACAATTAACTTCAGAAAATGTATGCTTCTTTTGTTTCTTATACATAAGTGAACATCAGGTACCCAGTTCTAACCAGAAGACCTGCTGTTAAAGCTTGCCTTAATCTTTATGTTACATATCTATATATACATTGCATTTATATTTTATATATTGTGCTTGTGATAAAGGAAGTGTAGTTCCTGTTAGAATGAGACTGCAACATAAATATCATGTTAAGTACCAACACTGAAAGAATTCTCACTGGAACCTGCATAAAGGCTTTTAAAAAACCCTAAAATTTATTTTTACTTTGCATTTTTGTTGTAAAATATTTACTGCTATTTTACACTGCTTCTGTATGGATATGGGGAAGTCAGTTTCCCTTCCTCATTTCTCTGCTAGGGGGCTTGCTTTTGCTGTTGCCACTTTCCAGTTTGCTCTTTGTCTGTCCCTCCTTTCTGAGTTTCAGTCTGAAGGCAGATGGGCAACCCTTTTTCAGCTAACCCTACCATGTCTTAGAATTTCTGATTTCTTTTTGTTTTGACACATTTTTTTAGTCTGCTACTAGGGTAACTATCGCAAATAAAAGACATAAAATAACAAGATTCTTATCAACCCCAATATGTATTACAGTACAAGCATATAGGTTAGATATGAAATACTTTTAATATTAAAGCTAAATAATGCAGTGTTTCTGCATTTCTAGCAGTAACACTGCATTTTTACAGCATTTTCAGCATCGTGATCTGAATGAACTTTGAAACACAGAAACAAATCTTTTTCATTATAGGCTATGCATCACTACCAGCCCAACTATGCATAAACACGTTAACAGAAACTGAACTAACAGCTGTATGACTTCTGTTGTATTAAAAAGGAGGAAATCTAGCAGGATGGAATTTATGAACTCTCTCTTAGATACAATGTCCCCTTTTCATTGTTGTTCATACGCCAGTGTTTACTTTCCATCAGGCCATTGCTGACACACTTGACATTTTTGTTTTTCAGGCAGAATTTTGACAGAAAACAATACGAGTTCTGTACATGGAGTAGCTGATTTGGGCCGTAAGTGTATTGCTCACAAGGGGAAATTAATCATTACAAGAGAACACTCTACCATAATGTTCTCGCAGCTATAAAGCTGCTCTACTGGAGATAGGTTGGCATTTTCCAAGTCCTCATTAATACTAGTCAGAATCCAAATGCTTTTCAGATTCTTCTATTTCATATATATTTATTCTGAAATTATGAAAAGTACCTTTGAAGCGGCAATTGTATGAAGTGAGTGACCAGAACAACTTAAATGAAGAAGTATCATCATTTTGATATATTACATTTCAAAACACCATACCTTGGGCAATATCTCACATGAGGATGTTACTGCACATTAATTCTGACAATGTTAGGATCTGCCCACCACTATTTCAGCAGTAAATGCCATAGCAATAAAGAATAATCGCTGCAGTAGTCGCACTATTACAGTTAGAGCTCTGTTGGAGTTTCCATTATAAGTTGTAAATGCTCTTTTTGAAGGATTTGCAACTTGGTGCTTTTGAATTCACATTGGGCTGCAACTTCACATTGGGAAGGATTAGTGTATATAATTGCTTAGGTCTTGTTTGATGTTTGGGTATAGTGGCTGACAGAAAAATAGCCCAGCTCATTGAAATACCAGCCTTGTCTGCACACTGCCTTTTGCCCTAACTTTTGGATTAGAGTGCAATTTTATACTAGGATAATTACACTGGAACAACCTCTCATATAGCGCCAGTGTAAAGGTGTTATACAAGTATAACTCATTCCTTTAAATTTAGTAGAATGCACTATTTTTGGTTTCATACCATTACATTCTTAAATCCTAATTATAGGTCTTTTCCTACTGTATTTTAGCTGTGTTGGCTTCTAAATCAGAAGGATTAGAGAAAAGCAAAATCTACAGAGAAAAGCCCTAAGATGCTGCGTTTAATTGTTTAAAGTAAGTGAGCAAACTTGATACTTTTTCTCAATTTGTTTCATCGTGAAAAAAAAAATACATGCTTTTATATCTTTGTGTTTTGATTGGTTTATTTTAGAAGGATATTTGGGAAAAGGAGCTTTTCCTACTCTTAATTTTTTTCATTTTCTGTTTGCAACACTGTAGTCCTAAAGCTTTAGGCCATTCTGCTAAGCATTACTTACCACCTTAACAGACCTTTGTCACTTTGAGTAATACATTACCTTGTTGGTTATTTACAATCACACAGGTTCCTGGGATGTGAAGGAACTCAATACAGGTACAAGTATTTGGCAACGAGGATCAGCATGCATTGGAAACTACAAAATAACAGTAATTGGTCTGGAAGTGCACATTTGACTTCATGTTCGAACTGTTAATATTAAGTAAAAAACATTAATAGGGGGTTTTGTTGCAGAATTGCTGTGAACAGGATTCAGAAGTACACTTTAATTACAAAAGGAAAGTCCAGACACACCAACAAATAATGATAAAAATGGTTGAAAAGACTCTTACTTTTGGTAAGTTGCACCAAAAATAGGAGAAGAGCAGTATCATTATTGTATGAACAAAACTCTAGCTTCAGTGCAAAGCTTGTCACTTCTAATACAATCAACTATAAAACCGATGCAGGGATTCACGACCCTACATCTCAACTGCCACACTAGACTTCTCCCACCCTAAAGAACATAATTAATTAATTTCAGCTGGAGGATGTTCTCCAGTTTTATAATTAATAACATGTACATCCACCACATTAACCCGCTGTAGTTGAAACAGTATGTAAAGTGATTAGTAAAGGTAAATTATGGCTGATTTCCTTCCAAGAACTGGATGATACCAGTTGCAGTCAACTTTTAAAAGATCGAGACCATGTCAAAACTTATTTATGGACACTGAAACACAAAGAGCATTGCACAGGTTGACAATATGTATGTGGTATTTGAAAGAAGCTAGATAAAAACCATTACATAAAAAGAAAAAACCCATACTATTAATCAGTTATACTGCATTCTGTAACTAATATGGCTGAGACAGATGGTGTGATTTTCTATAGAAATTAATGTACAAAGTTTTATACACTAAGGAGAGCTGACTGAAAAAAAAAAATCCCAGACCAACCAACACCAGTGAATTTTGCCAGTGACTTCAGATAGGCCAGAGTTTATTGGTTCATTACCTTTCTCATGTACAACAGTAGAGTGAACAGAAAGACGGATGTTTGTCAGCAAGGTTATAACTGCTTTTGCAAGAGTACACTATCTTTGCAGTATTTGAAGACAGTGACAATTTTCCTATTGAACTCACTGGGAACAGGCATGGGGATCAGCAGCCTTGAACTGGCAGTGGAGATGAGTGTCTTCTCTTGAACTGCTTTGCTTGAGATATCTGATTCACAAATCCCCATGAATCAATATCCCTCCCATCTACCTCCTCACGCTCACAACAGGTTATATTAGAACATAGGCACATACTATGCTTTATGAGGCAAGCATTCATTAAATTGCTGTTATAATTGAAAAGTCGAAAAAAAGAGGTTTAGGGACTAAAGTGTTAACAAAAAGCAAAATCATTAGAAAGCTGAGAGAGCTACAAGATCCTGTTCTGTTAAGTAAGTTACTAGAAGACTCTGTTTGGTATATTAGAGGACTGCCGAAGAAAAATTGGTGTATTAGCAGTAGGGACTAGAAAGAAGACACAAATAAGAAACAATCATTTTTACCCAGAGGTAAGAAAGTATAGGTTGTATGAGCTAATTTTATTGAGTTCCATTATTCTGACTCAAATATTAATTTGGGAGCTACAGTGTTAGAGAAGTATTGTGTTGGAAAATGTCTGCCTATCTATTACTTTTCAAAGTTCATCCTCAAGGAGAAAACTGATTTTCTGTGCATCATTCTTGGAGAAATGAAGCTGCCTAAAGCTTTTTAAGTTCCCACCACTAACACCCCATATGCTTATACTGGCACATGTTCAAACTGTCATTCTCTGTTGTGCATTCTGCTCACACAAGAAAAATTATTAAAAAGAGATTTAACATATTTTAGCTTTTATTATAGTTTAGCAGGTGTAATAAAATTTAAGAGTAAGTTGCAGGTACCATTATGTCCCCAAAACTTAGCAAGTGTTCTGCTTAAGAACTGCTGCTCTACATTATTTCCAGGATAGCTCTGTTTTGAAAATCAACCTACAATACATGTAATATGTCATACTGTGTATACTGACTACCAGATTGTGAGTATGGTTGTTCTGGTGCTCTTTTGGAAACACCGAAACATAAAACAGGTGAAAAATATGAAAAGAGTAGACTTTCTACTTAGAGGCCAAACTTAAAACAAAATGGA